>JAJHJA010000452.1:0-499792 GCA_021202915.1 Heliconius himera
TCGGCGGAAAGTGGGAAACGGGAGCGACTTATTACTAGGTTCCTTCTACCCTGCTGTGTGCAGAGTACAGAGTGAAGCTGATTTGATTTGATTTGATTTGATTTTATTTGCAATTGATGTAAAGGTTAAAATAGTGAAAATTAAAAATTTTACCAATATCTTAAGTCATCGAGCCTGTCGTGGCGCAGGGGTACAAGTGTGAGATTATAAACACGACGGCTGTGGTTTCGATTCCCACTCGGGGAATTGAAATATTTAATATTTTCATTTTGCCCACTTTTCTTTGTACAGGATACAGCGTGAGGGTGAAAAAATGAATAATAATTAAAAAAAATCTTGGCCGTGTACATTTATTTAAACACTTTTATTCTTAATCTGACATGCTTATTTCATTTTCAATATTTTTTTTATTTACTTATAGATGTGCTAAAAAGTTTCCGACCACGTGGAAGCCAAGCTAAAGTTTAAATCAAGCGACCGCCCCACAGAGCGATTACAGTGGCGGGCACTGCGTCTGCGCGAAATCGGACACTGTCATTGGCTCCTCTAATCCAAGCCTTTTTAAAGTAAGATGGCTGTATAGTTCAAATGTCAAATGGTCATATTAGTTTTTGCCCATAATATTTTGTTTTCAACCATAATGTAGTACAAAATGCGAATTAATAATTTTTTTTTTTATTTTTTTTTTTTGTAAATATCTTATATAAGATTTAGATTAGATCAAAACTTTTCTAAAGACATGGTAAATTTCGATGGTTTGAGAATTAGGAATAAAGCGACGGCGCAGCTGTAGACAGCGCCACAAGCGACAATCGATATGGTTTTTACTTTACATGTGCAACTCTCAGTTGGCCGTCCGACGACGGTTGTGTTGCGCGGGTCGGCTATGATACCCAGTCCAACGCTATGAGCGGCCGCACCACCGCGCTTTTACTAGCGCTGGCGGTCGCTTTCCTGCCGCAGGCGGACCATGTTGCGTGAGTACCTCGGAAAAGTTGTAAAAAGTTTTTATTTTAATTTAAAAAATATATGTAAATATTTTTTTATTTTTTTTTTATTTTTTTTGTGATTTTTAAATATTTTTTATGTATATTTAATTTAAATTAAATATTAAATGGTTATTTTATTATTTTTCAATGATAAAAGTTTAGATTTAAACAAAGTTTTACCTGAAGTTTTCACTTGAAAGTTTAAAACAGTGTCGAAAGTTTCACTCGCTGCGATATGATACACTTCACACTTGAGCTTAAGTTAAATTACTACATAAGACTGTAAACATGAATTTATTCAATTAATTATTCACTAAGAGACATTTAGAACAGTATTTTACATAGAAAAATATATATTTTTAGTGAGCTAACGTAGGACCACGAAGAAAGATGGCCGCTCTTAGATTGTGACATGCGCAAAGCGTACGATGGTTTGCGGTTCCATTTAACTGTTTAGTGCTATATAAAAAGAAAATCAGATTTCTAATATTCTCTTTTTATTATTAAGATATTAATAGAAAAAAAATACTTTTTTTAAATTAAACTTTTGAGTAAAGAGTATTAAAATTAGCAATTGCGTAGAAGTGACGCCAAGGTTATCGATTTGGCGACGAGAAGCCGACGAACAAGGCACGGCTGTCTCTTTCTAATGAAAGGGAAATTCTTTCTTGAAATCAAAAAAAATATAAATTAATAGATTTTAAATACGTTCATTAAGTTACAATTTATTCTATAAAATACATAAAATAAAAAAAAAATATATAGTTTTTTAAATTATTGATATTAAAAAAAAACAATTCTTATTAAATATTTTATAAATATTGGAAAAATATTATAATTTGGATTTAACTTATTTTTTTTAATTAAAATTATTTTGACATTTATATAACAGTCATAATCATATTACATATAATCTTATTATATTACATCTCTTGTGTATAAATAAATATAATCAATACATACATAAATATACAACAATATTTTTATACTTTAAAATTTTATTATAACATATTACTAATAAAATAAGAAAAATATATTGAATCATAGTTCACAATGCTTCGATAGTCTTCCCGTACATTAAACTTAAACGCGAGTGCAGCTCTGCATCTGACAGCTCTCGATACTAAATTTAACATTGAGAAATATAAAAGATAAATTTTGATAATAAAATATGGAGAATATTTAAATACTTAAAATTACTTTACTTATTAGTAATTGATCATTTATTACCTTTGACGTTTGGTTTTCATGAAAAATTGTTTAGTTATTATCAGCTTCACTCTGTATCCCGCATACAGCAGGTTAGGCAGAGGGAACTTAGTGTTAAGAGACTCTGTTCCCTACTTTCCATTGAATTTTTTGAAGCATTGTGTCTTAGATGGCGGAACTCAATGCCGGGCCTTGGTGCCAGAGCGAAGAAATAAAAATATTAAGAAATAGTAATTCACTTCCTAAAGTAGGAATCAAAGCCCCACAGCCGTCGCGATACACTCATATCCTTGTGCCCCTGCACCAAGATGGCTTAGTTAATAAATTTTCAAATTATTTCTATATTATCTTATAATTGTCATAAATACACAGTAACAGTTCGTTTACCTCATCGTTCGTTTACTTTTTAACAAAAAAAATATGTTAATCTATAATCTAATTTTAACGCGTAAAAGAGAAACAATTGCCACGAATTTATATTATGCTCAATTGGTTACATATTTCAATTACGTAATTTCCAATTTATAAACATAAACTCAACGCGCGACTTTGCTTACCAGAGCAAAGAAATGAAAATATCAAATATTTCATTTCCTTGAGTCGGAATCGAACCCATAACTTGCGTTTACAGTGCACATTTTGTACCCCTGCGCTACAACTGGCCTCTGTTGAAGAGAGACAATTGTCACAAATTTATATCTTGCTCAATTTCTTACATATTTCAATTATGTAATTTCCAAATTCGTACTTAAGAAAATTTAATTAGCTTCACGCTGTATTCCGCTTACAGCAGAGTAGGTAGAAGAAATCCATTGATAAGACACTCCGTTCCCATGAAGATAAATCCGTTCTCCGCTCTCCGCCGAATTCTGCAGACTGCGTATTGAGTGACAGTACTCAACGCGCCGCTTTGCTTACCAGACCAAAGAAATAAAAATATCACATATTTCATTTCCTTGAGTCGAAATCGAACCCACAACTAGCCTCTGTTGTGGCGGAAGGGTACAAAACGTGCACTGTAAACGCAAGTTATGGGTTCTGTATACTTTATCAATGACCTTAATAATATTAATGTAAAAACTTTAAGCATGCGTGATAAAATGACCCGTAACAATTGTTTTTACAATAACAGAAAACAAAAAAAAAACTACTTTAAATAATATAATGTAAAAAAAATATTTTTCCACGTAAGGCAAATAACATTAAAACTTAAGCTACAGTTATCGATAAGTCAATAGTTTGACCTACTTATTTAAGTTTTAATAGCGCTTCGTGCAGACAATGATTAACTGGCTGCATAATATATTATGACATTTATTACGGAACTCTCCGCGTAATCGTATAATCGGTTTCAAGGTTTTAGGTTTTTTTTGTTTTACTATTAATATTTACCTAATTATGGAATTCTTAATTTTTCTAAATATAAATCGGTCTGATGACGAGTCAAAGCTCGGGGTTATGTTACGCCATTCAACACGCAATGCCTCCAGACTCGGCGAAAAATGGGAAAGGAGTGTCTTAACACTAAGTTCCTCTGACTGCCCTGCTGTGTGTTGGATACAATGGGAAGGAAAAACAACCTAAAGTAAATCTATTGCATTTATAATCTAACAGAAAACGATTTATCGCTACATTAACTTACTTAACCTATTAATTGCAGCCTGAATTTCTCAGTTTCAATTTTAAAACAAATAAACTTAAAAGGAAAATTAAAATATAATATTATGTATATACTTCTAATATCGCTCTACCTATACAAGTATACATACAAGGTACCCGACCTTATATTGTACAAAAGTATTTTCGTATTGATCATACAAAGGAAAATATTTTTTTAGATGTAATATTTTATTTATTTATAATATGTACGTGCCGTTTTGATCGATGACTTGCTGCCATCTTATGGGTAGTGCCATGATCCTTATTCGTGTAGAAATTTTGAGATTTTTGTTTAAAAAATCTGACAGAAATCTGAAATCTGTAGTGGTAGGTATTTCACAGTGTTCTTTTGAGGGTGGCTTCCTAAAGAGTTCTGCAATGACCGAAAGATGTGGAAATCTGATGGAGCAAGGTCAGGGCTATACGGGGGATGCATCAACACATCCCAACAAAGCTCTCTCTATTTTGTGCAGTCTGGCGTTGTCATGGTGGAATATTACGCCCTTTCTATTCACCAGCTACACCCGTGTTTTTTCAATAGCTTTTTTAACCATATCAGTTGCTGATAGTAGAGGTCATAATCGATATTTTACCCGATGGCAAAAGCTCATAGTAGACGATTCCTTTCTAATCCCACCATACACATGCCATCTCTTTGTTCCGAGTCAGGCCGGGCTTTGCCACGGTCTATGGGGCTTGTCCATGCTTCGACCATGATCTTTTTCGCACAATCTTATCGTCAATCGTCATCACCCGTGATGAACTGTTTAAGAAATGGTTCGGAATTGTTGCGTTTTAATAAAGAATCACAAATGGAAACACGTTGCATTAGGTTTCTCTCAGTGAAATCATGAGATACTCAAATGTCATATTTTTTCTTGTACCCAGACTTACGTAAATTACGTAAAATTGTTTTATGATCAACATCCAGTTCTTCAGCAATGTCGTAGCTACTAATATGTCGATCTTGCTCCACTTTCTCAAAGATGGCACTGATTTTATCTTGGCGTCCAGAGCGAATCTCATCTTTCACACTAAAATTTTCAGACTTGAAACGCTTGAACTATATTTGTGCTACTCTTATTGAGACCACATTAGGTCCATAAACCGCAAAAATTTTATTCGCAGCGTTCGTTGCATTTTTATCTTTTTTGTAAAAAAATCTTAAAATGTACCGAATTTCTTCGTCATATACGTTTATTTTGCTTGTTTAAAAAACAATTGAAAAATCGCGGGAACTAGTTTTTTTTTTATTTATTGCATCTTCAGAATGTCACATTTAATGGTATTAAAATCAGCCAGTTACATTCAGTACAGCCAAAGAGGTTTGATTATTAATAATACATTCAAAATACGAAAATACTTTTGCCCCGACCTATTTCAATTGATACACGACTATATTAGATTTACCTTAAAGGTTGCTGAAACCTGAAATAAAGATTATTTTAATCAAAAACAAACCGAAGCTGTTATGGCGACGGTTGTGGGTTCGATTTCCATTCCGGAGTATTCATTATTATTTATTGATATTTTCATTTCTTGGCTCTGGCAACAAGGCAAACTTTGAAATGAAGAAAATAAAATATTTTAAACATTTTATTTCCTCGATTGGAAACCGAACCCACAACCTACGGCGTTTATATTCGCAAGCTTGTGCCTCTTCGTCACGACTGGTCTCAAACAAAGCTAATATTTGCATTATTCAGAAAGCTTCAAATTGAGTCCACAAACCTAATGTTGCTTATTTATGTGCGCGTTTTACAGCTTAATGGCCGTAATATAAAGAAAAGGGTGCAGTTTCTATAGAAAAATATTAAGATAAATATAATAGCTTGATGGGTTAGCGAGGGAGTGTACCTCCATTTGCTAATGATATTCCATTTTATGTTTATGTTTGCTGGAAACTTTGTTTAAAAGCTTTTTTCATATTATAAATAACTTTCAGTAAAATTGAAACCATCATACTCCGTGTTTTAACATTAGGTTCCCAGGTTCCCTGTATCAAAACCGCTATATGCGGGATACAATGTGAAGATAAAAAAACACCATCATCGTTTAGTTAGTATGTTCATATTGTTTGTTGCTAAACGTTATACGAATACTAATATTCACAATATATTGTTACGTAATAAATTTTAAAAAAAAAACATAAAATACAAGACTTAATAAAAAATTATTCAATTATTTACTGATGCTGATATGATCTGATCAACATTCCAGTATAAAATTCATTATCATGATTTTTTTTATTAATCTTTAATTACACAGTAGCAGAGACAAAGCCGTTCCATAAATATTTAAAATGAAAAGCATTAAATAAAAGGTATTTAAATGTATTCGAGTTTCGAGCTTATCGTAGTTTTACATTATTATAATTGAACGTGCCGGATTTTTGCCTATTTCGATTTCACAGTTTTTATTTTATGGCTTAAAGTTGTCATTCTGCATTTTTGGACTAAATTATTCTACTTTTAGATGTCAATTAAAAGTTATAATTCCAGATAGAACACACGATGACAGGTTGTGGGTTCGATTCTCTTTCGAAATAATTAATATTTTCATCACTTCCCTCTGATGTGAAGAAAAATCGCGGCGTTGAGTTCCGCCACTCATCACGCAATGCCTCCAGAATTCGGCGTAAAATGAAGAACGGAAGTGTTTTAATGGGAACAGAGTGCACTAGGTTCCAAGATTTCCTCACCTACCCTGCCGTGTGCGGAATACAACTAAAATAATAATTACTTTCATAGGTTTAAGCGGTTTCTGATTGTGAATAGAACATATAACTATTTACTTACTAAACCTTTTAGACTCTAACGCTAGGAATATACAACGATATCGATACCTATAAGCCCTACATACTACAAGCAATTCATACTAGGGCCATTTCCTGCCGTTCTACACAGATTTGATTAGCATATCTTGGTTAGGTCAATTGTCATGAAACACAATACAATGCATTGTTGCTAGCAAAATTTATGAATATTTCGGACCAAGAGAAATGACTATTGTGATAGCTGAACACTATACATTTATATGTACGAGTATAAATATGTTACTACTTTGTATGGAGGTCATCGCAGTGAGATAGGTGTGACAGTATGGAACTTGAAACGCGGTGGTTGTGGGTTCGATCTTCGTTAGGGGAAATAATAATATTTAAATGCTATTTCTCTACTTTTCTTATTTCTCTACTTTGCCTAGTTTTTATTATACATTTTTGGTGCAGTAATTAGCAATTTCCCGTTACTTTTGTTGAGTAACGGAATGCCAAACTTATTGGTATGATCAAAAATGATTCCGTCACCATAATTTTTTACATACAAGAAGAAGCTATACCTAATAATTCAGCAATTATCGAGTATGTGGAGACTTTAAATAAAATTAGAAACACAAATTATCTTTGCTATTTTAGGATATGAAAAATCGTAGAGTTGGTATGTCAGTATCGTAGCTGTTTTAAAATAAATGATTTATATAAAACTGAGGCCAGTCGTGGCGCAGCGGCACAAAGTGTGACTGTAAAACCGACTGGTTGTGGGTTTGATCCCCACTCGAGGGGATGAAATATTTACTTAAATTTTTATTTCCATTTCTTCGCTCTGGTGTCGAGGCAAAGCGCGGCGTTGAGTTCTAACACTCAACACGCAATGCCTACAGAATTCGGCAGAAAGTGGGGAACGGAGTGGCTTACCACGAGGTTCCCTCTGCCCACCCTGCTGTGTGCAGAATACAGCGTGAAGTTGATAAAATTTATATAAAACTCCTTTGACTATAGGGCTCGAATTTTCTGTTGAGAAACTAGTCAATTAAAATGGAATGTTCAAATACCTGCTTTTACTCAGCAATCATGCGTTATTGAAAAATATTTTAAATGCAATGAAACGAAATAGAAACATGCAATTTTCCTGTAAAACGAAAAATACATAAAATACGAGAACACGTGAGTGAACTCAATGTTCGTGAGTTCGAAATTCATAGAACACGTAACGTTTAGTTTCATATTCCTAAAATTTGAAAGCGAGTAAAAAATGCTCAACTAAGTTACGTGTCACTAAACTATTCTACTAAACTAAACGTAACAGAAATATTTGATACATGAAATATTTAAGGTCTATTTTTTTTCCTTTTATTTAATTATCTTCACACAACTGAACAACTGAAAAATAAACCATGTCTTACACAAATGACAGTGTACGAGCGACGTATCTGTCTAGTGTGATACTTTTGACTTTCTTTTGTCTTCTTTTCTACTTTCTTTTCTCTTCTTTCTCAGCCAATTTGAAGCCAATTTAATCCTCAAAACATAATTCAAAAACTATTTATTTGTACATAAAATAAGTAGATAATAGATATGCTTTAAAGAAGAAAGTCAAAATATTTTGTACAATAGCCCCTATTATGCTTGTTTATAATACGTGATAACCTAATAAGTAATACTATTCTTACTAAAATTTTGCTCCAGCTTTACGCTGTCTCACGCGCATAGCAGGGTAGGCTAAGGACTTGGGAACCTAATGTTATGACACTTCCGTTCACCACTATCTGCTTACCGCAATTCTGGAGGCATAGCGTGTTAAGTGATGGAACTTAACGCCGCACTTTGCCTCGTCCCTAGAGCGAAAATAATTTTTTCGTTAAATATTTCATTTCCTCGAGTGAAATATGAAAACTCAATCGCATTTATCGCACGCTTATGCCCCTGCGCCACGACTGGCCTTAACATCAACATCAACGTCATCGTTATATGCAGTGTATATTTATAACTTTTTTTTTTTTTTTGGGAGTTGAATCCCTTGACTTTGCGTTTTTATTACAAATGCCAGTCCACGCTTCCAACCGCAGTCCTCGCTAATGTATACGGGCGGCCGGGGTCGGTTGCGCAGACATGCCTGACATATATTATTTTGATAACTTATTTTACTTTTTTAACTTTAAAACGGACAAGAATAATTTTAGAAACAGACATATTTTTAGATTTACAACAAAATTATTTAAGACACAACATTTAAAGAAGACAAATTTATATAACAATTTTATTTTAGACACTAGACACAATAAGACACAATTATACTTGAGACACAAATTTTTATAACAATAAATACAATAAATTTACTTAAATATAATATGACAAATAAACATGCAGATGAGACTCAAAGTAATTTAACAACAAAAAAAAAAAAAAAAAATTTCACAAAAAAGGAGATATATATATAAGTAGGACAAAAATCAACAAAATTATATACCATAATCAATTTTACACTTTAATTGGTTAGAAATGTACTGAACGGTTGGACAATTAACAGAAGTTGCGGAGTGGTTGGTATTTAAATGACTATTGGTTTTAGCGTTATATTTACAACAGTTGAAACAAACAGGAGTATTACTAATATGAGGACAATTTGCAACCTGATGAGTTTTATCAGAACAATGTGAACAAGGCCTACAGTCGGACATACAGTTTTTACTGATATGGCCAAACTGTAGACACTTGTAACATTGCATAAACGGAGAGAAGTCCCCCACAAAGACTTGCTGATGGTCTACGTTCAGCCTTCCCTGGTTTGTTGCTTCGCGCCACACCGCTGGACTTACTATAAATACGGCGTTATAAAGATTTGGATTTCTATTGTTGTTTCTACGGAATCTGAGTTTAAAATCATCTGGCTCTACGGTTAAATTTGTAAGTGTGGGATTTTGTTGGATGATGACTGAGGACAAATCCTCAAGGGGGATGTCTTTTGACACTCCCTTGAGGATGAGCATGGGGCGAAGCTTTTTGGCTGGTTCGGCAGTAACTGTGGTAGAGTCCTTCAGGTGGTTTAGAGTTTCCTGACATTGGGATTCGTTTACAAACTCTACTCTGACTTTGTTGTTGGACAGAACTTTAACGTTGGTGGGAGCATAGTTTTTATTTTTAAATGAAATACTTTTCTTAAATTTATTAATGGTTTCTTGCTTACTGTCAGAGGATTCAAGGGGAGAAACTACAATTGCGGGTTTGTACTGGGATTTGGGGGACTTCACAGGGGGGGATTGGGAGTTGTTTGATGCAACCTGTGCATAAGTGGGACTAGAAAACTGTTCTTTTAGTTCAGACTTAAGTCTCTCCATTTCCTCTCGCATAACTGTAGCGATCTCCGTTCTCAAGTTGGTGCTATCCACGGGTGGGGGAGGAGGTGCCGGAGCCGGCGTATCGGGTGGCGGATCAGAGTCGCCAGGCTCCAAAATTGATGCTAAGTAAATGTCAGCGGCTAAGGAAATTTCCTCAGCCGCCTCCACAATATACTTTTTATTTCCGGACGTGACACTCTTGTTCTCACGGATTGAATTTACTATCTGTCTGGCGAGGGTGGTTATGATGTGGTTCATAGAACGGACATCCTTTACATCGCGAGCGTCAACTGGAAGAGACTTATTTGGGGGCTTTTCTGCCTTGGCAGCTTTACCCTTGGCTTTGGGCTTTGATTTATCCTGGGTTACATCTGGGACTATTTCGTCTATTTCACCTTCAGGAGACATAGCCAACAAGAAAGTGTCGAGATCCGGGGAGCTACATCGGCTGTCGATTGCCTGAGCAGCGCTCAACCCGGGATTGACCCTTTCCTGGCGACTTGTCCCAGCCTCCGGAGGAGACTGATACAAAGTCGTTTTATGGGCATTTGTAGACGAACGAAACATCTTTTTATAGTCCATTTTATTTAATGAGGTAATAAGCAATATTCCTGCAAAATTTCAAGAAAATCGGAGAACAAAAATTTTGAAAATTGAAGTTTTGTTTACTAGAGTCTGAGAGGATAGGGTGGGGGGGAGGGCCTTTTTTCAGGTTCTGCGCATCCGATCGCGACAAACGAGGTGTCAATCGACGGGGCTGATGGGGAGCTATGCACAGACACCGGTCTAGTCCAGGTAAGTTGGGGGTTTCGGGAGTTATCCTCGAAAAACCCCAAAAATGTCAAATCCAGTAACTCTTTCGAGTAAATTCGCGCTAAAATGGCGCGTAAAAAATCAGAAAAAATTATTTACATGCAGGATCAATCGACCCTACAAGATGACACTGAATTACGACAAATTAAATCAAAAAAATTTTTAAAGTTTTCATACAAAATTTTCAAAGTTAAAAATAATTAAAATTATAAAAAATTACAAATAATATATACAAAATAGTGTTTGATAACAAAGATAATTATGGTCTTAAACTATATTTAAAATATCCGAGTGATCGGATTACTAGAAGTTTGATTTTTGGAAGTTCAATTTCCGATCTATATTTATAACTAGTGGCCCCCATGTGGCTACGCCCGCTTGAAATATACGAATGTTTATTTAAGAAAACAAAGGGTTCTGTAATAATTTCAGGATTGTGAGTGGGAAATATTTTATAGGTTTGATAGACTTTCGAGGCGTAGCACAGCGGCACGAAGTGTGACTGAAAAACCGACTGGTTGTGGGTTCGATCCCCACTCGAGGAGATGAAATATTTACTTAAATTTATATTTCCATTTCTTCGTTCTGGTGTCAACTGCCACTCAACACGCAATGCCTCCAGAATCCGGCAGAAAATGGGGAACGGAGTGTCTTAACACTAGGTTCGCTCTGCTTACCCTGCTGTGAGCGGGATACAGCGTGAAGCTGATTTATTTTTATTTACTTTTATGAACTTTCAGATTATTTTCCCTTTTTTTGTTTTGTAAGATCTTACTTCGTCCTAAATTTCATAATTGTAGGTCTACGGGATACACTATATGTTTAGATTGCGCGGTGAATTTCATACAAAATGAAGCAATAATAATACATAAATGCTTATATCCTTTGACTGCGTTATATTAGAAGCTTAATTCCTGTGTGTGTTCCAAGGGACTGTAAATCTGAATATCTGATATTAATTTCAGATTGATACCTTTGAGGTATCAACATGAAACTCAATCGAAGTAAGCATGCAATGCAATCTCAGTAAAATGGTTTTGACAGACGGACGAAAAAGTGATCCGTTAGTTGAGGTACAATATCCTAAAAATTTATGAATTATTTTAGTTTTAATATGCATTAAATAAATCGTAATTTAAGTGTTTTGGGAATTGATATTCGTATTTAATAGAAAAATGTCTAGTTATTTCACATCTGTCTAGGTAAGCCGTAACTGCGCGCACATTACAAACGTCGTTTTTCCTATATAAATTCCAATTTCACATCAATTTCGGGTTAAAACATAGATTGTATAATGCTCTACAAATCTCTATCTATCATTGAAAAATTTCAAGCACGACGTGGCTTCTTGAGGAGGTGTCAACTTACATTGTAGAATCCTAAATTTTGAAATCTTGGTCTAATTTATAATCATATAATTTTCAGTTTTTACTATCATCATAAAAATAATAATTTACACACAATATCAACAAATAAAACAGTGAAAACTAAAGGTTTGGCCAATTCAATATAACATTATTAAAAGTTTTAGAAAGTAGAAATTTTGAAAATTTAATAACTTCGCGCTGTATCCTGCACACAGCAGGGTAGATAGAGGGAACCTAGTGTTAAGACACTCTCCACCGAATTCTAGAAGCTATACATGTGTAGTGGTGTAACTCAACGCCGCACTTTACCTCGACACCAGAGCTTTCGCTCTAGGAAAGGAAAAGGTAAATATAAATTTAAATAAATATTTCATTTCTCCAAGTAGGAACTGAACACACAACTATCGTGTTTAAAGTCACACGCTTGTGCCACTGCACCACGATGCGTCATTAAGTAATTTGGGAATTTATTTGATTCTCGCAAAATTTGTTGTATTTAAAAGAAATGTTGAGTTTTTCGGCGCACGGTTGCTTCGACAAATATCTGCATCTGATTGCACGTCGGGAGATGTCGCCATGCCATGAGTGTGATGCCTCCGTCGATTCTGCGCATCACACTCTGGCCGAATGCCCCACTTGGTTCCCTCAACGCCACAGCCTGATGGCTGTAGTGGGTATAGTAGGCATCAGGCTGTAGTGGGTATAGTAGGTACCTCTCACTGTTTAGTGTAGTGGGGGCTATGCTGGACTGTGAGAGGAACTGGTCTGCTATGGGCTCCTTTTGTGAATCAGTTATCACACTGAAGGAGACTGCGGAGCGGCTGCGTGGCTCCAGTGCGAATGCAGACTCGCTCCGCTGCCGTAGGCCAGAGTGTACAAGAAGGTGGTTTGCGCATCTTCAACTGCCCCTACCTTAGAGGAGCTACTGTGGGAGGGTCATGGTGATCGTCCTGCAAGTTATCGAGGCTACGAGTGCCCTATCAAAAACCCTAGCCTAAATTTTTCAATAACATTGAGTTATTATAATTACAACTGTATTATATCTTTAAATAATAATAATTAGTTTCACGCTGTATCCCGCACACAGGTTCCGCACATAGGCACATGGGTTCCCTCTGCCTACCCTGCGATAGGCAGAGGGAACCTAGTGTAAGAAACTCCGTTCCCCACTGTTGATAGTTTATACGTTGTGTCAATCTACGTTTTTATTATTTTTTACCAAAATAGCATGCAATTTTTTTAAATATTATAATATTTTAATAACGCAATCAATTTTAGTATTTAGTGCATTCAGTAACCAAATCATAACTTGGTTAGGGCGGTCAGATAGTTAGTTTCGAGGTTTCGCTATCTCCGCTTGAATCTTATGTTTCCGGTCAATAATATTAGTTACATATATCGTCGAGCGAATCTGGAATATGAAATAGATATAGTGCATAATATATTGATGTGGTTTTTAATTTTCAACAATTCAAGAAAAGATAATTTATAACTAGATCATGTAAGGACAAACTGTATTATTTATTATGTAATTAGACATTTAAGTCATTTATATTCTTTCTTAAAATTAAAGTCTTAATGATATATTTTAATGATATATTTTAAAACTAATTACAAAGAATTATAGTAAAATATACTAATTTGGTATACAACGACACATATGTGTGTATGTATATGTGTATATATATATATATATATATATATATCTGTATTTATGTATATATTGCAATACCACTAGCAGTAAAGTACCTATCATATCTAATTAGGTTATCGACAGCTATAGCCAGCGTGAACGCGCTATAATATGACGACGATGAGAAAATTATTTATAATACGATATATATTGGCCGGCGCTTATTAGTTTATAATTTTGTTACTAATATTAAAAGTATATAAAATGTTTATATAAAAGTAATATTTTCTAAACACAAACTAGGACAAAAATGTTATAAATAAAAATGTATTATATACTAAACTAAAAAGCATACATTTTTAAATATTTCCAATTTTTTTTTACATATGAAAAATATATTTATATATTTATTCTTTGACACAATAAAAACACAACATGACATCAAAAGCTGATCATATTTCATACTAACATTATAAAAGGTTGCCATTTTGAAAGACATCTTTATACATGAAACATATCTCTAAATGTATTCCATACTATCCTCGTATCACAGAAACCCTATCTCGGTTATTATGAAAACTGTCAGCTACAAAGTGCAACGTCGAGACCTCGTTATAGCATTATTGTTTGACGCCAATATAATATGAATATTGGAAAATATGAAAGGAAATTATGTTAAGTGCAAAGCGTCTATGAACACAGAGAGATGTTTTAATATTTAGTTAAGTTTCATAATAAAAAAGGACAGTCGTGGCGCAGCGGCACGAGGTGTGACTGTAAAACCGACTGGTTGTGGGTTCGATCCCCAATCGAGGAGATGAAATGTTTACTTCAATTTTTATTTCCATTTCTTCGCTCTGGTGTCGAGGTTAAGCGCGGCGTTGAGTTCTGCCATTCAACACGCAATGCCTCCAGAATTCGGTAGAAAGTGGGGAACGGAGTGTCTTAACACTAGGATCCCCCTGCCTACCCTGCTGTGTGCATAAAACTGACACATTCATAATAAAATAAAGTTTTCTAAAATTCCGGTTCTTCAATTTGATAGTGTAATTTTGAATAGCAATAAATGTTATAATCTCAATCTAAATGCTATATTATCATATAGACAATGATAAAAACAATTAAACTTTATAAAATTCAGTCCTTATTGTTATATTAAACTAGTGAAGTAGGGGCGGCTTATTTTGTTGTTATATTTTTTTCAGCTTTACGTGGTATCCTGCACACAGTAGGGTGGGTAGGCAGAGGGAATCTAGTGGGAAGACTCTCCGTTCCCCGTTTTCCGCAGAATTCTATAGGCATTGCATGTTGAGTAGCGGAACACAACGCCGCGTCGCAGACATATTGGTATATTATAGTCAAATTATAAAAAAAAACTTCAAACAAATTGTAGCCTATCTGTTATTCTGTTACATAAGTTGTAAAATATTATTCAACTAACTTCGTTCAATAGTTTTTGCGTTGAAAAGTGGAACAAACTTACATCTTCACAATCTTTCATATTAATAATATAGAAATAATAATAAATAATAATAATAATAATAATAAGTAGGATATATAATATCTACCTAGAAATAAAATATATGTTTAGTTAAAACAAGCTTTTCAATATAAATCATACTTAACCTTCCCATACAGGCCCATTGGTCTGTCAGACCGATGACATATGTTTGTCTATTTTATATGAAATAAATAATATTTTTTTTCTAAGAATGGGGCAGCAGGGTAGGCAGAGGGAACCTAGTGTTACGACACTCTGTTCCCCACTTTCTGCCGAAATTTGGAAGCATTGCGTGTTGAGTGGCAAAACTCAACGCCGCGCTTTGCCTCGACACCAGAGCGAAGAAATGGAAATACCGGACACAAAATATGCATGTAGTATTTTCTTTCAACCGACTGTGCATAACTGTAATAATTACTTACAATAATAATTATTCTTATTATATAATAGTCACTAGCAAAACTTAAATAAATTTATAAATAAACGGTATTATATACCAGCTCTCTGAACTATTTACTAGCCTCACGGTACTTGAGCAGCTTCACATTAATACAGCGTAAACGCCCGTGTATTGAATACGTCTGCCTACTCGATACTAATCGGTCCATCGATCGATTTCACACGGGTTATGTAAGGAAGGTTTTTAAACTTCATAGTAACAAATCTACGAGGCAACCATTTTTATTTATTGACCATGTCTTTCTTGTATACAAGGAAAAATCTTAAGATCCATATGTTAAGATTTAATTTTATTTTTGATATAAGTTTTCCTTATTCATATATTATATTATTTTACTATTAAACACTTGAACATTATTTAAGATATAATTATGTTTATACTGGGCTTATTTATATGTAAAAGATAAAATATAGCTAGATAGATATGTTCAGCTTGTTGTGCGGAAATTATTCTTGCTATATCTAAACAGATCGCATTAGACGGGACTATCTATCTAGAGTTAGATTTTTAGATAAAAATGAACGATCAATTTGATTTTTTTAGGGTCACTCTATATCCTGCAGACAGCAGAGTAGGCAGAGGAAATTTAATGCTAAGACACTCTCACTCACTCACTCTCACTCGCTATACTCACTCTCACTCGCCGTTCCCCATTTTCCACCGAATTTTGAAGATATTTCAAGTTGAGTGGCGATACTTAACGCCGCGCTTTGCATCGACACCAGAGATAAAAATATTAAATATTAATTTTCATAAAAATATTAAATATTTTATTTGATGAAAATATTAAATGTTTCATTTGATGAAAATATTAAATATTTCATTTCCTTCAGTCCGAGTATACAGTCTGTCGCGTTTACAGTCACATTTTGTGCCTTGGCGCCACGACTGGCTTCAATTGAAAATTTTAAATTTTACTTGCAAAATGTTTGGAAAAAAATTACACCACATATTCACGGTTTCCTTATATATATACTAATATATATAAGGAAACCGTGCCCTATAATCCGAAATCAATGAAATAAGCCACCGAGAACACCGCAATTATACTAACGAACCTCCATAGGCACTGTTCCTCTAAAAGCAAAGCAAAATAAAATCAATCAAATACTAATTGGCTCGTCAGGCATTATCTAAAAACGAAATAAAATAAAAGTAAAAAGTAACAATTTGTTATACAAAACTGAAATTGTACGTGAAAACTCTGTTAAGTGCTAGTCGTACTCGCCAACCGAGGCTTCAATACAGATTTCATGTCAACGGGAAGTATACTTATAAAATTTACAAACTTATTTTTGCAGGCGTATGCATTCATTTTGTA
This sequence comes from Heliconius himera, assembly GCA_021202915.1. Classification (NCBI taxonomy): domain Eukaryota; kingdom Metazoa; phylum Arthropoda; class Insecta; order Lepidoptera; family Nymphalidae; genus Heliconius; species Heliconius himera. Next base: position 17,067 of record JAJHJA010000452.1, read on the forward strand.
TGAAATGAACTAGAAATATAAGTTTGCAATGATTTTTTTTTGTGTAATACCATTAACCTTTCAATTGTAGGATTTTTTTCTTCATTTGTGTTGTACTTGTTTTCATCACTGCGTTCGTTACTTCGTGTCAGTTTTTCTTATTTTTTTTTTGATTGTGTTGGCTTAGAAGTTTTATTTTAAACTGTATTCCAAGAGACTGTAGACCTAAATATTTGATATTATTTACAGCTTTATTAACACCTCTACGCGATTTTTAGATGATCTTGACAAACAGCCATACGGACAACTAAATGATCCTATAAGGGTTCCGTTTTTACCTTTTGAAGTACGGAAACCTAAACGTTGAGGCTTAAATATATTTTTTAATAATACATTAATGGTATATTAACATTTTATTATTTTAATTTAAAAAAAAAAACATAATCCAAAACATGTTGTTTAGGGTAACATGAGATTTGAAGACAAAATCTCAATTTACAAAATTGTCTCACTTATAATTTTAAGTTTTAAGTGAATATTTAATGTAAGTTTCAAAATCAATATTACCCAATTACGCTACATCATCTTAGTTTAAATTAAGATGCTACGAAGCTCGAGCTTCTACGGTGTTGCATACATTAAGGTACTCAGAAATATCGATTACTTGACAAGAATATAGCACAAACGAGAATGCGCAATGTTTAACAGAATAAAGAAGACAAAGTAGAAAATTGGATAAAAACATACGACAGTAAATCTGAATACCGATCAGCCGTTTTATTTTTACTATTTAAAATTTATTGATTTCCTTATAACTTTTCATATTTTTTTGACAATTTCTTACCATTTCTATATTATGTGATTTTTTTGTAATCGATAAATGCCTGGAAATATTCAAAGCGACTACTACACGTGAAAGCTTTTGAAGTTCGGCAGCGATTTTTCACGAAAGAAATATCCGATGGATTGAAATTTCTCACTTGTTTGCTAAAATAGCGATGCAACCCATTGAACTGTAAAAATCATAAGCGAATTCAACTGGGAAATCATAGCAAGCTGTTATTTTATAATATATGAACTTTTTATTTTACTGACACTGCTACAGCCCAGTGGGCAAATAAGTTACAGATTCAAAATTCCCATGATTATACTTACAAATGATGTAAGTAAAAATAATTTTTCATACATTTCATTTCGTTATATTACATAATTTTAAATTGTAATTCTATATAACATATAACAATTTAAAATTATGAGGAATATATCATATAATTAAAGTTAAAAAGTCAATATAGTTAAAATATTTAGAAATATTTTCAAAAATTGATTTATCCATTATGTTGTTTGATTTTCTGCTTGAACATTGATTTTCATAGTCAAATATTAGTTAAGGAAACGAATAACTTTGTGAACTTAAAGTATCTCTTTTTAATAAGCAGATGCTTTTATACCTTACCTAAAAATACAAATGTAAATATTAAACAAAAGAAACCAGCTTTTGTTTAATATTCTCTCTGTATTCCGCACATAGCTAGCAGCAGGGTAGGCAGAGGTAACCTGGTACTCTAATGTTAAGACACTTCTTTCCCATTAAATTCTGGAGGCATTACGTTTTGAGTGGGTGTACCCAACGCCTAGCTTTGCCTCTTTACGAGAGTGAAGAAATGAAAATATTAAATATTTCATATTCTCGAGTGGGAATTGAACCCACAACCTGCTGCTGCTTGTACGCCTGCGTCAAGACTGGCCTCCTTTCTTAGTTAATGAAAAACACAAATTGTTATTTGTTTCAAACTTTGAATTTCGAAACTTGCATTTATAATGTATTTCTTGGAACTTACGTACGTTTGTGGAATTAACAATTAAAATTTCTACCTCATAATGCTTTCTTTTGCAAAGTTTATACTTGTTTTACTCAGCTTGTTGACTGCTACGTACTTTCAACCGATTCCCTGAAATGTGGCGATGTTTTGTTCCCCCCACTTCTAAAATTACCAAATCTCATGCTAATATGATATCAATGCTTAATTTCTTTTCCTTTTATTGCCCGTGAACATATCTCATTTCATTTTTCAAAATGTAAACTTAATTAATTTAACACTTTAACAATCAGCTGCAGTCCAGATTTAGAATTGGATACAGCACAACTACTGTTTTGTTGAGAATTACAGACAACATTAGGTTAACAATGGAAAAAAAAACATCTAATTGTGCTTATTTTAATCGATTTTATCAATGTATTCATTACAGTGGATCACTATCTACTTATTGGACACTAATTCAACGCGAGGCCAGTAGTGGTGTTTGATGGACCAATTGAATCCCACCAAACAAGATGGCAAAATAAAAATCCATAACCATATAAACATATGTACACCGTGAGGGCCTCTAAATATCATATTTATATATACAACATAAAGAATCCAAAGCTATTAACATTTGTAAGTGATAAGATAAAAGAAAGAAAAATATTATCATGTTGAGATATCTGAAGCATTCTCATGAAAACTGTTGAGATTTATCTGAAGATTTTCTTACAATATGAATGGCACTTAAAGCTACGATTGAGTGAGCTAAAACGAGTACGTTGTGACCTTTTATTGTATGTGTATGTAATTCGTTTTGAATAATATTATACAAGCTGGTCTTTTATGAATTTTATAAAAATTATATCTTTATTTCTATATTTGATTCAAATTAAAATACAGCTTTTGACAACAATTCTGTAATAAATAATTCGAAAATAATACTATTATAGTAGTTAGTATCATATAAATACAGTTCATATAAAAAAATAAAAAACTTTGTGAAAAAACACCAGTTGTTTTAAAATAACATGGGAATTAGTAAAAACAAAGTTAGTCAGTATACGCTTAGACAACAAAATTGGACTTCAACAAAAACTCAGCTTATATATTAAGTTTCATTTCCATAGAATAGCAGAAAAGTCAAGTTGGAATTCGCTTGGTAAAACAAAAAGAAAGGGTAAAACCATAAAAGTATCTTTTAATCACGGTCCAATTTACTTTGCGGCAACGTTGCGGTGAGACAACGAGGTCTCGTATTTATAAATTTATGTATTGGCTTTTTATTGCAAGACTGCTTTTGTCGAATATTTAATAATTTAGCATATTTTAAAATGTTTATCACATTAAAAGGATTTAGTTCTATAAGTGAATACTTAAAATGACCTTTATAAAACAAGATTTCGAGACGTTTTTTTTGCATGGTACAAATCAAATGGTATTATATAAATCAAACCTTTTTATTTGATAACCATATTAGGTTGTGTAAAAATTTGTTGTAGCGGCCATTTCGAATTAACAACAACTGCATATTGATTATTTTCATTTACATCAGAAAAGAAGTCGTAATTTAAATTTCTCTCAATTGGGCACTGGGAAGTAGGTCAAACTGAGCTTGCAAGATTTCACATACACTAACAAACATACTAATACGTCAAGTCAAATATAAAAGCTTTTAAAAAGAATTCTATCCTAAATCATCTACTTAAATATTTAATATTTAAAGTATTCGTCCATAAGACTATTGTGGCCATCGTCGCGTAGTAGTTTTGCGTTAGACGCGGTCAGTTTTATTTCTCCGCTTTGGTAATAAATAATACAATAATAAAATAATAGTAATAAATAATAAAATAATAATACAGAGCGCGGCATTTAGTTCCGCCACCCAATACGCAACGTCCCAAAATCAAGCTGAAAGGAGTAAGGAATGTCTTAACACAAAATTATCTCTGTCTACAAAGGCTAGCTTCACGCAGCTGAATAAAAACTAGTAAAGTGTGAGTCGCTTTCCGCGATTTTTTTTTTATTAAATACCTGTATATTTCAACTTCAGTTTTGTTCTTTTATTTATAATGTAAGTTCTCCCTTTGTGCAAAATTTCATAACTGTAGGTCTACGGGAAGTAAACACGTAAGTACCCTAAGGCTTAGATTACGGAATTATTTAATATGAGTATCTTTTGATTGCGTTGACTTCGAAGCTTGAACTTGAGCACTCATTGCTGTAAGGTATTGATATTAGTTTTAGCTGGACACCTTCAAGCGATCAGACAAATGTTCCTGACACACGGACAGACGGTCAACAATATAATTGATCCTATTAGTATTCCGTTTTTATAGAGCGAAATATACGGAACCCTAAAACCTAAATCCTCTAAAGCTAACATTTAAAAGCAGGTACTTTACGATGTTAGGATTTAAATTTAATCGCAAATACATTCATAGTATACGCTCTAATGTGATTTACACAAGCAAATACTATTTGTTCCTCTCAATTTACCCACTCAAAGTATATTAGAATGTGTAACAAAGTTATCTGATATAACTCTCCAGCGAGTAACAAAGCTAGTGTAATTACACCTCAAGTTGTAGCTCTTCCTATGTATAATAGTATAAAATAGTATAAGTTTATTCGAAACTTTGATAATAGTTTCAATATTGTTAAATATTGACTTTCTAATTGGTTTATGTTTAAAGTAATTTTTTATCAGCTTCACACTGTATCCCGCACACAGCAGGGTAGGCAGAGGGAACTTAGTGTTAAGACACTCCGTTCCCCACTTTCTGCCGAATTCTGGAGGAATTGCGTGTTGAGTGGCAGAACTCAACGCCGCGCTTTGCCTCGACACCAGAGCAAAGAAATGGAAATATAAATTTAAGTAAATATTTCATCTCCTCGAATGGGGATCGAACCCACAATCGGTTTTACAGTCACACTTTATGCCGCTGCGCCACGACTGGCCTCACAGTTTTAAAGTAATTGATTAACTATATTATTATTATTATTAGTTTTAAGTGATATGATAATAAAATTATTTGTTATTATATTGTTAAATTATATCGAGTTTAGAGTGTAAGACTGAAAGATGAAATGCTTCATCAACAATTCAATTTGCAGTTTGCTTTTTAAATATATATTTTTTGTTCTTAATTTAATTAAATAAATTTCAGAGGAACATGAACCTTTTTTTTCAGCTTCTCTCCTCCCGCGCTTAGAAGAGTAGACAGAGGATGGGTCAACTTTGACATATTATGTGTTAAATGGCAGCGCTTAACGCCGCATTTCGTTACATCGAAGATGAAACAGAAAAATATTTGAACACTCTGAGCGGAGATCGAATCTACAACCACTACTACCACGTTAACAGTCACAATACAACTACAACTTACATACAAAATAATATATATATATTAGCCGTAGCTGAAATTTTTATTAATATTTTAATTTAATATCATAACGTTGCAGAATATTACCATGAGCCACTCATATTTACACAAAAGAACGTGAATGATCCCTTGACAGACTCATTCATAGGACGCCATTGTTCGCATTCGCTACTTTATACCTGTACGTCTACATGTATATTTAGAGTAGTCCATTAGTGCTATTCATTTGGGAACAATTGAATATAAATAAAGGATTCATATTACACTTTTGAAAATAATGTTGGTAATTGACCTGTCTGTCTGCTCGTTTCCATCTGTTTATATATTTTTGTTTCAGCTTCACGCGCTATCCCGTATATAGCATGGTAGACAGAGGGTGTCTAGTGTTAAGACACCCCGCTTCCCCTTTTCCGTCAATTCTAGAGGCATTGCTTGTTGATTGGTGGAGCTTAACGCCGCTCGACAGCAGAGCGAAGAAATGAAAATAAATTAAATATTTCATTTTCTCATTTACAGTCTTGTGCGCCACAACTGGCTTCAATATATTATGTATTAATGTTATAATAAATTCGTTATATCTGTAGTTATTTAAATTTTCTTAGTTAATTTTTGAGATTCTTAAATAGAACAGCAACCAGAGGTACTAATTGTTTTTTATAAAAAAATATTAGGTAAATATGTTCAAAGGTGTTAAAAAAAATACTTTTAATAAATTTATAACTTATTTTATTTACATAATTTTCGTTTGAACAGGTTCAAAGATCAAAACCATAGTTATGTATTATCATATAAAAATCTCTACATTCAATTTAAAACTTGGACTCCAAAGTAACTTAACTCTTTTAAAATAAATAATTGTAAATTTTGTTATTATTTTAAAATAAATTCTTATTTTTAGTGATTAACCTAGAAATATTTCATGTTCCAAACAGCAATGATCTGCTTCTAATTTCAGCTGCACCCTGTAAAAGAATTATACATTTTAATTGACGTCAAGAATAATCACATGTTTTAACCTAACTCAAAAAAACAAAATGGACCCTTATACGATTGTATTGCCCGTCTGTCTGTATATCTATTAATACTATTAATTTCAAGATCGTGCAGAGGAAGCAATATCAAATATTAGATGATAAAAATAGAGTATAGAAAAATATAACTCTCTCCCTCTCAAGTACAGATAACCAAGAGATACGAGGAGAATTTATGCATTATTTTTGCTGCATTTAGCATGAAATTCAAAATGTAAACATAATATGAGGCCAGCCGTGGCGCAGGTGAAACGAAGTGTGACTGTAAAATCGACTGGTTGTGGGTTCGATCCCCACTCGGGGAAATGAAATTTATATTTTCAATTCTTCGCTCTGGTGTCGAGGCAAAGCTCGGCGTTGAGTTCCGCCACTCAACACGTAATGCCTCCAAAACTCGACGGAAAGTGGGAAATGGAGTGTCTTAACACTAGGTTCCCTCTGCCTACCCCGCTGTGTGCGGGATACAGCGTGAAGCTGATTTATGTTATTTATTAAAAAAATTAAAGATATTTTATTGAAAAAAACATTAGGAAACTATATTTATAGTTCATTTCATACTAAAACTAGGGCTTACTGCCAATAAGTTTATTAACTTTTATAATGTGATTGTTATTTTTAAAGTTTAAATATATGAAGTTAAATATAGTTTCTTTTTAAAATGTTGCCAATCTTATCATGCAACTTAATCTATCAATCTTAGTCACGTCTATAATCTGTAAGGTGGTCTATAAACGTGTTCTTATTACTAAACTCTTGGTGTACGTAAAAACGAATGAGCACCTCAATAATCACCAATAAATCTTTCTGTGTAACCGGTCTACCGTTGTCACACATATCTGGAGTGAGGTCATTGAGAGGCACTGAGAAGCAATTTCCGTTTTCCTCTATATCTCAAAGCTATTGACAGTTTTTGGGATGATAGCCTTATTGTTAAGATGTCTGCATATATCTTCCCCGATGGCTTATGCGCTTGGTTATCGGATTTTTAAGAGTAAGATCTATACGAGTAGTTATGGATGTCTGCTCATCATCAGATATGAAGGATGTAAATGCCGGTGTTCCTCAAGGGTCCGCAGATGACAAAACTGTTGTAGAGAGCTACGTAACCAAAGCAACAGCAAGTGTACTTTAATTTTACCCTCAAGGCTTTCTCGGGTTAGAAGGATGCCAATAATGGTTAATTTTAACGCCACTAAGACCCAGGCGTGCCTGTCCAACGCAAAGAAATAATTCGAATTGTAGTTGAAAATAAATCTATAGCCGTATATTATTTGGGAAAAGCACTGAAATATAGAAAAACTGATATAACATTTATATGATTGTAAGATGTTTAGATAGGATTTGAATAAATCAAAAATCAGCTTCACGCTGTATCCCGCACGCAGCAGGGTACGCAGAAGGAACCTAGAGTTAAAACACTCCCTTCCCCACTGTTCATCTTATATAAAGGCTTTTTAAAATATATTCTAAAAATAAACAAGCCAAGCAATTTTAACCGTAGTGTAATTACAGCAATCTTTTTAATTACTTCTCACCCTGAAAGCTAGGGCAAGTATAAAATAACTACACACAAGTAGAGGAAGTAAAATAGAGGAAGTAAAATACGAAATGAATATTTGTTCTAAGCATAAAAACGATGTAGGTCAAAAGCCTCATTAAATAAAACATCATTTTATTAAATTTTTGAGGACATTTTAAAAAATACATTTCTGGATGATTGTTAATTTTATATACTGTAGTTTAACTTCACGTTGGATCGTGTTAAGTGGCGGATTTCAACGCCAAAATATCGTTTATTTGGGTATAAATTGTAAAATAATATTATGTAGACATAGCAATTTGTAACCCCAGTGACTTCACGAAACTATAAATACTAAATTTGTCTATGTTTATTCGATAATAAAGAAAATGTACTATTCTGATACTATAATTTCTGCAATCACGAAAAGTAGACAGAGTTTTTAAAATTAAGTTTTGTCTTAAACGCATATAGATTTAATATAAAATATTTACATTTATAAAAATACATTAGCGTAGCAGTAGTTTCTAGCAACATAAAATTTCTCACGCAACCTAATTTAAAATGACACACCCTACCAACAGTTATTGTGATAACCTAAATTATGTTCGTTAAATAAAACTAAATACGTTTTTTAGTTACAAGCATTTTTTTCAAAAATTTATTAAAAAACAAATTACGTTTAAAAAATAGTAATATTTAAAAAATAGTATTCTCTCTTGCCAAACGATAATTCTTAGTAATTATCTTGGGTAGTGGAAATTTGTAAAAATCTCCCTACAGAGATACTAGCAACATAATAAGTTGTAACAAGCGTATAAAAATTTCGACGTAGCTTGATGAGAACGTATGGCTTAGTGGTCAGAGCGCCTTGTCGGTTTTCAGGAGGCGCGAGTTCGAGTCCCGCTACGTTCAAATTTTTATACGTTTTCTAAATAAATTATCGTTTCTTTATAAATGTTCATGTTCATGGCGCATATACATGGCGCAAGTTTGTGACTGTAAACGCGACTGGGTGTGGGTTCGATCCCTACGCGACCAAATTAAATATTTATTTAATTTTATATTTTCATTTCTTCGCTCTAGTGTCGAGGCAAAGCATTGAGCTCCGCCACCCAACACGCCATGTTTCCAGAATTCGTTGAATAATAGGTAACGGCGTGTTACACTAGGTTCCCTCTGCCTATTATGCTGCTTATTATTCTGGTATATGCGCGAAAAGCACTAACAAAAACATATCAGGATAATAATGAGCCCTTCACTTAATAAAGATTCATTCAATCATTCAAATTATTTGATAATTAATTGTGTTTACGCCGGAGTAAATTATTTTAATAATTTAAATTTATGTATTAAATTTTCATTTTCATAATCTGGACATCCACTAAGAATGGATTTCAAAAATTTTTAACCCTAATGGGATGAAATAGGGGTTGAAAGTTTGTATGTAAAAAAAAATTAAATTGGCACCGATTTTTATAAAATTTTAAATTCAGACTCTTAAAAATATTTCACTGAACATGTGTTTCGTGGTTTTTTTAGAATCCACCCCTAAGAGTGCAAATAAGTGGGTAAAGCTGCGCGCGCCCACTAGTAAAACAATACTTATGTAATATAAACAATAATTATGTATAATACTAATCACCTATATTATTCATATTATCAACTTACTTAGATTTGGGAGCCCTGTGTAACTTTAAAAGGCCCCAGTTAAATGGACATTAAATAGGATCTAGAATAATTTCAAATATGTATAACAAAAATTTTTTTCTAAAGAGAAAATTAAATGATAGCTCGAAAAACTGAGGAGATCGTGCAATAGATAATCGCTCCTACTACATATCACTCCTACTTCTACCGTCTACACTTATAAGTGCTACATCTACCTCTATACGTCTTAACTACTTGCTTCATTTGAAAATATTTAAAAGTTGAATGTTACTAATTTACTAGGATCTAAATTTAAAACTGTTATTCCTAAAAGAATAACAGTTTATAAGATTAATATAGCATATAAATATACATATATCCATCGAAATAACAGACTCGGAAAGATAAATGTGTATGGACAACCATACAATCTTCCATTGAGGCAGCTTCTACCAAGAAAGATTTAAGAAATATCTACTAAAATAGAAGGCCACAAATAAAAAGAATATTTTAATTCTACTAACGTTATAAATGTAAAAGTTTGTGAGGATGGATGTTTGTTCCACTTTAACACAAAAACTACTTAACAGAATTTAAGAAATTTTACAGTAATAGTGGTAATATAGCAGAATAGCACATAGGCTACAATTTATGTGAAGATTTTATATAATATCAAAAAATAAAGCTAAAAATTCTGAGATAATCAAAAATGAGATCTTCTGTCTAATACTGATCGTACTAGACAGATGCTCTCATTTTTGATTATCTCAGAACATTGCTTTCTGTCTAATATAAATTTAAATTTAATAAATATTTAGAATCATCAGTTGCACGTGCAAAATGACATTCTAAATTTTAAGCCATGAATAATAAATCACGTTTGATGCTCAACATAACCGATTGGTTATTAACTATGTAATTTCGCGAAGCTTTCAGAATATATTATGTCAGTAACCAAACAAGACTAAAAATTAAAAATGTGAGGATACTTGAACACATTTTTTTCTTGGTTTTAATAAAAAAAAGTGTGGATCTCCAGTAAATCATAGTTACAACTATGTTTTACTCAAAATACACACTTTTTAATTGTTGTGGAAACTGACAGTGTAGAGTGACTATTATAATTAAAAAAAATTGAGGGATTTCGATACCATAACCTTATTAGGCTTCACTCGTAAATTTTAGTAAAGATAAACAGAACGTAGTGACATATCACTTCGTTCCCACTTCTTAACGCCTTAATTAAACGTATCCTATGCACTAATAAACAAACTGCGCTCGTTGAAGTTTTTATTACGTAGATTTATGTCCAGCATCCGTGCACCTTTATTGCTTCATACATTAAAAAGTCGGCAGTAATAGGAACATTACAATCAGGAAAGTTTTCTTTTTGAAAATTTCGAGTTTTCACTACGTTATTTGAATGTCCTATGTTGTCTACTTTCAGAATTTCAATTTATTTTTGTATTAATAATATATAAAATTTTACTATTAGTTAGAAATATTATTTTATATTTGTTTACATGAATGTATTGAATATGTTTAAATGCGAATTTGATGTTTAAAATTACGATTTTAAAATCAAATTCAATGTGTAAAAGAAGACTAAACGTCAAAAATCATTTTTTATAAAAATATTATTTTGGAGTATAAAATCTATATGCTAGCCTATTTTACTTGTTTTTGCTGTACTTGTTTCGGATTCCGGTTTCTTTATAACATAATTCACCGAATTGGTTTTAAAATGTATACTGAGCAAAAATAAAGTTTAAGCAATAACTGGGGGCTGCGCTTAATTTTAGTACTTTAATTACAGAGTCCGTCGAAAGTATGTTATTTTCATTTTATTTATCCACGTTATAAATTCACACTATCAATTTAAAAAAAAAGCTTACATAATTACAAGTGTTCTCTTCTGTTATCATTATCATCATCATCAGCCCTTTCACGCCTACTGTTAGATATTCATTAAAGAAGATAATTTTATGTGTTTTGTTCAAGACATTTTCTTTCCAGTTTCACTGATAACCTAAAATGACGTTTTAATAATCTTTTAAAAATTATTTTCTTTAAGAAAAAAAACTTTTTGCAGTTAAATATTTATATTTGGATACAAATAATCAGCACCAATTCTTTAATTTTTCGTAATGATTTTTATAAACGGAAATCCCTGTTCAAATAGGTTTATTAGCTAAACACTAAGTTTACAATAACATTTTATAATATATCTTTTAAATAGTGGACCGACTATTAAATTTGCGGTTCTCGTCCGCTGTCATATGCACAAAAGGAAAATTATAATCCATCAAATCACTTTTGTGGTTTCAAATAAGCATTGGTATAATATATTATTCTCAACTAAGATTCCAAAATACTCTTGTTAGAAGCTTTAAATGTTTTAGAATATATTATAATGCATATTTTTTTTACGTTAAAGAAAATGTACGTATTCTATTTCAAAGATATACAGGGAGTCGTAATTATATTTAAATTACATCAATTTCCTCGGCGTTACAGATAGGAAGATCAATAACAAAAAAAATATATTAGTAATTGTGTAATGATTTGTGTTATATTAGTTTCTCGTTAACTTGTCAACTATAAGTAACATGTGAATAAAAGTATCTAAATGTTTAGTTTCTTTTTATTTTTACCTACATTTATTTTTCGTTTCTATTCTAATATTGTTGAATATGCTTTAAAATGTAGCGGGACGTACTAAATCGATATCAGGATATTTGAAATTTAAACGACGTAGTAATGATATTATTTGTCTACGTAAATTCAGAAGTTTTGTAGCGTCACGCTATACCCCGCACACGGCAGGGTAGGCAGAGAAAATTAGGTTTTCTGATATACTGCGTGTTGAGTAACGGCACTCAATTGTCTATTAAATATTTAATTTCTGCGAGTGGGATTTGAACGCATAACCTGTCACGTTTACGATCCCGCTTTGTGTCCCTGCACCACGACTGGCCTCAAATTGCTATTTAGTTATTACTGGAAGATAGTTTATTATTGTATTAAATACAAATAATAACGATCTTACAGTAATTCCAACTTCGATAGGATTCCATACGATACCATAACATACTCTACGTGCCTTTAAAACACCTAACCTCGAAGCTCCTAATCAAGGCGTTCTGATTAAGATCTTAGATTAAAAACGTCAATAATTTAAGATAATGATGTCAAATAAATTGTAAAAAACTATTATGAATAGTTTCATATTTGGACTTTTAACATATTTTTATTTTATATATCTTAAAAAAATATATATCATTACGATTCATTCCTCTTTGTTTACTCTTTTATTCATCAAAATAAATTACTGTGATACATAAAAAAAAATAGTTAAAAAAAATACGCTTTTGAACACCAAGTCATACAAGACTTGATAAATGCAATAGAATATTCTCGGAGATGTAGGAGGTATGAGCCTAAGTTCAAGTGATTTTCACTATTCAGATTATGGCTCCATCATCAGACCAGCTCGATAATACCATATTATTGTATAGTCACCTAAACTACGTATAACTGCCGAGTTTCAATATTAAATTGGATTAATTATTACTCTTGGATTAAATTCAGATTTCTTACATTTTACTACACAGTTACAAGTCGACCTAGTAGAAGCGTGTTAGTAATAATCGTGGCGCAGGGGCACAAAATGTGATTGTAAAATCGACTTGTTGTGGGTTCGATCCCCAATGGTAAAGATGTAATATTTATTAAAATTTATATTTTCATTTCTTTTATCTGGTGACAAGGCAAAGCACGCCGTTGACTGCCGTTACTCATCCCGTAATGCCTCCAGAATTCGGCGGAAAGTGGGAAACGGGAGCGACTTATTACTAGGTTCCTTCTACCCTGCTGTGTGCAGAGTACAGAGTGAAGCTGATTTGATTTGATTTGATTTGATTTTATTTGCAATTGATGTAAAGGTTAAAATAGTGAAAATTAAAAATTTTACCAATATCTTAAGTCATCGAGCCTGTCGTGGCGCAGGGGTACAAGTGTGAGATTATAAACACGACGGCTGTGGTTTCGATTCCCACTCGGGGAATTGAAATATTTAATATTTTCATTTTGCCCACTTTTCTTTGTACAGGATACAGCGTGAGGGTGAAAAAATGAATAATAATTAAAAAAAATCTTGGCCGTGTACATTTATTTAAACACTTTTATTCTTAATCTGACATGCTTATTTCATTTTCAATATTTTTTTTATTTACTTATAGATGTGCTAAAAAGTTTCCGACCACGTGGAAGCCAAGCTAAAGTTTAAATCAAGCGACCGCCCCACAGAGCGATTACAGTGGCGGGCACTGCGTCTGCGCGAAATCGGACACTGTCATTGGCTCCTCTAATCCAAGCCTTTTTAAAGTAAGATGGCTGTATAGTTCAAATGTCAAATGGTCATATTAGTTTTTGCCCATAATATTTTGTTTTCAACCATAATGTAGTACAAAATGCGAATTAATAATTTTTTTTTTTATTTTTTTTTTTTGTAAATATCTTATATAAGATTTAGATTAGATCAAAACTTTTCTAAAGACATGGTAAATTTCGATGGTTTGAGAATTAGGAATAAAGCGACGGCGCAGCTGTAGACAGCGCCACAAGCGACAATCGATATGGTTTTTACTTTACATGTGCAACTCTCAGTTGGCCGTCCGACGACGGTTGTGTTGCGCGGGTCGGCTATGATACCCAGTCCAACGCTATGAGCGGCCGCACCACCGCGCTTTTACTAGCGCTGGCGGTCGCTTTCCTGCCGCAGGCGGACCATGTTGCGTGAGTACCTCGGAAAAGTTGTAAAAAGTTTTTATTTTAATTTAAAAAATATATGTAAATATTTTTTTATTTTTTTTTTATTTTTTTTGTGATTTTTAAATATTTTTTATGTATATTTAATTTAAATTAAATATTAAATGGTTATTTTATTATTTTTCAATGATAAAAGTTTAGATTTAAACAAAGTTTTACCTGAAGTTTTCACTTGAAAGTTTAAAACAGTGTCGAAAGTTTCACTCGCTGCGATATGATACACTTCACACTTGAGCTTAAGTTAAATTACTACATAAGACTGTAAACATGAATTTATTCAATTAATTATTCACTAAGAGACATTTAGAACAGTATTTTACATAGAAAAATATATATTTTTAGTGAGCTAACGTAGGACCACGAAGAAAGATGGCCGCTCTTAGATTGTGACATGCGCAAAGCGTACGATGGTTTGCGGTTCCATTTAACTGTTTAGTGCTATATAAAAAGAAAATCAGATTTCTAATATTCTCTTTTTATTATTAAGATATTAATAGAAAAAAAATACTTTTTTTAAATTAAACTTTTGAGTAAAGAGTATTAAAATTAGCAATTGCGTAGAAGTGACGCCAAGGTTATCGATTTGGCGACGAGAAGCCGACGAACAAGGCACGGCTGTCTCTTTCTAATGAAAGGGAAATTCTTTCTTGAAATCAAAAAAAATATAAATTAATAGATTTTAAATACGTTCATTAAGTTACAATTTATTCTATAAAATACATAAAATAAAAAAAAAATATATAGTTTTTTAAATTATTGATATTAAAAAAAAACAATTCTTATTAAATATTTTATAAATATTGGAAAAATATTATAATTTGGATTTAACTTATTTTTTTTAATTAAAATTATTTTGACATTTATATAACAGTCATAATCATATTACATATAATCTTATTATATTACATCTCTTGTGTATAAATAAATATAATCAATACATACATAAATATACAACAATATTTTTATACTTTAAAATTTTATTATAACATATTACTAATAAAATAAGAAAAATATATTGAATCATAGTTCACAATGCTTCGATAGTCTTCCCGTACATTAAACTTAAACGCGAGTGCAGCTCTGCATCTGACAGCTCTCGATACTAAATTTAACATTGAGAAATATAAAAGATAAATTTTGATAATAAAATATGGAGAATATTTAAATACTTAAAATTACTTTACTTATTAGTAATTGATCATTTATTACCTTTGACGTTTGGTTTTCATGAAAAATTGTTTAGTTATTATCAGCTTCACTCTGTATCCCGCATACAGCAGGTTAGGCAGAGGGAACTTAGTGTTAAGAGACTCTGTTCCCTACTTTCCATTGAATTTTTTGAAGCATTGTGTCTTAGATGGCGGAACTCAATGCCGGGCCTTGGTGCCAGAGCGAAGAAATAAAAATATTAAGAAATAGTAATTCACTTCCTAAAGTAGGAATCAAAGCCCCACAGCCGTCGCGATACACTCATATCCTTGTGCCCCTGCACCAAGATGGCTTAGTTAATAAATTTTCAAATTATTTCTATATTATCTTATAATTGTCATAAATACACAGTAACAGTTCGTTTACCTCATCGTTCGTTTACTTTTTAACAAAAAAAATATGTTAATCTATAATCTAATTTTAACGCGTAAAAGAGAAACAATTGCCACGAATTTATATTATGCTCAATTGGTTACATATTTCAATTACGTAATTTCCAATTTATAAACATAAACTCAACGCGCGACTTTGCTTACCAGAGCAAAGAAATGAAAATATCAAATATTTCATTTCCTTGAGTCGGAATCGAACCCATAACTTGCGTTTACAGTGCACATTTTGTACCCCTGCGCTACAACTGGCCTCTGTTGAAGAGAGACAATTGTCACAAATTTATATCTTGCTCAATTTCTTACATATTTCAATTATGTAATTTCCAAATTCGTACTTAAGAAAATTTAATTAGCTTCACGCTGTATTCCGCTTACAGCAGAGTAGGTAGAAGAAATCCATTGATAAGACACTCCGTTCCCATGAAGATAAATCCGTTCTCCGCTCTCCGCCGAATTCTGCAGACTGCGTATTGAGTGACAGTACTCAACGCGCCGCTTTGCTTACCAGACCAAAGAAATAAAAATATCACATATTTCATTTCCTTGAGTCGAAATCGAACCCACAACTAGCCTCTGTTGTGGCGGAAGGGTACAAAACGTGCACTGTAAACGCAAGTTATGGGTTCTGTATACTTTATCAATGACCTTAATAATATTAATGTAAAAACTTTAAGCATGCGTGATAAAATGACCCGTAACAATTGTTTTTACAATAACAGAAAACAAAAAAAAAACTACTTTAAATAATATAATGTAAAAAAAATATTTTTCCACGTAAGGCAAATAACATTAAAACTTAAGCTACAGTTATCGATAAGTCAATAGTTTGACCTACTTATTTAAGTTTTAATAGCGCTTCGTGCAGACAATGATTAACTGGCTGCATAATATATTATGACATTTATTACGGAACTCTCCGCGTAATCGTATAATCGGTTTCAAGGTTTTAGGTTTTTTTTGTTTTACTATTAATATTTACCTAATTATGGAATTCTTAATTTTTCTAAATATAAATCGGTCTGATGACGAGTCAAAGCTCGGGGTTATGTTACGCCATTCAACACGCAATGCCTCCAGACTCGGCGAAAAATGGGAAAGGAGTGTCTTAACACTAAGTTCCTCTGACTGCCCTGCTGTGTGTTGGATACAATGGGAAGGAAAAACAACCTAAAGTAAATCTATTGCATTTATAATCTAACAGAAAACGATTTATCGCTACATTAACTTACTTAACCTATTAATTGCAGCCTGAATTTCTCAGTTTCAATTTTAAAACAAATAAACTTAAAAGGAAAATTAAAATATAATATTATGTATATACTTCTAATATCGCTCTACCTATACAAGTATACATACAAGGTACCCGACCTTATATTGTACAAAAGTATTTTCGTATTGATCATACAAAGGAAAATATTTTTTTAGATGTAATATTTTATTTATTTATAATATGTACGTGCCGTTTTGATCGATGACTTGCTGCCATCTTATGGGTAGTGCCATGATCCTTATTCGTGTAGAAATTTTGAGATTTTTGTTTAAAAAATCTGACAGAAATCTGAAATCTGTAGTGGTAGGTATTTCACAGTGTTCTTTTGAGGGTGGCTTCCTAAAGAGTTCTGCAATGACCGAAAGATGTGGAAATCTGATGGAGCAAGGTCAGGGCTATACGGGGGATGCATCAACACATCCCAACAAAGCTCTCTCTATTTTGTGCAGTCTGGCGTTGTCATGGTGGAATATTACGCCCTTTCTATTCACCAGCTACACCCGTGTTTTTTCAATAGCTTTTTTAACCATATCAGTTGCTGATAGTAGAGGTCATAATCGATATTTTACCCGATGGCAAAAGCTCATAGTAGACGATTCCTTTCTAATCCCACCATACACATGCCATCTCTTTGTTCCGAGTCAGGCCGGGCTTTGCCACGGTCTATGGGGCTTGTCCATGCTTCGACCATGATCTTTTTCGCACAATCTTATCGTCAATCGTCATCACCCGTGATGAACTGTTTAAGAAATGGTTCGGAATTGTTGCGTTTTAATAAAGAATCACAAATGGAAACACGTTGCATTAGGTTTCTCTCAGTGAAATCATGAGATACTCAAATGTCATATTTTTTCTTGTACCCAGACTTACGTAAATTACGTAAAATTGTTTTATGATCAACATCCAGTTCTTCAGCAATGTCGTAGCTACTAATATGTCGATCTTGCTCCACTTTCTCAAAGATGGCACTGATTTTATCTTGGCGTCCAGAGCGAATCTCATCTTTCACACTAAAATTTTCAGACTTGAAACGCTTGAACTATATTTGTGCTACTCTTATTGAGACCACATTAGGTCCATAAACCGCAAAAATTTTATTCGCAGCGTTCGTTGCATTTTTATCTTTTTTGTAAAAAAATCTTAAAATGTACCGAATTTCTTCGTCATATACGTTTATTTTGCTTGTTTAAAAAACAATTGAAAAATCGCGGGAACTAGTTTTTTTTTTATTTATTGCATCTTCAGAATGTCACATTTAATGGTATTAAAATCAGCCAGTTACATTCAGTACAGCCAAAGAGGTTTGATTATTAATAATACATTCAAAATACGAAAATACTTTTGCCCCGACCTATTTCAATTGATACACGACTATATTAGATTTACCTTAAAGGTTGCTGAAACCTGAAATAAAGATTATTTTAATCAAAAACAAACCGAAGCTGTTATGGCGACGGTTGTGGGTTCGATTTCCATTCCGGAGTATTCATTATTATTTATTGATATTTTCATTTCTTGGCTCTGGCAACAAGGCAAACTTTGAAATGAAGAAAATAAAATATTTTAAACATTTTATTTCCTCGATTGGAAACCGAACCCACAACCTACGGCGTTTATATTCGCAAGCTTGTGCCTCTTCGTCACGACTGGTCTCAAACAAAGCTAATATTTGCATTATTCAGAAAGCTTCAAATTGAGTCCACAAACCTAATGTTGCTTATTTATGTGCGCGTTTTACAGCTTAATGGCCGTAATATAAAGAAAAGGGTGCAGTTTCTATAGAAAAATATTAAGATAAATATAATAGCTTGATGGGTTAGCGAGGGAGTGTACCTCCATTTGCTAATGATATTCCATTTTATGTTTATGTTTGCTGGAAACTTTGTTTAAAAGCTTTTTTCATATTATAAATAACTTTCAGTAAAATTGAAACCATCATACTCCGTGTTTTAACATTAGGTTCCCAGGTTCCCTGTATCAAAACCGCTATATGCGGGATACAATGTGAAGATAAAAAAACACCATCATCGTTTAGTTAGTATGTTCATATTGTTTGTTGCTAAACGTTATACGAATACTAATATTCACAATATATTGTTACGTAATAAATTTTAAAAAAAAAACATAAAATACAAGACTTAATAAAAAATTATTCAATTATTTACTGATGCTGATATGATCTGATCAACATTCCAGTATAAAATTCATTATCATGATTTTTTTTATTAATCTTTAATTACACAGTAGCAGAGACAAAGCCGTTCCATAAATATTTAAAATGAAAAGCATTAAATAAAAGGTATTTAAATGTATTCGAGTTTCGAGCTTATCGTAGTTTTACATTATTATAATTGAACGTGCCGGATTTTTGCCTATTTCGATTTCACAGTTTTTATTTTATGGCTTAAAGTTGTCATTCTGCATTTTTGGACTAAATTATTCTACTTTTAGATGTCAATTAAAAGTTATAATTCCAGATAGAACACACGATGACAGGTTGTGGGTTCGATTCTCTTTCGAAATA
Organism: Heliconius himera; assembly: GCA_021202915.1. Classification (NCBI taxonomy): domain Eukaryota; kingdom Metazoa; phylum Arthropoda; class Insecta; order Lepidoptera; family Nymphalidae; genus Heliconius; species Heliconius himera. Next base: position 36,662 of record JAJHJA010000452.1, read on the forward strand.
ATTAATATTTTCATCACTTCCCTCTGATGTGAAGAAAAATCGCGGCGTTGAGTTCCGCCACTCATCACGCAATGCCTCCAGAATTCGGCGTAAAATGAAGAACGGAAGTGTTTTAATGGGAACAGAGTGCACTAGGTTCCAAGATTTCCTCACCTACCCTGCCGTGTGCGGAATACAACTAAAATAATAATTACTTTCATAGGTTTAAGCGGTTTCTGATTGTGAATAGAACATATAACTATTTACTTACTAAACCTTTTAGACTCTAACGCTAGGAATATACAACGATATCGATACCTATAAGCCCTACATACTACAAGCAATTCATACTAGGGCCATTTCCTGCCGTTCTACACAGATTTGATTAGCATATCTTGGTTAGGTCAATTGTCATGAAACACAATACAATGCATTGTTGCTAGCAAAATTTATGAATATTTCGGACCAAGAGAAATGACTATTGTGATAGCTGAACACTATACATTTATATGTACGAGTATAAATATGTTACTACTTTGTATGGAGGTCATCGCAGTGAGATAGGTGTGACAGTATGGAACTTGAAACGCGGTGGTTGTGGGTTCGATCTTCGTTAGGGGAAATAATAATATTTAAATGCTATTTCTCTACTTTTCTTATTTCTCTACTTTGCCTAGTTTTTATTATACATTTTTGGTGCAGTAATTAGCAATTTCCCGTTACTTTTGTTGAGTAACGGAATGCCAAACTTATTGGTATGATCAAAAATGATTCCGTCACCATAATTTTTTACATACAAGAAGAAGCTATACCTAATAATTCAGCAATTATCGAGTATGTGGAGACTTTAAATAAAATTAGAAACACAAATTATCTTTGCTATTTTAGGATATGAAAAATCGTAGAGTTGGTATGTCAGTATCGTAGCTGTTTTAAAATAAATGATTTATATAAAACTGAGGCCAGTCGTGGCGCAGCGGCACAAAGTGTGACTGTAAAACCGACTGGTTGTGGGTTTGATCCCCACTCGAGGGGATGAAATATTTACTTAAATTTTTATTTCCATTTCTTCGCTCTGGTGTCGAGGCAAAGCGCGGCGTTGAGTTCTAACACTCAACACGCAATGCCTACAGAATTCGGCAGAAAGTGGGGAACGGAGTGGCTTACCACGAGGTTCCCTCTGCCCACCCTGCTGTGTGCAGAATACAGCGTGAAGTTGATAAAATTTATATAAAACTCCTTTGACTATAGGGCTCGAATTTTCTGTTGAGAAACTAGTCAATTAAAATGGAATGTTCAAATACCTGCTTTTACTCAGCAATCATGCGTTATTGAAAAATATTTTAAATGCAATGAAACGAAATAGAAACATGCAATTTTCCTGTAAAACGAAAAATACATAAAATACGAGAACACGTGAGTGAACTCAATGTTCGTGAGTTCGAAATTCATAGAACACGTAACGTTTAGTTTCATATTCCTAAAATTTGAAAGCGAGTAAAAAATGCTCAACTAAGTTACGTGTCACTAAACTATTCTACTAAACTAAACGTAACAGAAATATTTGATACATGAAATATTTAAGGTCTATTTTTTTTCCTTTTATTTAATTATCTTCACACAACTGAACAACTGAAAAATAAACCATGTCTTACACAAATGACAGTGTACGAGCGACGTATCTGTCTAGTGTGATACTTTTGACTTTCTTTTGTCTTCTTTTCTACTTTCTTTTCTCTTCTTTCTCAGCCAATTTGAAGCCAATTTAATCCTCAAAACATAATTCAAAAACTATTTATTTGTACATAAAATAAGTAGATAATAGATATGCTTTAAAGAAGAAAGTCAAAATATTTTGTACAATAGCCCCTATTATGCTTGTTTATAATACGTGATAACCTAATAAGTAATACTATTCTTACTAAAATTTTGCTCCAGCTTTACGCTGTCTCACGCGCATAGCAGGGTAGGCTAAGGACTTGGGAACCTAATGTTATGACACTTCCGTTCACCACTATCTGCTTACCGCAATTCTGGAGGCATAGCGTGTTAAGTGATGGAACTTAACGCCGCACTTTGCCTCGTCCCTAGAGCGAAAATAATTTTTTCGTTAAATATTTCATTTCCTCGAGTGAAATATGAAAACTCAATCGCATTTATCGCACGCTTATGCCCCTGCGCCACGACTGGCCTTAACATCAACATCAACGTCATCGTTATATGCAGTGTATATTTATAACTTTTTTTTTTTTTTTGGGAGTTGAATCCCTTGACTTTGCGTTTTTATTACAAATGCCAGTCCACGCTTCCAACCGCAGTCCTCGCTAATGTATACGGGCGGCCGGGGTCGGTTGCGCAGACATGCCTGACATATATTATTTTGATAACTTATTTTACTTTTTTAACTTTAAAACGGACAAGAATAATTTTAGAAACAGACATATTTTTAGATTTACAACAAAATTATTTAAGACACAACATTTAAAGAAGACAAATTTATATAACAATTTTATTTTAGACACTAGACACAATAAGACACAATTATACTTGAGACACAAATTTTTATAACAATAAATACAATAAATTTACTTAAATATAATATGACAAATAAACATGCAGATGAGACTCAAAGTAATTTAACAACAAAAAAAAAAAAAAAAAATTTCACAAAAAAGGAGATATATATATAAGTAGGACAAAAATCAACAAAATTATATACCATAATCAATTTTACACTTTAATTGGTTAGAAATGTACTGAACGGTTGGACAATTAACAGAAGTTGCGGAGTGGTTGGTATTTAAATGACTATTGGTTTTAGCGTTATATTTACAACAGTTGAAACAAACAGGAGTATTACTAATATGAGGACAATTTGCAACCTGATGAGTTTTATCAGAACAATGTGAACAAGGCCTACAGTCGGACATACAGTTTTTACTGATATGGCCAAACTGTAGACACTTGTAACATTGCATAAACGGAGAGAAGTCCCCCACAAAGACTTGCTGATGGTCTACGTTCAGCCTTCCCTGGTTTGTTGCTTCGCGCCACACCGCTGGACTTACTATAAATACGGCGTTATAAAGATTTGGATTTCTATTGTTGTTTCTACGGAATCTGAGTTTAAAATCATCTGGCTCTACGGTTAAATTTGTAAGTGTGGGATTTTGTTGGATGATGACTGAGGACAAATCCTCAAGGGGGATGTCTTTTGACACTCCCTTGAGGATGAGCATGGGGCGAAGCTTTTTGGCTGGTTCGGCAGTAACTGTGGTAGAGTCCTTCAGGTGGTTTAGAGTTTCCTGACATTGGGATTCGTTTACAAACTCTACTCTGACTTTGTTGTTGGACAGAACTTTAACGTTGGTGGGAGCATAGTTTTTATTTTTAAATGAAATACTTTTCTTAAATTTATTAATGGTTTCTTGCTTACTGTCAGAGGATTCAAGGGGAGAAACTACAATTGCGGGTTTGTACTGGGATTTGGGGGACTTCACAGGGGGGGATTGGGAGTTGTTTGATGCAACCTGTGCATAAGTGGGGCTAGAAAACTGTTCTTTTAGTTCAGACTTAAGTCTCTCCATTTCCTCTCGCATAACTGTAGCGATCTCCGTTCTCAAGTTGGTGCTATCCACGGGTGGGGGAGGAGGTGCCGGAGCCGGCGTATCGGGTGGCGGATCAGAGTCGCCAGGCTCCAAAATTGATGCTAAGTAAATGTCAGCGGCTAAGGAAATTTCCTCAGCCGCCTCCACAATATACTTTTTATTTCCGGACGTGACACTCTTGTTCTCACGGATTGAATTTACTATCTGTCTGGCGAGGGTGGTTATGATGTGGTTCATAGAACGGACATCCTTTACATCGCGAGCGTCAACTGGAAGAGACTTATTTGGGGGCTTTTCTGCCTTGGCAGCTTTACCCTTGGCTTTGGGCTTTGATTTATCCTGGGTTACATCTGGGACTATTTCGTCTATTTCACCTTCAGGAGACATAGCCAACAAGAAAGTGTCGAGATCCGGGGAGCTACATCGGCTGTCGATTGCCTGAGCAGCGCTCAACCCGGGATTGACCCTTTCCTGGCGACTTGTCCCAGCCTCCGGAGGAGACTGATACAAAGTCGTTTTATGGGCATTTGTAGACGAACGAAACATCTTTTTATAGTCCATTTTATTTAATGAGGTAATAAGCAATATTCCTGCAAAATTTCAAGAAAATCGGAGAACAAAAATTTTGAAAATTGAAGTTTTGTTTACTAGAGTCTGAGAGGATAGGGTGGGGGGGAGGGCCTTTTTTCAGGTTCTGCGCATCCGATCGCGACAAACGAGGTGTCAATCGACGGGGCTGATGGGGAGCTATGCACAGACACCGGTCTAGTCCAGGTAAGTTGGGGGTTTCGGGAGTTATCCTCGAAAAACCCCAAAAATGTCAAATCCAGTAACTCTTTCGAGTAAATTCGCGCTAAAATGGCGCGTAAAAAATCAGAAAAAATTATTTACATGCAGGATCAATCGACCCTACAAGATGACACTGAATTACGACAAATTAAATCAAAAAAATTTTTAAAGTTTTCATACAAAATTTTCAAAGTTAAAAATAATTAAAATTATAAAAAATTACAAATAATATATACAAAATAGTGTTTGATAACAAAGATAATTATGGTCTTAAACTATATTTAAAATATCCGAGTGATCGGATTACTAGAAGTTTGATTTTTGGAAGTTCAATTTCCGATCTATATTTATAACTAGTGGCCCCCATGTGGCTACGCCCGCTTGAAATATACGAATGTTTATTTAAGAAAACAAAGGGTTCTGTAATAATTTCAGGATTGTGAGTGGGAAATATTTTATAGGTTTGATAGACTTTCGAGGCGTAGCACAGCGGCACGAAGTGTGACTGAAAAACCGACTGGTTGTGGGTTCGATCCCCACTCGAGGAGATGAAATATTTACTTAAATTTATATTTCCATTTCTTCGTTCTGGTGTCAACTGCCACTCAACACGCAATGCCTCCAGAATCCGGCAGAAAATGGGGAACGGAGTGTCTTAACACTAGGTTCGCTCTGCTTACCCTGCTGTGAGCGGGATACAGCGTGAAGCTGATTTATTTTTATTTACTTTTATGAACTTTCAGATTATTTTCCCTTTTTTTGTTTTGTAAGATCTTACTTCGTCCTAAATTTCATAATTGTAGGTCTACGGGATACACTATATGTTTAGATTGCGCGGTGAATTTCATACAAAATGAAGCAATAATAATACATAAATGCTTATATCCTTTGACTGCGTTATATTAGAAGCTTAATTCCTGTGTGTGTTCCAAGGGACTGTAAATCTGAATATCTGATATTAATTTCAGATTGATACCTTTGAGGTATCAACATGAAACTCAATCGAAGTAAGCATGCAATGCAATCTCAGTAAAATGGTTTTGACAGACGGACGAAAAAGTGATCCGTTAGTTGAGGTACAATATCCTAAAAATTTATGAATTATTTTAGTTTTAATATGCATTAAATAAATCGTAATTTAAGTGTTTTGGGAATTGATATTCGTATTTAATAGAAAAATGTCTAGTTATTTCACATCTGTCTAGGTAAGCCGTAACTGCGCGCACATTACAAACGTCGTTTTTCCTATATAAATTCCAATTTCACATCAATTTCGGGTTAAAACATAGATTGTATAATGCTCTACAAATCTCTATCTATCATTGAAAAATTTCAAGCACGACGTGGCTTCTTGAGGAGGTGTCAACTTACATTGTAGAATCCTAAATTTTGAAATCTTGGTCTAATTTATAATCATATAATTTTCAGTTTTTACTATCATCATAAAAATAATAATTTACACACAATATCAACAAATAAAACAGTGAAAACTAAAGGTTTGGCCAATTCAATATAACATTATTAAAAGTTTTAGAAAGTAGAAATTTTGAAAATTTAATAACTTCGCGCTGTATCCTGCACACAGCAGGGTAGATAGAGGGAACCTAGTGTTAAGACACTCTCCACCGAATTCTAGAAGCTATACATGTGTAGTGGTGTAACTCAACGCCGCACTTTACCTCGACACCAGAGCTTTCGCTCTAGGAAAGGAAAAGGTAAATATAAATTTAAATAAATATTTCATTTCTCCAAGTAGGAACTGAACACACAACTATCGTGTTTAAAGTCACACGCTTGTGCCACTGCACCACGATGCGTCATTAAGTAATTTGGGAATTTATTTGATTCTCGCAAAATTTGTTGTATTTAAAAGAAATGTTGAGTTTTTCGGCGCACGGTTGCTTCGACAAATATCTGCATCTGATTGCACGTCGGGAGATGTCGCCATGCCATGAGTGTGATGCCTCCGTCGATTCTGCGCATCACACTCTGGCCGAATGCCCCACTTGGTTCCCTCAACGCCACAGCCTGATGGCTGTAGTGGGTATAGTAGGCATCAGGCTGTAGTGGGTATAGTAGGTACCTCTCACTGTTTAGTGTAGTGGGGGCTATGCTGGACTGTGAGAGGAACTGGTCTGCTATGGGCTCCTTTTGTGAATCAGTTATCACACTGAAGGAGACTGCGGAGCGGCTGCGTGGCTCCAGTGCGAATGCAGACTCGCTCCGCTGCCGTAGGCCAGAGTGTACAAGAAGGTGGTTTGCGCATCTTCAACTGCCCCTACCTTAGAGGAGCTACTGTGGGAGGGTCATGGTGATCGTCCTGCAAGTTATCGAGGCTACGAGTGCCCTATCAAAAACCCTAGAGCACCCTGAAGGCATCGGCCCTTCCCCTTAGGCGTCGTAGTAGTATACGAAAGCGATTCTGCGGCGTCATATATTCGTAGGGTGGGCTTCAGCTGGGTTTTAGTGGGTAGGATTGGATTTTGAGCCCCATACTGCCGCTCATCCGTAAGGCATTTGCCTTCCGTGTGGGCGGTCTGCGTAAATGCATTGTCCAGCGAAAAAAAAACGGTATTTAGGTAGACGGTAAGTGTGCGTATACGGCAAGCACAGTTTTTTCCGCATAAACTCCAATCTCGATCTTAAATCTTCATCTATCATACCAATTAAAGTTAAGAAACTTTAAATTGAGATTTTTTTTATTTACGAATTGATTGTAATAAAACAAACCATTTATGTTAACGGAAGCTTGCCATTAACTAATAGTAAAAACAGCACTTAAATCGGGTAAGCCAATTCTGAGATTAGGGATAACAAACACAAACAGACAAATTTTAAAAGATCACTGTCTTTTTCTTATATGCCTTCTCTTTACAGACATCATCGATCTGTTATAATATAAATAGAATCTACAATATTTAATGTAATAACCGATTACCACACGACAGTACACAAAAAAATCAAAATCAAAAACTGCTTTAAAAAGTTATACATCAAAAGTATCAAAAGCTTACCTATAAAAAGAATGTATTCATAAACCTTAAATTTCCAGTAGGTCCTACCTTGCTGTGTGCGGCTAACATCGTTAAGCTTAATGACACAACAAACACAAAATAATATGTGTATGTAAACAAATAATCATAATATTATAATAAATATTATTTTTTTATTACAGCTATTTAAAATGTCCTGTTATTTCAGTCCTTAAGTCTTAATTTTTTTTGCGGAAGTTTGATATTAAATAAAAATCTTTGAGAAAAGAAAATTCAAGTCCATTTCGTTACAACAGTATTTTTTTATTACATTATTTCTTGCCACCGGCTATCCGGTCGCTTAATTATTTTAAAGAATGTAGTTAAACGCTACTTTGAAAAGCTTCTTTTTATTAGAAATTCTCTGATGTCGGTAGCTTTTTTACGTCAAATATTATTTTACTCAAACATGACTTTAATTAGAAATTTCATTATTAAAATTAGATTTTTTATATTTGGAGAATTCCGTACTTCAAGAGAAAAAAAGAACCCTACTAATATCACATTGTTGTCCATATTGCAAGACAATTTTCTATCCGGATTGTATGGGTCATACAAAACGCTTCTTTTGTTTATACATCGTTTATAATACAAGATTCACAATACAAGATATTATAATTCAATATGTTAAAAAAAGTACTTTCATGGAAGAAGCGGACTCACTCCCGAGGTTTTCTTACCAATTTCACGATTGAACAAAAAGCACAACTTATAAATGTTGAGAAACTTTAATTTGCGGGCAAATTTAAGTTTGTCATCTACTCTATGTTCTAAAGTTTGTAATGGTTTTTTGGTGATATAATATAATTTTAATTTTTCGAATATTTTTATATAACCGTGCTGAAAGTTTTCACTTTTGACAAATTTATTAAATGTAAAGGGAAATACCCTATAATATTCTGATTAAGAGGCGAATAGAAGCAAAAAATATGGATTAACACTCGTATCTTTTGGTTGCGTAGACTCATATTTTGCTTATTTTTTCTGTGCTGCAAGAGACCGCGAAGATTTAGATATTTAATATTCATTTAAGCTAGATATCACGCAATCTTAAGATAAATGGTCCTAACAGACAAACGGCCAACAAAGCGATCCTATAAAGGTTCCGTTTTTTTTGAGGGACGAAACTCTAAAAAAAATATATAAACTTAATCCTTAAATACCAAAGTAGCTTCAACACGTGTAGAACCGCGTTTGTTTAATATTTTTTTTATATTACCTCTTTGTAGTGTAGGTGAGACCCATATTCGTCAATAGCTGCTAGTTCAGTCGTGTCAACGTAACTAAGTGTATTATTACTATCGACGAGGTTAATTTCGATAAGTTGTGTCGTTTTGAAATTAAGACGCGGCGGATTGCAGAATACACCAGCGAAAATGAGGTAGATGCTATCGACTCGATAATATCTCGACTTAATCAATATCTGCATCATAAATACTGATATACCGTATCAGTATTTATGATGCAGATATTGATAGGTACTGATGTTCAATGCTTACTTTAAATAGATTTTTATTCCGAATTCTTGTATAAAAAAAACGAAAACTCTGATGATGATGATGATGATGATGTTGTATGTGCTTAAATTACGTTTAGTACTTATAAACAAAAAACATTTTAAAAATATTTTACACAATACACAATAAAAAGAAAACCTGATTATGAAAAAATATTGGTAGATTTTTTTATATTTTATGAATAATAAACGTCTTTTTTGTAAATAAGTGATTCTTCACTTTGAGTTCTAAGCCTAAAAAAGAGATTTATGATGTCAATTCTTTAAATTCAAATTCAAATAATTTTATTCAAAATAAGAAGTTACATGCTTCATTTTTTGAACGTCAAATAATTTACCACCAGTTCACTAAAGTTAATGCCTCAGACCTGAGAAGAACCGGCGCAAGGAACTCAGCGGGACCAATTTTTTTTAAATAAATTTATACAAATACATATTTAAATATCTGTATATACTTTTGAAATAGACTGGAGCGAGCATTTCATTCCCAAGGCGTGTTATCATTTACAAAATCATTAATTTGGTAATAACCTTTAACACACAAACGTCCTTTCACAATTTTTTAAAATCATGATATAGAAAATTCTCTGACATTTTCTGGGATCCTATTGTAAAAGCGTACACATTGTCCCATAAAAGAATTACGAATTCGATGCAACCGAGTCACAGGTGCACCAAGATTATGCCTATTTCTAGTGTTAATTTTATGAAAATCACCAATTTTGGTAAAATTATTAATGTTTTTCTTAACATACATAACATTTTCAAAAATATATTGAGATGCAACTGTCAATATATTAATTTCTTTAAAATTTTGCCTTAAGGAGTCTTTAGGGCCTAATTTAATATTTAAACTAACAGAAGTAATGCCGTATACTAATTAATATTAATTACCACATCTTTTTCCAAAGTCTTACTAAACTAAACTAACTTTTTTAAAAGCTTACTAAATAATTACGTTTTAAAATAATAAAAACAGTAAACACCATACTGATATTGCATAAATATTTCCACGTTCAAGGCTCCAACGATAGTATCGTCCTACGCGAGTTGTATATCGATCGGTCTAATTCAGAATTCTCGTATGCACTATAAATAGTTTCATTGAAGCTCCAGTGAAAGTGAACGTGAAACTTTTTAAATTTATTCTTAGCTTTAATGCCATTCATATCACTTTTACGTTTGTTTACTATTATTTTGTATTGCGCTAATATGTAATAGTGGTCACCATGGCACAGTGGCACATAGTTCGATTACACAAGCATTATGTACTTAGGATCGATCACAACTAGATAATTAAAAAATATAATATTTTAAACTATTATCTGCCAGAGCCGTGGACCGAAAAAGTGCCATATATATAAGACATGTAACAAAAATTTTAAATGTTGTCACCAAGTGAATAAAAAATGGACAAAAGACATGGAACGCCCAAGAATGGACACCAAGGTTCAAAGTAAAGAGGAAAAGAAGAAAGCAACGAAAACGTTGGTCTGACGAAATAAAAAAGATAACTAGGCCCACTATCGCACAGGAAAATCTAAGCAAGACATGATTAGAAAAAGCTGGATGAGACCTTCGTGTCATACAGACGACGCCCAACGTTTTAAAATATTATTAACAATAATAATTAAAAAAATATTGACAATAAATAATAACCAATAACTGTAATCAACTCACAATGTCTGGGAATCAAATTGAAAGTGAAGGATAAATTACTACTAGGTACAAAATTTTACGATTTGCTTTAAAAAACATTTTATATCACACTTTTTGACTGCATAAATAGAATAAATGTAAAATAAATTACATTATTATAAAATCAAGATGAAATTAGATAATTGGTAAGAGAAAGGACCTTAAGCTGCATTGTTGAGACATCTACAAGTCAGTTTGCCCATATACAAAACGGTACTGGTACCAATGCTTTTATACGGCAGCGAAACGTGTACGTATGTATAGAAAGACAGATGCTGTGGAGATATGATCTCTTTGTAGGATGTGTATATCAATTCAGCTGACCGAATCCGCAATGAAGATATACACAGAATAGCAAATATTAGCGAAAAAAAAAGTGCTCAGGTGGATTGAAAATGGCAAAAAAAATCATGAAATAAAAGTGAGTGGTAAATTAGGATGATATAAAAATATCGCAATTATAGATATGCGCAAACTTGCTCCCCAAGTATCGAAAAATCAATTTAAAATGTGTATTAACTCCCGGCTCTATTATCATAGCTTCTCTATATAGCTTTCCTAATGAAATTTTAGAATTACTAATACGGCCTTTGAAATACATTTTAGTAATGAGGTAATGATAGACAGCTCGGTATCTATTATACATTCTAGAGTAATAACGCCGTTACACTTCACACACCTAGTTTTACTGAGTAGAGATTAACTGTGATATCGGTAAAGGTCATATGTTAAGAATATGAACATCCCACAGAACCGTAGGTTCTACTACTAATAGATGCTTTAGGCTCTCAGAGTAAAGAAAAATATTCAATCTGGATGACGACATACCATTATCTTAATAGTTTTACCACAGTTCCTGAACTCATTATGAGACTGCTATCAGGATATATCAGTCCTCACTGGGTTAATTTTATGTGACTCAAATATAAGCAATTTATATCGTAGCTGTGCAACACATTTGTAAAAAAATAGAAATAACCGAAATCACAAATTTGCCGCTTACTATAGCTCATGATAACATAAGAATGGAAAAATTTGATAAGCAAAATTCAAAGGTGGCTGTTATGAAACATCAAATAAATGACTGGTTGGGTAAGGGTTAATCAATCATTACTGTTACTTTGCCGCTATTTGAAAGATTCAAGTGTAAAAAGTTACCTTGTATAATTAATTGTTTACAGTACAATATATATATTAAGGTCGGTCGTAGCGCAGAGGCACAAGGTGTAGTGTAAAATCGACTGGTTGTGGGTTCGATTCCCACTCGAGGAAGTGAATTATTTATTTACATTTATATTTCATTTCTTCGCTCTGGTGTCGAGGCAAAGCTCAATGTTGAGTTCCGCCACTCAGCACGCAATGCCTCCAGAATCCGGCGAAAAGTGGGCAACGGAGTGTCTTAACACTAGGTTCCCTCTGCCTACCCTGCTGTGTGTGGGATACAGCGTGAAGCTGATTTAATTTTTTTATTTTACAATATATATATTGTGTAAAGAATTGAAAATCTCAGCAAATATAAAGTAATTTTAATTTAATATTGTAATAATAATTTGCCACGCATTATATTTTATTTTATTATTTTTAGTTTTCTAATTAACAGCATTTATGTTTTAACGTATATAGTCAAGTAGTTTTTGAACGCAAAGGGACAAATAAATTCTCTTATAACAAATATTTTTTTTCTTTCATTCGTACTGATCTCTATTAAAATTGTTTACCTCATTGTGTTTAAATAAATACTAAATTATAAGAATTTTGGTCCTAGTATGTGTCGGTTTCGATTTTAATTTCGATGAAAATTCTGAACAGGGTCGAAGGATCGATTTAAATTTTAAAAACTGATTTAAACTGAAAACCTTGTTTCGGTTGGAGATTGATCACGGACTCTATTGAATGTTTTGTTATTTTCATTTATGATTTCAAGGAACTAAATTAGGTTGATTTGAGAGAACCAATTGACTCATTTGAAAAACGGTACTGTTATAATAATGGTACCAAGGAAACAAGAATAGCTATAAAAGAAGATTTTAATACCATCAACCACATCAAATCTAGTTTACGGGATTGTAATAAAATAAAAAAATATATGATTATAAAAATAATAGTATAACATAGCTTAAGAGTTGTGTATGACAAATTACACATTTTAAGTCAGCTTCACGCTGTATCCCGCACTAAGCAGGGTAGGCAGAGGGAACCTAGTGTTAAGACACTCCGTTCCCCACTTTCTGCTGAATTTTGAAGGCATTGCGTGTTGAGTGGCAGAACTCAACGCCGCGCTCACATTTTAAATGATCAAAGTAAATCTGACCGCAGGTACAGTGGATTACATCGAAACGTGTTGTAATATAGCTCATAACCTCCGTCGATAAATGGAGAATCCACAAAAAATATTATTCAATTCGAACCAGTAGCTCTCGTGATAAAAACGATAAAAAAATCAAACTCTGCATCTTTTAAACATCAAACATAGATTATGTATTAAAATATAGAAAAGGATATAATTTGAATTTGTATGTTTCTTTTATCTAAAAAATAAAATCCTAACATGGTGACCCAAAGCAAATATATATATTGTATAGTAATATTACTTATGATTGCGTGTAAACTTGATAAATAAGTAAAAATAAATCAAAACTATTTGCTCTAGCATGCAACTCGCCATGTCTATATAACAGAATTGGTATTTTTCCTTTTGTTGAAGGTCTTCTATAACCTGAGTTTATTTCCATAATATAAAACGTCTATAGCGAGGGCGTAAGCTCACGCGATCCCCTTCTTAATGTTACTTTGTATGAACATCAAAATCGATATCAGACTGAGTATGAATAATAGTTTTATGGATTTCGAATATTTTATAAAAGACGTTGAGTAGCGGATTTCAAAGCTGCGTTTTCTCTTCTTTCCACAGTGTGGGAATGAAAGTATTTCATTTTTCCGTCACGTACTCCACGACAGCTTTATATTATAACAATAATATTACTTTAATACAAAATAATCAAAATTAAAATATCTATCTAAAAAGGTTTTATAATTTTTAAATATTACCTGAGATTGAGGTGAACAGACCAGAGAGATACTTAATTAGCTTTGATATGCCAATAGGTCTCATTGCTGCATATTCTATTCACGTCGATACAATCTAAATATGCAAATTTCGATATGTAAAAGAAGCTTGTATAAGCTTATTTTGTAAGCATTAAGCTTAAGCGTCGAATAGAGGAAAAATAACACCATCAAGGGGTCTATATATTTTGTCGTTGTAGATTCTGTTTTATTTGGATTGTTTTAAAATAATATATTTTGTATTTCTAAGGTGTTACTGCTATATTCACAATTTCGTTACCTTGTTCGTTTTTATTTAAAATATTATGCTTGGGTTCAACAATAGCTTATTCTGAGATCGTAAAATTTTTAGTTGTGTAACAAGAATTTTGATATGATTTCTTCAGTTAAAATTGTTAAAAAATTTCATTCTCTCTTAGAAAAACAGAATATTCTCTGAGAAAAAGTGGAAAATCAAGAAAAACTAATTCATTTCTTAAAAAAACAAGCACGAAAAAGAAATATTGTATTTTTTGGGATCGAAGAAAATACATCATATGAAAACTTAGAAAAGAGGATCATTCAATAGATTGATACGTACTTATCTATAAAACTTGTAACTTAGTTTGTATTCTATATAAACATAGAGAGATGTCCAAGAAGTAAAAAGAATTGGTAAAAAAGGTGAAATACCTCGACCTATTATAGCAACATTCTCTCGTCTCGGTTTAAAGATAAATATTATTAAACAAAAAAGAATAAAGAAAGATACCTCGTTCTACATGAAAGACGCACACACACACCCACACACCCACAGTATATTTTGGAAAAAAGAAAACAGCTTGAGAATGAAGAAGAACATGCTTAGCTGGTTCGGGCTCGTCGAATGAATGAGTGATGACAGAATGGCAAAAAAGATTTATGATGGAAAAGTGAGCGGTAAGAGAGGTAGGGGTTGACCTTCGAAAACACAGTATCAAACATACTGGAGGAAGGTCACGTAAAAAACATGAAGACCCCCCGGAGGGAGTATATGAAGAGGTTGACGATAGTGGACGAGGCGAAAGAGGTATGTAGAGATTTTTTTTCTGATTACCCCGCTAGGGTTAAAGCGTGAAGCTAGTTATAATTATAGTTAAAAGAGCTCCAAGAACAAGTAAGACTCAAGGCGGAGAAAAGAAATAAAGCCATTATAAATTACGATAAACTGATTATATTAAAAAAAAATAACTATAAGAGACACCCTTCGAACTCACCTGAAAATTACAATCAAGTTGAAAGCCATAAAAATATACTTATAAAAAGCATCCTTTAAGCCGCAGATCGAATAGTGTGTCAGAAGGTACTAAAAAACCGAACATGCTGAACTTTTTTGTAAACAAAAATGTTAGCAGTCGGGATAATACATATAGTAATAAGCACGCCCTCCTCAAAAGAATATCATTGAGGAAATATTGCAACAAAAATTTACGTCTTCCAACATGGCTGGTCACTGTGGAAGATATCGACCATTAACCTCCTAAAGGAAAAACAAACTAAAACTTCACCTGCACCAAATAAATTTTATGTCATGTGCTATAATGTAAGGTCCTTATTATCACGAACGTTTAACCGACTTGAACGAAGCGTGAAAAATGTTAAATTTGATATAATACATAGAGGCCGGTCGTGGCGCAGCGGCACGAGGTGTGACTGCAAAACCGACTGGTTGTGGGTTCGATCCCCACTCGAGGAGATGAAATATTTACTTAAATTTATATTTCCATTTCTTCGCTCTGGTGTCGAGGTTAAGCGCGGCGTTGAGTTCTGCCAATCAATACGCAATGCCTCCAGAATTCGGCAGAAAGTGGGGAACGGAGTGTCTTAACACTAGGTTCCCTCTGCCTACCCTGCTGTGTGCGGGATACAGCGTGAAGCTAATTTATTTTATTTTATTTATTTATTTATTTGATATAATCTGTCTATCTGAAACAAGAAGACTAGAGTAAAAGATAGAGGAATATGACGATTACATTTTGTGCCACACAGGCCCTTATCCCGGAAAATATGTAGTAGTTTTTATTAAAGAAAGACCAAAAAGAAAATATAGAAAGTTGCACGGCTATTACAGATAGAGTAACTCTTTTACATTTAAATATATAAGATAATAAACTGTCATTCATACAAGTATATGCACCCACTGACGCAGCTACGGTTGAAGAAATTGACATTTTTTATATCAATGTAAATAAGGCTATTGACCGAGTACACAAGGTCTACATAATAATGGGCGATTTCAACGTAAAAATTGGACAACCTCAACAAAACGAATATTTAGTAGTGAAATTAAACGGATATGGAAAAATAAATCCAAGAGTACAGAGGCTAATCGATTTCGCTTTAGAAAATAAAACTCTAATTTTAAATACCTTCTTTAAGGAAAAACCAAATCAACAATGGACCTGGTGATTGCCAAATGGAGAACATAAATGAGTTAGATTTCGTTCTCTCAAATCGCCTTTCAATGGTTCAAAACATTGAAGTACTAAGTGTAATTTTTTCTTATGACCACAGACAGACCAATAAGAGCAACTCTAGATCTGGAAAAATTAAAAAAAGCAAGGCAAACTTCAAAAATTCCCAAAACTGTACATTAAGAAACGAAGATGAAATCACGACCTACAAAACCCGCACTCTGTCTAATCTACCATGTCTCCTAGACTGAAAAAAATCTCTACAGTTCATTTATCATGATAAAATTATAAATATTACTTATATTTATCATCCATGGTCTACAATTTGATCGGTCGAAATCAAAAAATAAAAATAAATCACATAATTTTTTTTCAGAACATACTTTAACACTAATGTCAAATAGATGGGAATTTCAGAAAGCTTAAAATAAGAATAGACTATGAAGAACAATGAAAATAAAAATATTAACTGATGGAATAAAATTATTATATCTTAAGTAATAGAAAAAACTATTAAACCTAGGAGCAACTAACAATGCCTCTGACATATTTGTTTAACCTCATAATTGGAAACCACTGAAACACCAGTGCAATGGAAGGAATAAAACATAATACTTATATATAAAAAAGGTGATCCACACGATATAACGAATTATAGGAAAATTTGCCTATTACTTAGTATATACAAAATATGTTCTTCCTTGATTAACATTAGACGAAGCCACACACTTAATGCCCAACAACCTACAGTACAAGCAGGATTTAGAAAAGGTTTCTCGACCGAAACATTCGACTTTTATCGAAAAACATTACGAACGACTAAGAGCTCTTTACATCGCTTACATGGACTATAAGAAAGCATTCGACACCGTTTCACATTCAAGCATATAGAAAGTACTAGAAGAATAAGGAGTAGAAAATCAATACATTCAAATATTCAAAAATATATATAAAAAAATATAAATAAAAATATATAAAAAAATATAAATGAAAATATATGTAACATCAATACATAGTATAAAAATGTTGGACTGAAAATGAACCCATCCAAAACAATTCTCATAACCAATAGTACAGAGGTAAATATATGTGGACAATGAATACACAGATAAGTACGTTTATCTTGGGCAGCAAATTGGCTTCGATAGAAGAAACAAGAAGTGGGAAAACGAGAGACGCACACAAAACACCTGGAACAAATACAGGAATATGAAAGAAGTTTTTAAAAGCAATCTACCAGTTAAGATAAAAACGAAAGTTATGTCTTCTAGTCTTCTACCGCACCTTACATACGCATGTCAGTCTTGGAAGTACACCAAAAATCAAAACAATATCGTCACCTGCCAGCGCAGTCTTGAGTTCAGTAAATTAAATATCCGCAGAGGTCAAAAAGTTCAGAATACATAAATAAAAAATATCATAAAGTCCATAGATGCACTAAAAAATGCATGAACACTAAAATGGAGATGGGCGGGTCATGTAGCACGAGTAGAAGACGATAGATGGATTAATAGAATAACCATGTGGACAGGTCCAAGAGGTAAGACGTATACATAATGAGAGTGAATGGTAGACGATATACATAATGAGAGTAGCTGGCCCAAACTGAATTCAAGTCGCCCAAGACAGAGAGCCCAGTCATGGTTTCTTTTGGAGAACAGAAATATAAACGGTATATATGTCCGCTAATAATAGCCCAATAAGAACTTATTAGTTCTTATAGGGCTATTATTAGCCCCGTTAATTTAATTATAATCTATACGTAAAAATAAAGTGTCTTACATTTCAAAACAATCGTGTTTTTTTTAGGTGAATATAATTCTTTAGATGATACTAAAACATATGGACACAATTTTTTAGTCTGTCTCTCTTTTTCTGTTTATCCGGGTTAATTTCTAGAACAACCAAACTAATTTTTATAGGACTTTCATTGAAAGTTTAAGGGTATTGCGGAGGAACATATCGACTACTTTTTATTCCTAGAATTCCCGCGGGGTCGAGGCTTACGCGGAAAAAACCACGTCTATCGTGCGTGCTTAGCTACTGCCTTCCAAAATGGATAAGAAATAACTTAACTTTTTTATATTAAATAAGACGTTTTTTTGCGAAAAAGCTCAAACAATATCCTAAAAGATAAATAAATTGCAAATTATAAAGTGTATAATAGATTATAAGTAGATAAACATAATACTAAAATAATCAAGCACTTTTCCTAATTACAGTAAAATATTTAAATAAATTTTCGTATATGTATATATGGGTGAACTTAAAATTTATGCCTATAATATTATCTCCCGATGTCCTTCCTTGTCTCTAGGAAGACTTTAATAATGTTGTAAACTGGTGCAGAGCTAGCGGAATGAAGCTTAACTCAAATAAATTTAATCATCAAATGAACTAGAAATTTTTATGTTATTGTAATACAATATTATTATTATTTACTAGGAAAAAACTAAGCCAGGTAAAAATTATTAAAGATTTAGATGTGGTTTTGGCATTCAAGCTTACGTATCAAAATGAAATCTATATATATAAAAGGACTTGTGCTGACTGACTGAGGTAAGACGCACGCAGAGCCGTAACCGCTGATGGTAGAAACGTGAAATTTGGGCAGATGTTTATTTTCATATTCTGGACATCCACTAAGAAGGGAATTTGAAAAATTTTAACTCTAAAGGGATGAAATAGGGGTTGAAAGTTTGTATGGAAAAAAAATTTAATCTGAACCGATTTTTATAAAATTTGAAATTCAGACTCTTAAAAATATTTCATTGAACACGTGTTTCATGGTTTTTAAGAATTCACCCCCTAAGGGTTCAAATAAGGGGTTGAAAGTTTATATGGAAAAGTCTTTAAATTGCCACCGATTTTTATAAAAAATTAAATTCAGACTGTTAAAAATATTTTATTGAACACGTGTTTCGTGGTTTTTTTTAGAATTCACTCCTAATAAGCGGGCGAAGCCGCGCGCGCCCTCTAGTTGATGATAAAATAGGTAAAATACTTATTATGAAAACGTATAAAAATATGAACGTAGCGGAATTTGAACCCGCTTAAAATTTTATACGTTTTCTTAATAAGTATTTTTCTTTCCTAGGTGTTGAATAATTCTTAACCAAGAAAACATTTATGTATATTAGTACCATTATATAAAAAACATTTTTCAGAGCAAATTTAGTAATTATATAACAAAATTTGTAAATCAAGAGACATTAATTTAGATTACATTTATGCCTTTAAATCTTCACCATTCATCATCTAAATATTCAAAAATAATTTTACCATCTTTAATTTTATCACTAGATAATTTGTTTTGTTTATTTTATTGATTTTTTTTATGTAAATGCTTATTACTTTATTACTTTTTAGTTATCTTATTGTTACTTTGCTTTTTTATTTGCATTGCATTTTTTTATTTTCAAACAGCTATGCATATGTACAAACTTTAGTATATGTACTATAAAAAAAAAACTACTAGCAATTCCTAATAATAATAAGATAAAAAATGCCAAACTAGAAAAGATTTATACAAAATAAACGACTAAATTAAAACTAAACTAAACAAGTTTCACGCTTTATCTCTAGCAGGGTAGTCAGAGAGAACGGAGCGTCAAATGCAAGCAACGCTACCGCTAATGCAAATAAACGATTGAACTGTATTAATAATCAATCTTCTTAAAATCTCTAAGATACGCAATAAGTATAATATGAAGATTCAGAAATTGAACAGTTTCGGGCATACAATACTATGCTGATATTAAAATGAAAATTGAGTAAATGTAAAATGTACATGAATTTTAATACCTACATTATCGTACTAGATAAAAAAAAACGAAAACTAGCTTCACGCTTTATTCCTGGCGGAGTAGTCAGAGAGAACAGAGCGCCAAACGCTACGGTCTCTACATATCTCTTTCGCCTCGTCCACTGTCATCAACCTCTTCCCCTTCCTCCGGGAGGTACTCATGCTTTTTACGTGACCTTCCTCCAGTATCTTTGATACTGTATTTTCGAAGGTCCACCGAGGTCATACTAGCTATATTACATCTATTATAATATTGATTGTCTAAAGAGAACAGAGTATATATTCAATTTTCTACAACAATGAAAATTTCATTTTTTTTTAAATATTTTAATTTACAATAAAATATATAAAATATTATATTTACCTTAATCTTTTTGCTTTTCACTCAAATATTCAAAGTGAGGGCTGCGATCTTCGCCGTATTTTTGAACATCTAGAAAAAAAAACAGATAAAATAGAAAATAGATAGAATATAACATTTAAAAAAAATACAACTTACTTATCTCATATTTTACCTAACTTTATAAGAATTAAGTATATATTTATATTTTTTCGTTTGTAAGATAGAATAAAAAATGCAACAAATGAAGGCTAAAGACTATATTACACATATTATTAATCAATCATTTTAAACAACAGTCGAAAATTTTCAGCCAAAATATGCATATTGAATTAAAGCTGTAATAATTTATAGCGTGCATAGTTTGCGGGATTTCTCTCAAAGTTTCACCAACACGTGTCCATTTGAGGTATTATTCACACTTCAATATAAATCACTTTATCGAAACCGATAGCTTAATTTGCTTTCTGCTATTGTATATTGGTAAATGTTTTCGTAACTTATATGTGTTTAATTTATAATATATTATGTATGTGTTATGGAATTTTTCAGATGTTATTCTATACTTAGGAAAGAAAAATACTTATTTATAATAGAAAACGTACGACGCGGGTTCGAGTCCCGCTACGTTCAAATTTTTATACGTTTTCAAAATAAGTATATTATGTATGTATCGTAATTTTAGCATTATCAGAATATAATGTCAGACATTCCAATTCCAGTAGGATCGCGCTAATTTTTATAATAACACACTGCCAGTTTCTATTGGATTAAAAGATACTAATATTAGATAGAAGACATAAAACTATAAACAGAGTGTGTGTAAGTATCTATCTCTCGAATAGAAAGCTTTTAATGGTGTCCATATTGCGCATGCGCGAACAACGAGATTAACAAAGCCACGTATAGAATTCTTTACGGCAACTCCGCTTGGGTTTTATACAAACACAATCTAGATATCTTTTATGATGGTCTGTTATAGTGATAAATAGGAAAATTGAAGGTAGTTTTATATTATGAAATGTATATTTGTACTTAGAATAATAATAATATTTTATTATGTAAAAGAAATATAATAATATTGTGAACAATAATTAGTAAATATAAAATATTGTACAGAAATGAGATTAATGTAATTAATGTTTTGGTCACAAGGATTTTAAATTGTGATTTCCAATGTAATAATGGTTACGGTGTGGAAAATTGTAAAAGATATATAAAATAACAAATTTAAAAGACATAGGAACTAGGTTGGCTCTTTCTATTTACCCCACTAACCAAGAAGATTAGAAATTTAAAAAAATAATAATAAAAGTACAAAATGTTTTAAAATAAATAGTGAAATGCATACATTTTCTGTTGTTTCTTTTATTTTTCTGTGTGGTAATAAAATAAATTATTATCATTATTGTTAAATGTATATTTTTTAATAATACTTAATATTTTTATAACAATATAACTATAACATAGCATTATTGTAGATTTTCTGAGTTATTTAACTTTCGAAACTTTGAACTATAATATATCTGTAAAATAGGTCTTAAATTCTCTATGGGGCTATATCAAGTTACCCTCTAAACCTATTTAGTGAAAATTTGCTTAAGAATAGCAATTTTTAAGAATCAATTTCACTAATACTAGCAAATAAATTGGATGGATTGTTTTAGAACAGACAGATGGAATCTAGTACTATGACACTCCATTCCCCATTAACAATCCAATCCAAACCTAACGCCGGCCTTTGTGTTCCTCGAGTGGGAATCAAATCCATTTTGGTTTCGATTCTATTTCGTTAATATTCTTAACAAATTATAATATATAACTTCATATATACACTATTTATAATTTTTGTAATGTTGTTGACCAAAACTATAAAATAACCAATATAGACTATATTTAATAAGAAATATTGAATTAAAACTAATTCTGAATTAATTATTAGGCTAGAACCGAATTGGCTAAATTCTACGCCGCGCTCTTCCATAGTAAAACGTGGAAACGAAACTAATTTAAATACGTAAACCCACTTAACCACAACTTCGTCATTCAACATAACATATCTCATCTATTTTATAAAAATGTGAATGTTGTTTGAAGTATACGATATAACGATGTTCGGGAGTTAATTTATTTTTAAATTAAATTGACATCCAAATATCGTTGTAGTGGCGGCGGCAATTGTTTTTGGAGTGGTTCGGCATCGATAAATAAAAAAGAAACACATAAAAAAGAGACAAAAAAGAAACAAATGCTTGATAAAAGATTGTTTGTTCAAACAAAATATATGAAAATAAATTAAATGAGTCCTTCTGTCGTAGTATTTCTCGTGGCGACTGTGACGATGACGGTTGTGGGTTTGATTCCCACTCGGGGGAATGAAGTGTTCAATATTTCCGCTCCTTGCTCTATTGACAAGAAGAAGCACGGCTTTGAGATCCGTCACTCAACGCTCAAAACCTCGAAACTTCAGTGGAAAGTGCTATACACGGGTTGTAACCCGGTACCCTCAAAAAAAAAATAATCACAATAATAATAACATATCAACTGACAATAAAGTAAGCACAAAAGCAACTTTACTTTGAACATATAAACAACGCCCCTCGTATATAGAAAGCCTCTAATTAGACGCAGGCACACATTAACATATAAATATGAGTATAAATGAATATCGTTTATACGTGACAGTTTGTATAGAGGATAATTTTTCTATTGTGAGTTGATTATATGATTTAATATATATTATGTACTTTATTTCAGCACCGGGCATTCTCACTGAGAATGCCCGGACGCGACGGTTCTTGTGGTTTGACGATTCTATTGGAACATTAGAATATTGATCCTCCAATTTTGGAGACCTTCGAACATTATAGATGGCGGCCAGAGTTTTATACTAAGTACATAGGCATGTAATATTTATTTATTTTTATACGTGTATATCATTGAATCGAATGGGCAAACAAATCCTAGCGACAATTATTATTTTCCTATTTTCTTCTAAATAAGTCTTTACATATTATACCACCTATAATTTAAGAAAAACATAACGAAAAATAAGATTTAGCTTCACGCTGTATCCTGCACATAGAAGGGTAGGCACAGGGTACTTGGGAACCTAGTATTAAGACTTCCGATCTCCACTTTCCGCTAAATTCTGGACTCATTGAGCGTTGAATGGCGGCTCAATACCGCGCCTTACCAGAGTGAGAAAATGAAAATATAAGTATTTAATATCCTCGAGTGAGAATCGTACCCATAACCTTCGCGTTTATAGTCACTCTTATGCTCCTGCGTCACGACTGCCAAATTATCAAACTCATAAACTCTCATATATAGCATTGGCAACAGCAATTTGTAAATGTATTGCAGCATTTAGGGATAAACGGTTGACGCAATGCTAGTCTATGCGGCTAGTCCAACTTGTGGTATTGTATCCGTTGTATTTTAAACGCTCGGAAATGTTTAGCTTGTGAAGGAATTCCCTGAAAATTACTATTGATTTAAAATATTTTCAAGAATTGGTTTGACTCTTATATATGATCATTATTATATATTGTTTTATCATAATAGTAAGTTCATAATAGAAAATTCCTTATATTATTATTGTGTTATGTACAAAATTAAATTTCTTAAAAAATATCCATGAAAAATATTCTTCTATTAATCTTCCATAAATAATTCTCTACCGTTTGCTCCAATCTGTTCTTCATTATTAGATACATTTCGAAATTGGCCAAAGCGCTGGTTTGACCTCGAATCGCATCTTTCATCTTACACGTACCTGCGTAACACCCCAAATGTTAGAAAAGAAAAGGGCATAATCTTGTGAGAATACAACAAACGTTCTTATTTCCAAATCGTAAGGTTTTATATTTAGAAGCAGTAACCCCCAAAAAGGGCCATGCGCGGTATACTCCACAACCATTTTCCCGGAAAATCTAAATTTAGGCAGCTGATCAACATACATGTGAGGCCAGTGGTGGCGCAGTGGCACGAGGTGTGACTGTAAAACCGACTGGTTGTGGGTTCGATCCCCACTCGAGGAGATGAAATATTTACTTAAATTTATATTTCCATTTCTTCGCTCCGGTGTCGAGGTTAAGCGCGGCGTTGAGTTCTGCCACTCAACACGCAATGCCTCCGGAATTCGGCAGAAAGTGGGGAACGGAGTGTCTTAACACTAGGTTCCCTCTGCCTACCCTGCTGTGTGCGGGATACAGCGTGAAGTTGATTATTTTTTTATCAACATACATATGAGTAATTTGTAACTGTTTACCCTTACCTACCCTACCCTACCCTACCCTTATACAAGATTACGATTAATTAGAGCGTGTCAGTCGTATGGAAATAGGTTGATAGCAAAGCCGAGCTCAGTGAGTGCGCTCATCATGATAAATCGTTTCAGAGTTGTAGAAGTATCGATTTGTTTCATTTGGAAATGCCGTACTCTCTACGTTGAGATTTTTGCAATATGTAATATCATTCGTATTTAACAACTAATTTTATTATGAATATTTGGTATTTTATGCATTTTTGTTTTAAAAAATCTTCTGCATGAGAGATGATTTTTTTATATTGGCTGCTTATTTGAGTGCAAAAAAATTTGGTTCTGTTTTTGTAATTAATATTTCCTTCATATTTAAAATTTCTTTTATAAGTTAGAAAAATATAAATTTTCTATAAAATAAAATTTTATGCATAAAACTGTTGAAAATGTTATATTGGAAAATTGTGGAACAGTTTCAATGAAAATGCATATATTGTTACTTTATATCGTTACTTGTTTTCTGTTATTTTTATAATATACTAGTTTTTAACTACGGCTTCGCCCACATAGTCCAATGGAAATAACTAATAGTATGACACATGACACATTCTAAGAGCCTGATAACTCTGACCGCAAGTACAGTGGTTTACATACAAAACTATTAACGTGAAAAATATCAATCAATAGCCTAGATCCATCTTCGATAAATGGACAAACACAAAGAGATTTTTGTCAATTCAAACCAGTATCTTTTGATATAATGCGCTTTAGAATATGAATATATATAATATATTATAGGTATAGGTATTATAGGGACAAAGGGTTCGGCGCCACGCCCGAAGACAACCGCTAGTGGTACCGCGCGAGACGATCACTCTGCTCCCGTATTTAAAACTGTGATATGTTATGAAAATGTATGTATTATTATGATGTAATAGATAATTTCTATTCATATAAAACTCACTACATACATAAAATACTTGGCCGTTGATTTGTATATACTCGTACAGTGCTTGAAGAATGTTTGGTAAGTCACATAAAATGTTAACTATATTCATTAAAACTTCGCAGTTAGGAATTTTAGACTTTATTTGGGTTTATCTAAAGATTTCATTACTTTTTTTACAAACAAACAGCTTCATCGAGACTTGGCTGGTTTTTACAGAATGATTTTTGTGGGTTAATATTTTTTTAACTATGTCCTGAAATGTAAATGATGTACAATTTTTATACATTAAAAGAAGTGTCCTATCACGCTGAAAAATATTGCAAAGGCCGTGACATGACTACATTTGATATTTTCCTTTTATATGGACATTTAATTTACCCTACCCCTGAACCAAATTTCAGCTCTCTAGGTCTATGGGAAGTACTAGTTCTATTTTGATGATCGGTGAGTGAGTTATATATGACCTACAAGTTCGAGATTCTTGTGTGTACTTATAGCTTACTAGAAAACAATAATTTAAAAGCTCTAAATCTATCCAGAGATACGTCAAAATGGTTCCAGAAAAGTAATGCTTTAATTTGCGTTGAAATGCGGGGCACTACCGAGCCCCCAAATATAATAAAAATATGAAATATATATTTGACATGCAATTGTAAAATTTATATTTGAAGACAAATACATTTTTCATTCAATTATTAAAAATACATATTTACATATAATAATTATTCACGGAACAGACATTTTTTTTATTTCATCTTTGAGTTTTGCGATACCCGTATGTTAACTACCGGTTATATCGATTTGGATGAAATTTTATATGCACGTATATTTTAAGTTTTGACCCGGTGCTGCAATCGGTGTATGCTCTCATAGACTTGCTAATAAGAAAGGAATTAGCGCAATCGCAAAAGTAATTCAGCTTGACGAGATAAACTATAATAAAAAAGACTGTAAAGCGACGGTTGTGGGATTTATCCACACTCGAGGCAAAGAAATATTTATTTAAATTTATATTTCGCTTTTTATTTTCGCTCTGGTATCGAGGCAAAGAGCGGCATTGAGTTCCGACTCTCAACACGCAATTCCTCCAAAATTCGGCGGAAACTGGGGAACGGAGTGTCTTAATACTAGGTTCCCTCTGCCTACTTTGTGTGCGGGACAGTGTATTAAGATAATTAATTAATTTATTTATAAAGATATTAATTTGCTAAGGATCCATATCTATATTTTTATTTAAAAAAATATAGATATGGATCCTTAGCAAATTTTATAAAGTCTATTAAGTATATATATTTTGATCCCGTATAAAAATCAAATCCAAGAGCCTGTGGTGGCCAGACCATCGTTATTTTATAAAACCTGAAAGTTTCTCTATGCGTACACCCAACACTGGTAAGTACGATCAGGGAATAAGAAATTTGGATGATATTTACTTTGGATATTAATAGGTAAATAAGGTGCATAAAATAGAACTTAACTTTCTTTAAAGTAAAAATCGAAATTTTTTCAAAGATTTTTACCTAAAGATCTTCACATCTGGTTTCCCAGGAGTCGATTTTGCAACTCTTATTTTTATCCATATGATTTACAACCATCCGTAGACTTATGATCTCGACGAAAGACAATAACGATTGTCAATAATTTCACTACATGATATGCTATAATTACGCCAGGTTCAACTTAAAACTATAACATCAAAATTAGTAATAAACCTCTAACATTTTGAAAAATATTGTTGTTTTACCATTTATTAAAATTGAAAAACATTTATATTTTTTGTATTCAACTGAATACAAAAAATATCAAAAAGTATAATATATATATATATATATATATATATATATATATATATATATATATATATATATATATATATATATATATATATATATAGAATCACCACTTAAGAAATTATCAATAATGTAACGTTTTTAAAATATCCTTTGATTTAACTAGTATTACTATCACTTGATATTGATTTTCGAAGATAAATATTATCATTGAGATAAATATTAACCGGTACTGGTTTTTTCTTTTACAACAATTTTGGCCGCTGCATAAATATCCTTAGCCGTTGGTGCTAAATGTTCTGATATATACAGGATGGAAGTGTTAGTACCACTTTAAATGAAACCACAGTTTTAAGTACTCTATAAAAGCCTAATACAATTGTTTACTTTTCTCCAAAAATGAAAAAGTGTTTTTTTCAAACAAAATAAATAATATAATTATTGTTGTATTATAAAAGAGATTTGTCTAGAACGACGCAGGCACACATAAACCTATCAAAGAGAAACCGCCACATACGCCTCATTCCGAAATCGAGTCGTAGGTATTAGTGGCAACCTTCAAAGTTGCTTAACATTTAGTAATATTTTTGTAGTAGTATGTGTTTATGTTATTAGTATCTATGCGTGCTTGGGTCACGCAAAATACAGGTATGGATAAACACCGTGAAATGAAATAAAATCCTACGTCTAAACTGTTGAGGTATTTTAATTTTTTTTTTTGTTTATGGGTTTAAAATATTTTACCCTATATGCTGTTGCTGTAAAAGGAGCGCTGACACTTCCACCCTGTATTAGCTTCTTTTCCCCAAAAACACCAATTTGGTAAAAAGATGAACACTACTACATACACCAGTGTTCCTGGACATAAAATAGCACCGCACATCCGTATGAGACAGGTGGACTTTTATATACAAGAAAGAACTATATAAAGAACTCGTATACCAGTAGTAGGACAGATAATAGCACCACGCATTTACTAATCATATACCAAGTCGTAGAATGTTAGCAGTATATTATGTCAGCGTCCAACGCCATACAAGCGCTTATGTACCGCGAGCGCACCGCGACATAACATCAGCCACGACATACTAAGTTAATGTAGTTATATAACATTCAATATTGTATGATATTATTATTGTGTAATCATTTTACGCGTCGCCCCTACTCAGATTTTGTCTTTCTATGAAACTCGTTCTTATTAGATCGTGCCATTATAGGTCCATGTTGCGACTGTAAAGGCGGTGGTTGTGGGTTCGTTTTTTTTTATCATCTTCAAGCTGTATCCCGCACACAGCAGAGTATTATGACACTCCGTTCTCCATTTTCCATATAATTCTGGAGGCCTTTCGTGGTGAGTGGCGAAACTCAACGCAGTGCTTTGCCTTGACCTCAGGCCGAATAAATGGAAATATTCAATATTTCATTTCTTCGAGTGGGAATCAAAACCACAACGTTTTTGTGCCCCTGTGCCATGACTAGGCTCATCGGATCGCTAGTTAGTTAATAAAATTCTTCTTGTTGTAGCTCCTATATATTTAAAAGAGAAATTCACTAGCCGAGTTCTGCCATAATTTATTTTCTTTTCGTTTCCGTAAAGCCGTGTACCGTATCTTCGCTATCGCTGATTAGAATCTGGTAAAGTTTGAACGAAATGCTGGGGAAAACTTTTTCAATTACAATTGAAATAGTTTTGAAAGGAATTTTGTAAAATAAAATCGGGGTTTCATCTAAGTTTTAACAAGCTAGTAAATAAATACTAACAATATAATAGAAAACAACTTCAGAATAATAAATTACATTCGTAGTTGCAATACAATGAAATATAAAAAAACACTTTAAATATATAAAATTACACAACGTAAATTGTCGCACATTTCCGCAAGGGTAGGCAAAAAGCCTGGTGTTAAAACAAGAGGTTTTCTCTAAAAAAGTACATGACATTTAGTAATTATAATAATAGGTAATAGTAATTATAGTAATAATATCTAGTTCATAATATAAGCCCGGCCTTTTCTAATCTAACAATATTTGCGTGGGGACATGTCGAACACGTAGAAGCCTGTAAGGGAATATAAAAATGCTTTGCTTTCCCGTCAGCAGTGGTCCATTTCTGAGTAACCACCGGAATTTGCCCAGAGATGATCGCCGCTTAATGCGTAAGAACTATGGAAAACATCAAAGTTTAAAATAGGACTATCGAATGGAGTTAAAATGGGCTGAATATTGACCAAAGTCATGAGACTAATGGACATCTTGAACTTTACCTTATAATTTTGATATTTTTTTTATCAGCTTCACGTTGTATCCCGCACATAGCAGGGTAGGCAAAGGGAACCTAGTGTTAGACACAATCCATTCCCCACTTTATCATGAATTCTGGAAACATTCCGTGTTGAGTGGCAGAACTCAACGCCGCGCTTTGCCTCGATACTAGAGCGAAGAAATGAAAATATAAATTTAAGTAAATATTTCATCTCCTCGAGTGGGGATCGAACCCATCGGTTTTACAGTCACACTTTGTGCCTCTGCGCCACGACTGGCCTCAAATGACTCCCATAATGACTTAGGTGCAACTGGCAACTCCAGAGTAGTCAGCCCAGGGTATCGGAAGCTCATTAGCGCGCTTCTTCGTTATTTAACAGATTGAGAACTTCCACCTGTTGGAGTATATAGCTTCTGCGCTCTTCTCTATTGGCCTATGAAGGCAAACTAGAGGCGTCAGATACATTTCATGAGGTCACCACTTCCCAATGGCTCGCCATAAGCTACTCTACGGTCATATTGAAGTTGCAATATACATATATTTTTCTAAATTATATAAAACTTAAGAGCTTATTTCTATAGTTTTATCATTCACCATATTTTAAAATAAAGTAAGTAATACTTTTCATTTAAATAATATATGAATGAAGAAGCTTTTCTCAAGGAGTCATTATAAAAAAATTGAAACATATATTTTAATGATAGTTTCTTTTTAATATCTTTATTTTTTTCCATTCATATTTTTTATACATAACTTTATATTATTTAACATCTCTTTTAATTAGTTTTGAGGTGTCACAATTCAAAAGATCTGTTGATATAATATCATACGTCAATGTATAGTGCATTGCATTATGTTGTTACTTTATTTTTTCTAAGCTTTAATATAAATACATATATACTACCAAGCCAGTTATTAAAATATGCCACAATGTATATAAAGGGATTAGTAGATCGATAGACAAATTAATACACATAATAAAGAAGGTCATATTTAACTATTTTTACTTCATAAAGCACTCTGTTCCCAATAAAACACTTCCGTTCCCCACTATCCGCCGAATTCTGGAGGCATTCCGCGTGTTGAGTGGAGGAACTCAACGCTGCGCTTTGCCTCGTTATCAGACCCCACAAATTATCACGTTAGCAGCCCCACACTTGTGCCCCTGCACCACGTCTTTCTTCAAGATATTATCGGATATACCGTTATAGGTCGTTAAAAATAAATAATATAATCTGTGTGCAATAAAATTTGATGCTGATTATATATATTTTTGTCAATATTAGATTTATGCCCCATTTAATCATGTAACCAGGCCTGACTGACGTGACTGTAAAACCGACTGGTTGTGGGTTCGATCCCCACTCGAGGAGATGAAATATTTACTTTTAAATTTATATTTCCATTTTCTTCGCTCTGGTGTCGAGGCAAAGCGCGGCGTTGAGTTCTGCCACTCAACGCAATGCCTCCAGAATTCGGCAGAAAGTGGGGAACGGAGTGTCTTAACACTAAGTTCCCTCTGCCTATCCTGCTGTGTGCGGGAAATAGCGTGAAGCTGACATATATGGTTGAGTTAGTCTCTTAAAGCTTAAAATAGATAATCCTAAATTACTAATACTCAATATTAAAACACAAAGAACCTATCAAGTATACTTAACTTGTCTATCAGAACTTCACTATTAATCAACAGAAAGTATTTATTAGATTCGTATCTGTGTTTCATATATAAAGATCAGGTGATCTATTAGTGCTTTACGTTAAATATTTCTGATCGTTGATTTTTATATATCAGCAAGAAATACTACGCCATATTATTGAGTTCCAAATAAAGAAGTTTTAATTTTCGA
Organism: Heliconius himera; assembly: GCA_021202915.1. Classification (NCBI taxonomy): domain Eukaryota; kingdom Metazoa; phylum Arthropoda; class Insecta; order Lepidoptera; family Nymphalidae; genus Heliconius; species Heliconius himera. The sequence goes on from JAJHJA010000452.1 coordinate 68,040, forward strand.
TTGTTATATGGAAAAAAATATGGTAGCCGATAGAATTTAAACTTATAAGGTAAATTTTTAATATTGAAATTTGAAATATCATAACATTAAAATTTTATTCCATAAAGTTTTAATTTAAATCAACATCAACCTATTTATACTCCGAGCAACTATTATATTCATGTTTATGTGGGTTATTCATTATTCAGATATATTACGCACTGTAAATGATCGTGACAAAATATAAATACAATGTAATTGAAATGAAAATTAATTAAGAATCGGAATATTAGAAATCGGCAGTGGTTAACGTTTTTTTAAAAAAAAACAAGATAAAAACACATGTCGTCTATATATTTCTAAATTATTCGGAAAGAGATTCTATGTAATTGCAATAAGTGATATATGTATCACTCAATAATACTTCACACAAGTTTCCTTAAGATAAGGGTCGTTACCTACAAGCTTTTCCACCTAAATCTACCTTCTTTTAGACGAGCTAACAATAGAATATAAATATTTAAAATTTAAATAAATACTTAGTTTTTTTGTTATTTATTTTTTAACTTATAAATATAAATACTCACTACTGTACTAAACTGTGATTCTACAATTAAACAATTAAGATTTTATTCAAACTTTAAATCTATTTGAACATAATATTTTTTTTTACTAAATCCATTTAATTTTACTTGTATGTACACAACATAAATAATAGTACATACGTCATTTGAATACTGTTGGAGTATAAGAAAGGTGTTGCCTGGCAACGTCGTTTATCAATAAATTGGTTGTCAAAGATTAAAATGGTATTTTAGTTGATATTAGCAATATTTATTTTATTATATATAAAGATTAAAATGGTATTTTAGTTGATATTACACTGGCGATATCGAATTCACATGGAATTTAGCCTTATAGAAGTAAATAAGCCTCAAACAAGTTGTTGATTGCCAGCACGTCTTATGGGAGAATCAATTTTGACTATCAAACACAAGATTAGATGTGACCCTTATTTAGAAATTTAGAAGTACCCGCACAAACGCCAAAGAAGCACAATCGGCTCCTTATTAATAAAAATCCTAAATAACGCAAGTCTTTTGAGCCTAGTGCCTATATTTAGTTCTAAAGATAATCAAATGTATGACTCGACGGGTTTTAAGTGCGCGTGTAAAAATACTGAAAGATTCCAGAGCTATACCAGCTAGAGTTTCACTCAGTGAAACAGTGCCCGAACCAACGCGACAGGGGGCAAAGCCCACGTTGGCGCATCTAAGACAAGAAGGATGGCACCTTTTGCACCGTGATCGATGAAAGATCGCCGGAGAAAAGACAAGGAAACACCTCGGAACATAACCTCTGAAACACACGATGGACACGCAGTTTTTATAACCATTAACAAGCATGAACTTTGTCAACGGTAAACTTGGACGTCGCCGCAAGATTAACCACGGTTTCTAAGGTTCCCTATTTTCCATTTTTTTTAAGTTTAGCTAATCTGTTATAATACACACCGACTGCAACATTACTTACTAGAGTCCAATCATATTAAAATTCAAATATTAATTTTACTGCACACGTGCATGCAAACAATTAGCTTACCTTAAAGTTTTCTCTAAATCCTCTCCTCCTTTTATTTGCATGTACCTAAAAAGATTAAAATGTAGTTATATAAAAATAAAAGAAACATTATAAACGCAAGTGCGCTGACATCACCCCATCCCTATTCGTAAGGACTGGTCTGAAATACGGCCATGCGCAAAATCAATACCAGTAATTGTATGCAAACAGAATGTATCTTTGTGATGGACCTTAAATTTTGACTTAAATATATATAATAGAAATTCATCATTCATTCATCATTTACTCACTTATAAAAAAGAAAGCTGGCCAAAAAGTTAAGAAACTAATAAATTTATGTTATTGAACCATTTTCAAATAAAAGGAAAAAACGACTCAAACACAATGGTGTTAAAGCTCAAAATGTAATAACTTGCATCCTTTTCTCTCTTGGAAATACATGTAATGCATTCTACACAAGCAAAGGGCTTACCTGGCACGTGCGTGATTCATCCGGGACCGCTGGCTGCATACTGAATTGGTTTGGGAGAGTGAGATGATGGAAAAGATAGAAAGAGAAAGATAAAACACTATACACCTCAAAGTAAGGTTGAATATACATATGACAATAAGTACAATTTTAAAATAGTTTTCAATTATGGCATATCACGAAAAGGCTATATTATCTCTTTAATTAAGGAAGCATAATTATTTGCATAGCAGCAGAGCTATTGTCTATAATTATACATATGTTGATGTCTAAATTTCATTTTAATGGCTCCTATTATATTCATTCACAATTTATTAATAATCTAGAAAACGTAGTATTTCTTCTTCTTTTTTTTTCTCATGTAGGAGAGTGAGTAGTATCTTTTAAAGGACAATTCACGCTTGATATTGTAAAACTGAAAACATATAAAATTATACTGATCCAATATTTTATTTTGTTTCCATTGATTATTAGTCATATTTAAAATTTCATACATAACAGCCATCAGATGACTGATGATCATTTGATGACCGCCGTACTAACGTGTGTGTGTCGCCTATTGTGTGCATTGTTTCTGTGTGCCTTTTTTGTCATAATCAAATTGTCTAATCACACATTAGGTAACTATTGCTCTATGTTTTTTTTTTCAGCTGCTAGCTGTATTTCGCATGCAGCAGATAAGGCAGAGAGCATAGCGTTAAGACATTCGGGGTGTTCATTTTCCGCAAATCACCTCATTACCAGAGTGAAGAGTGCTGTGGGCTTGTTGCTATGTTGTGTTTGTTTTGTGTGTGCGGGATACAGCGTAAAGCTGATTTCTTATGTAAGAGTGAGAGAGGAGGACGTGCCTGCCGCTGCCATATGCGCGAAAGAAAGAGCAGCCAGATAGACTGGCACTGTAACGCGTTACGTAACGAAGCGGTTTTACCCTCTCATAAAAAATTATCACTTCAAAATAGGCTTTTGTGATTTCAAGTCTCTATTTTATGAAAAAAAAAATTAGTCCATTTTAAATAAAGGATTGTGCTTAATATTTTGTATTCTACATAACAGATCATAGAAGATAAACAACAAAGTGATCCTATAGGGGTTCCGTTTTTTCGTTTTGAGGTCCGAAACACTAAAAATTATACAATATAATAATAATGAATCATTTATTGATAAGTAAGTCGAAGGTTCGCTCATTGGAATATCACGAATTGGAAAATCAAATTTAACACCACAAGTACGTATATTTCGATATACAAATCCGACTTTGTGAGTGCTTAATGTGCTTATTTATGCAAAAGCAACTACAATCACTGAAATTTTGATATTATAACTTCGTCTTGCATTGCTATTAGGTTGCAGTGACTAAAACACGCCGGTCATCTTTCTTTCCGAGCGCTGACCGCATACTAACTTACTATTGAAATCGGCGTGTTGAATAGAAGTTTAAATACATTTTCATTTAATAGTAGCGGAATAAGGCTATTAATTCTTGTTTCACACAAACCGGTAAGTGAATTTAGTTGGCTTCTAGTTTATAAGCATTTAAAAAAATGTACATGGTTATTTAGCAAATCATAATCGAACCTATTTTTTTATATAAATACTTTTATTATAAGTTTTATTTGTTTGTATACCGTTAGTATATTTAAAAAAGAGAGGAAATAAAAACAGGCGTAGGCCTGGATAATTATTATATCGTTTGTCTAAATAAAAGTAAAAAACTTTTATTTCTTAATTACGTATACAGTTTTATATAAAATTTCAAATATGCTCTTATTTTTTTGTACTATACGAATACGCCAAATTGCCTATATTCCTTCGTGACATTCCGGCATTGCTCGCTTCATACTGCAAATAACAATTTTCACCACAATTACCGACTTACACTATCACTTTACATGTTTATCTATGTCAGGTATAAGCCTGTGTTGCTTGAGAATAAAAGATTTTTATTTTATTTTTATTTTATTTTATTTTTTTATTATTATAATAAATATCGAAAGGGAAAAAATCGTTGACTATGGTCTAGTTAAAGCCACCTTCAAATTAGACCTTATATTGAATAGATCTTAATGGAAATCTTTAAGAAAATAACTGCTGAAAATCAACTTACAGTCGATTACGGTGTATTATCAACGAAAAGTATCGTCTAAGCATTAAAATATTCCTAATTTTAAATAATTCTTCTTTAAAAATTATCAGGTAAACCTAATTTAATCAGCTTCTTAGTGAACCATACAAATTTCACCAATTTTCGCTGATTGTTGTCTTTGGATAACTTGTACCTATGTATGTATGTATTGTATATTTGTTTTTTACATGGCGTTGTTGAAACTAAACTAAATAAATAATGATCAATATTATGAATGATTTCTATGATTCATAGGTCAATAGATTGGTTCGATGGAGTGGAATCGATACCTTGCGGTCGTCGCTAATAACATTACAATAATAAAAATACACAACAACGACAACCAAACGCCATAATGTCAAAAAGAAAACAAAATGTCGGACTATGTCAAGTGGATTTATTGAATAGATATTTAAAAATAATTGTTAGATTCCGATCATGATTGTTCATTTTAAGTAGCAATTCACAACTTTCAGGTATAGTTTAATATTTCGTGCCGTAATTATTACGCACGGGCAAGTGGTAGCCTAATATTAAGGAACTGTGCAAGCAAGTCAAAAAAATCTGTTTATCCTAATAACTACCTAATAAAATAGGAATAGTTTAATTTTTATTTTTTATTTTTATGCAGTCATTTGCTTTTTTTTTACATCTTTATTTAATTCTAAATATAATAACAAATGTTAACGTTTCAAAGGTTGGATGTTAGTTCCACTTTCTTGCAAAAGCTACCGAACAGATTTGGATGAAATTTTAGAATAATGAAGCTTATACATCAGAATAATAATTGGGAAAAAAATATAGACTGAATCCTAGGATCCTCAGACCTACGTCATTTTAACAAAGCTGAAATTTTGAGGATAACTTGAAAGTGGGGACCTCGAAGAGGTAGCGCCGACTTAAGGAACGCGCTCACCTACGTTAAAACAGAAACGCTTGTATTTAAATATGTTTTAAAGAATAATTTAAGAAATGTATATTTATTACACCAGACTCTTTACGTGGGTAAGGCCCACGTCCACTCCTGCTAGACGTCCTAAAGGTTGTTCCGAAATTGGGGCAAACTACGTTTTTACCATCAAGCTTTAATTTTGTATATATTATTTACGGACTATTTGAAGACCCCCTTATAAGCACCCAGACCCAATTTGATGACTCAATCATGCTCCCATACAGAGATATACCATTTGTTGGCCTTGAAAGGGCCCTAATTTCAAGTTAGTGAGTATGCATATTGTCTGAAGTACATGTTAGACTAATTGTCCTCAAAATTTTGATCTTTGCTTAAATTACGTAGCTCCGGGAGCCCTGGGATCTTGGACTAATAGGATTCTTGAAGAAAATCTTCGCTCGTGATGTTTTTCCTTATTATAGCTATATAGTAGGCTTTTAGTATAATAAAAACTATCAGCTATCATAAATCTCGGGAATAACAGAAATAAAAATATTTTTACATAAACTAAAGGATACTGAAACTATTCCATACATTTTTGGGCCCCAGAATGTAAAGATATGAAAATGGTATGATTTAATAGATTTAGGTACATCATTCCCTCCCTGAAAACTATATAAATTTTGGCAATCTGAGGAGCTGAGTTATTAGAGATTTGATAAAAGTGAGGTTAAGTTCGCAGCACAATTTCTTGAATATCAACTTCTATAAAATATGTGATTACTGAGTTGTTTAAGCATTAATGTTTATTATTTATAAATAAAACACATTTTAATGAATATTTTATTCTTCTTCTATTATCTATTATTAAAAATGTCATCTAAGAAGAGTGCAGGTGGAACTAAATTATTTTGGTATCTAGCCCAACTAAGGTATGGTACCTTATATATATAATACTAATAACATGAGCACAGCAGCCTACCATTCGTCTTCCTACAATACAATTGCAGTATTTCATAGCAATAGCTTCCCTTCCTCTACGAGGAGCTGTCAACTAAAATGTAACAGAAATATATTTTCCTGCTTATATGTGTGGATTATATCACACCTCTAAGTAACCAGGTTGTGGTGGTTTTCATCGTCTAAAGGTCGTCGGACTAGGGTATTGCAGTGTCCATTGGCTATCCCACAATTCACACAGCGATTCATATCCATAGCGTGGCGGTCGTAAGATCCAAAAGATTTCAGAGTCCAGTGAGGAAGCGAGGGTCGTACAAAGCAGGCAGAGGCAAAATCCGAGAAAAACAAAACAGTAGTCGTTGAAAATATCAAACAAACGGGAAAACATTCAAAATGTCGATGCGTTATGACACGAACGTAATGACAGAAGCAAATGTTTTTTTTTATGTTTTTTATTTAAAATCAGGCCAATTTTTGCGATGACAAACAGAAGCAAAAATGCAAAAAATCATTAGACAAAGTGTGATTGTCAATCAGCTGTCACATCTATGATTTTAATCGATTAAGGGTCTAAATCTTATTTTTTTTTCATTTTTCTCCACTTCCAGAATGTCAATTAATTTATTATTTGCTATTCTAAAAATAAAAAAAAATTGTAATTTTTTTAGATCACATCTCAATTCTTTACGTGACGGCCCAAAAGTTTCATTCTCCTTTTATCAATAATTTTCAGAGTTGAAGCGAAAAAAAATTACAATTTTTTTTTGGAGAGGTAATTTTAAAAAATACTAATAGTATTATAGCATAACTTTTGAAAGTTTCATATGCGAATCTGAATGATTCTTTAACCTAGAATTGACTACATTTAAATGAAAATTAAAATCAGTTTTTTTTTACATATTTACATAAGTGTTTACATTTTTTACCAGTTTACTATAATCAGAAAATGGTTATTGATTATAAATATTTTGATATCGTAAAGCTATCTAGCACAGGCCATAAATTGTTTAATGCATTTGGATGGTGGTTAATATTAAACTATACTAATATATATAATTGTATATTCTTTATATGTATGTATTTTATACAATTTTCGTAATAATAATACCATTTTTTTCTGTTTTATATATTTTGAGTTATTTATTTTACATGTTTTAATTGAGATGCGCGTGTGAAATATTCAGAGGTAATTCTATAGTATTATATTAATAGTTATCAAAATTACTATTAGAAAAAAATCACAAGTATATATTTTTTGCTTCAGCCCTTAAATTTTTTTTATTAAATTTAGCTTATTTTAAAAGAAGAAGGGGTAAAAGGAGTCGTGTCGGCCATGTTTTTAACAAGCCTGAAAAATGAACATACCTTCAATCAAATATCAATTAGATAATAGTTGATTGGTGCAATAAATGGACAAACCGCGCCTTTGTCCTTTGTCCCCGCGCCACTTTACACACCCGACATCCATCCATTTACATTGAAGCTTTAATCAAGCTAATAGTTGATTAATTGCAACAAAGCAAATCGATAGTACTACTACTACTAAAACAATCAAAATCAGCTTCACGCTGTATCCCGCAAACAGCAGGGCAGGCAGAGGGAACCTAGTGTTAAGACACTCCGTTCCCCACTACCACTACTAGAACTAGATATTTTTTTTGTAGCGACACCAGTATCTTTTTCTTAAAATTCTTTGTTTTATCTTTATTTATCTCACCAGACTTTAACGTTGATCTTTATTAATAATTAAAAATTTTAATTATTAATTCAGACCTTTTAATTTATACATCCCCTAGTTTAACAAAGAAACTTGAAATATAAAGGAGATAATATATTTTACTATAGTATAACTTATGTATATCAAATCTATTTTAAAATAATATCATTGTTTAGGAGAGTCCAATAACTTTTTTTATGAAATAGAAATAAATTTATTTTCAAAGCTTCACAAGTTATAAGACAACAATTTTTGGATGACAATTTTAAAATTAAATTGCTAGTTTTACTTATTTAAAGAAACATAATATTATTAACATATTTACATAACATAGCTACTTATTTACGGAGATACTAATCTTGGCGTAGTGGCGAGTGGCGGCTTAAGAATAGGCTCCCTCCCTCTGCGTACTTTGCTACATGCGGGGTGCAACGTGACCGTGAAGCTGAAAAAAATAATTAAAGATAAAATTCAGCTTTTTTTATTATATGTCATGTCAGTTAACATGTATTCATTACTATGAGTTCAATGTATTTTATTCAGGCAACTACTTTAATTATTATTTTATACATTATAGTATTAGTTTGAATTTCATAAAATTTGTGTATTGAGTGATGTATTTTTTCTTTGTCCTACAATTTAGAACAGCTACATATAAATAGTTGTTTTAGGTGTACATATTCCCTTTTTCATATCATTAAAATTGCCTGTATATAGTATCAACTTCTCAGTTACAATTTTGTTCAATGGGCGAAAGTATCCATTGATTTTAACGGAATATGAACAAGGGTCCTTCCAACGCGAGACGCGACTGTGGAATGGTCGATAGGTAGAACCTGTGGCATTGTTTCCAGAATGGATGCCTTCGAAAACGCGTTCTTTCTCCATCTTACAGGCATTGCATCTGTAACGCCTCTGGCATTTCATGGTGTCGTGGAAGGCGATGACCACTTACCAGTAGGTGACCGGTACTCTAATTTGCCTCATCCATTCCATAAAAAAGCTAGAGCAGGAAATAGATATATGGGATTATACGACTCGGGATCCAAAAAGAAGGCTGATTTTAGGACTCGAACATTTTTTTTTTTTTGGTAATAATATTAAATAATAATGAAATAAGAAATAATAAAGAAACAATGGCAACGACAGAAAAGTAAGAGTCTTATTATGTTTAAGCCATGGGTGCTTCTAGAAAAATTAAAACGCTTTTCAATGATATACCTTTCCAACTTTAAACCTACACAAAACAACTTTAATGCAGTTTTCAGTAATAAAAAGAATAAATTTAGTCTAATTATATAATATATTTTTATATGTGCTTACACTGCCAGCGTAAGGTTAACTTTATAAATGCCAAAGAAAGTGCAACAAAATTTGTAGTATTTTTTCTTGAAAAATACCCTATTCATATCTGTTGAGCTATTGATATAGTTTTAAATTAAAAAGCTATCGGGAGCAGCGAAACAGCTAATAACCTATCCTTCGTTACTAGGTCAGTAGTTAAGAGTAGGTGCAGGTAACGTTATTTGAATAGTGTTGGGGTTTTGAGATAATTTGTGCACATTTATTTTTCTGATATAGTTAAAACAATCACAGTACAACATAGCATCTATGTATAACATAGTTAAATGAAAATATGGAAACTTTTGATATTTTTATTTCAAGTATCTATATTTATATTTGTATACTTTCTGTAAGACGTGAAGACAAGTAGTAGTTGAGGCTGTCGTGGCGCAGATGCACAAGCATGCGACTGTGAACGCCACGGTTATGTGTTCGATTCCCACTTGAGAAATGAAATATTTAATATTTTCATTTCCTCGCTTTGGTAATGACGCCAAGCGCGACACGTACCATATAGATATTTGTAACATACGACTTCGTAACCACATATTATTATACAACTTCAAATGGAAATTGTAGCATGAATTATATATATAATATGGATTTGGACTATTAAGCCAATATTATATTATTTATTATTATTTCTTATTTTTTGCATACAAGCACATAGAGTAGCCAATGGAAACCTGAGAACCTAGTGTTAAGACACTCCGTTCTCCATTCCGTTTACCATTTTCTGCTGAATTCTTAATCCACTGCATGTTAAGTGGCGCGCCTCAACTTAAAGCCGCGCTTTGCCTCCATACCAGAGCGAGAAAATTAAAATATTTTAAATTTAAGTCCCCGAGAGGGAATCGTATCCACAACCGTGACGTTTACAACCACACGCTTGTGTCCCTGTGCCACGACGGCCTCACAAATATTATATGATTAAAAAAAAAATTGGCTGAATTCTCAATTTTGATAAGAGTCCCAGTGTGATTTTCTACTCTCGGTAGCTTGCTTGCTTTACCTAATTTAGGACATTGAAAAAGTTAAAAAACAAATAAATAATATTCTATGCTCTTCTTACGTACATTATATTACCCTATTAATACGCAAACTGACAATGACAAAATTTAAGTAAAATATTATTTTTCGTAATTAAAAAATAATCATTATATAATACAATTCCTACGATCCATGTATTTTAATATTTTTTTTGAATAAAGAAACGAAACGTCTGCCTGTCATTTCAAGAAGATTCCATTATCCTCGATAGAAAAGTTTTCATAGATGTCTATTCTTGCCAAATCTTACCAAAGTAAGCTTAGTATAAGTAGATTGGCTACAGAAATTTTATATTATATATATTCAGTTTTATATTATATGTTATATACATATATAGAACTGATATATAGGCAAACAGTTAAATATCAATATACCAATGGGGAATTATTTAAATGTTATTTATTCAAATAATCATCTTGCCATAAAATAGTCTTATATATTTATTTATGAATCTTCTTATATTTCAATCTTTTTTTCATTATCATTTACCGTAGCTTCCCTTTCTTCCTTCCTTGCGTTGACGTCCTAAATGGCTGTCAACGTCTATAATTTTTTTTAAAAGTTTCCTATATTCTTAAAAAATATATACAAAATTTCATAATGATACACTTGATTATTCACTAACAATTTTTGCGTTAAAATGTAAGAAATAAAACATATTCACTTCGACACTTTTCATTCTTTATTTCCATATATTTTGAAAGTGAGATATTCAACTTTCACTCAATCTTATTATTTCTTTTCAGTGCCGGTGGTGGGGGCATGTTCGGAGACGTCAATATATCAGCGATACTGGATTCCTTTAGTATAAGTTACGACAAAAGAGTAAGACCCAACTATGGAGGTTAGTTAATAGAAATAATCACCAAAACAACTCTTTATGATGTTTACAACTGGAATAACAACTTGATATTTTATGATTTATCTCAGAGCAAAAAATATTTCAGTCTCTTATTGTGTAAAATGAAAATGGCAACAATAACATCGCTCGGTAAAAGAAGAAAGATATGTAATAATAATGATAGATATGGATTTTACAAACGTTTATATAAATCATATTATAAATTTTAATACGCAAATCTAATGATATATAAATATTAGCGGTCAAATCGCGGCTTCGCCTGCATACTACCTATAATTCTTTTATTATACTGCATTTGCCATAAGATTGATGATATAATATATACATTCAATAATTTTTCATAAATGACTGCTACAGTCGCTAGGACGAAATCGACGTCAAGGGCGCCCCCCGCAGAACTCAAGCCTATGCTTGCGGCGGTAAATAGAGCGTAGAAATATATTAATTTTACATTTTATATAAAAATATACATCCAAATTACATTCTATAAGAGCCGAAGATTATCTTCATTAAATTTGCTTGTTGATGAAAAAATAACTTTCATCATAAATTATTTTTTGTCACAAAATGCCTTATTGTCACATATTTATAAGAGATAGAATATGGTGTCGCGAAATTGTTTGAACTAATAAAATTGAATATTTATGTCATACAACATATTGACTTATACATAACTATTTTGGAGCGCACGCGCCTAAAGCATTTCGATGGCGTTCCTTATTATTATTATTTCATTATTTAGGGCTAAGTAGGACTTACACCGTAATGTTATTTACCCTATAGCACTTCTGAAGAATGCAGCTTTCATACAAAACAAAAGAAAAGTAAATTGGACCAGAAGACATATAAATGTACGACAATGATTATATAAAAAAAATTACTGGTTGTCTGTAAAGTCGATTTACAGATGTAATAATGTACTATTTAATCACAACTAAAAATGAATGATAGATGCGTCAGAAGTCAAACACTTAATTCGATCGTGGCTCTTAATCATTTGTACCGCGCTCTCGCTTGCACGCTCGGCTAAAGTGGAACGTGACATTGAGTCACACAACAGCGTTCATTGATTTATAAGGCGTTATCACTTCAGAAAATTATGTACCCTAAAAAAATATGAAAATATTAGTTTTTGTAGTGTAGTGTTTTGTACTGTTTGGAAAAATTTTGTGGAAAAATTGCAGGAATGCGTCGAAATAATTGTCAAAAGTTTTGTATAATAAAATGATACGAATAATTATATCGTCTTATCTGCCTACCAAGCTAGTCCCCCCTGATTAGTTAGTGCAGAATAGAAACTGGAATGAAATTATTTTCGACTAACTACAACCGCACCGAATCGGTTTTAAATCTAAACAAAGTAAAAAAATGAAAAATCAAAATTTAATTGTTTCAAGTATATCAAATATTTAATATTATTATTTCGGACATCCACGACTCTGTTACTTTTTAAGTGCTAAAAATAAAAATTTGCATCTGAATACTAAAATGGATAGATATTTTACTATATAGATTTACGTGCTCACCCTAATCTCTTTACAAGATCGGTGTTACGATAAATTAAAACATAATATTTCAGCTATTGCACAATTTTCCACAACACTTTCGTCGTCATTTAATAGCAAACAATTTTTTTACTGATGTTGACATGCAAATAAAGCACTTTTAGTGGCTTTATTGGTACTTCAAATTGGTCCAAAAAAATCTTATTTACGTTACGATTTGTTCAAATAATATCGACCATTTAATAAAATACCAGCATGTTTATTTTATTATACAACTGTTACAACTAAATAAATATTTGTTAAGAACCATAGCGTGAAATTTCATCCGTAATAAATGAAACCGAGTATATTCAGTTTTAAAAATTGTATTCGAACGTTTCAACAGTACCTAGATATTTTTTTTAATAATTAAATGTTAAAATTTTACCTCAAAGTTCAAATTTTAAATTCCGTTTCTTAAATAAATGCGTTTCTCTGAAATGTGTAATAGGGATAATATACATTATGTACTAAGTTCTATTTACCAAAATGTATAAAGTTAATATTATGTAAATATATAATAAAATAAATAAATATTTATCCACAAAATACTGTTAAATGTTTATTTATACATGTACAAAGTTTTTAATGCATTTGTACTACAGTGGTAAAATGTGTCTCGCAAACCGAATATTTATGGACGCCCGAGTGTAATCATATAAATCACTCTATCGTACGCCGTTATCTGAAAGCAAATATCATAAATATAGTCCTTGCAGTATAAATTTTACATGACTACCTAACATCATGAAAAAAATGTATATTTTATTTATTTTTTTATTGTAGCATGTTGTGTGGTGTATGGTATGTTTTTTCAAGCTGTATCCCGAACATAGCAGGATCACAGAGGCAACCTGGGAACCTAGTGATATGACACCGTTCCCATTAAGATACTTCCGTTACCCACCTTCCGCCGAATTTTGACTGACGAGACATCGAGTGTTGAGTGGCGAACCTCAACGCCACGCTTTGCCTCGTTAACAGGGCGAAGAAATTAAAATATTAAATAATTCATTACCTCGAGTGGGAATCGAACCCACAACCTGTCGCGCTTTAATCACATTCGCTATAGCCCTGTGCCCCGACTGACCTGACATAGGTATGTATGATTCATATACAGAATATTTACTTGAATCATAATAATATTTACTTATATATAGAAGATGCTCTCAAAAAACATTGCCGATTATTTAAGAAAATAGGTGAAAAAGATCATTTTATCAGTATAGAATACTAATATTCCCATCGTGTTTTTCTAACATATTTGAAATATCCAACCGTACCTAGTAGTTGTCGGTACAAATTCCTTCCGCTGGTACAAGTTTTGTGAAGAAATTTAAAATGAAAAAAGTTATCTATACAGATAAACTTCACCACGAAATGTCCTTGTAATGTGCAGAAAGTTAAGAATGAAATCCCATTCTGTCGTTAGATTATTCTAAAACATACATTCTATATATTTGAAATAAATAATTACTTTAAGTACATACAATTCCATTAAGGCTAAAAAATAAAGAAATATATGTATGTTAACATTTATTAAATTAAAATATCTTCCCGCATCGCAATAAAAATCTAAGGTCGAGCAAAATAAATGTCATCTGACATTCACTTCAGTTATTGCTCTCGCGCTATTATAATTTTAACAAAAACTGAAAGTTCTAGCTAGCTCCATATAAAACTCTTTATGCGAGAAACAATTAAATTTTCATTTCGTTTCTCGTTGAATTTCATTCACTATTGCAGATATTATTATAAAATGAGAATTTTATTTATTTCAATTATAAAACGTTGGCCAATAAAAACAACTTAACTGAAAAACAATACCTATTAAACGCTGACCTGTCTGTGATTGCTTGTGAAGCCATTCCAAATTGTTATTTTAATTTATTTCCGTTATGTAGAAATAGTGCCGCTAACTCTTCTTACTCTTATTTACATTCATCTAGCTCTAACAACATTTCTGCTTGAAATAAATATCGCATTGTGTCTATCCAGCACAAAACGTTACTTTCCGACTTCTCCCCTCGACATCGACATCATAGCGACGCAACAACACCACTTGTTATGTATATTGTGTCGTTTTCAGGACCACCCGTGGAAGTGGGGGTTACCATGTACGTGCTCTCCATCAGCTCTCTGTCTGAAGTCAAAATGGTATTTCGTATTTAAAGCAATATTAAAGACACAGCGCATACATAGCAAGATTTGTCCTTTAGTACGATCACCAGCATTACCGTTCATTGTAGCACCCGTGTCCACGGTTCGATCGCGTAGGCGTCCGCTGCGATCTTGTCACGTCCGTCGAATCCTCTGGTTTGGTTTTCACGGCGCGAGGCGCGAGGCGCGCGCGACTCACTCTTGGGCTTGATTGCAGGTCCGCCAGTGGAGGTGGGCGTCACCATGTATGTGCTCTCTATCAGCTCCGTCTCCGAAGTGCTCATGGTACTCGTCACTGTCAGCTCGCGCTTGACTCGACCGCTGAGCAGCCCTAGATACGAGGCTGCGAGCATGTCCGCGTTTGTCAGCAAACGCCCTTGTCCGCAAACTTGCTTTCTTATTATGTGTCCCCTGATTCTGTAAATTCTGACCAACATGTTTGTGACATCATAATAAGAACAGCAATTCGATACCTTAAAAATATTCAGGTTGTGTGTCCAGCAGTTTTCGTAATTCCAAAGACAAATCATTTTATGCGAGGTGGTGATGTTGATAAGTTTTAGATATATTTTTTAAGCTATTATAATTTTTTTCAGCACTTTAATAATTTTGTTGTGCAACGTAATGTAGCTAATATTGTGAAAATACACTGAATTTAAAATATTAATAAAAATTTATCAACTGACGTCAACACTTCGTTTTTTTTCATCACTCTATAATAAATCCGCAAGATGCGTTACGCAACGGTTGTCACACGGCAGAAAGCTTAAGATATTCTATGGATTTGCGACGACTGTGTAATTCTTCGTCACTCATTTCGTAGTTTGATGTGTATGTACGTATATGTGTATCTAATGAAATTGCATTATTGATCGTTACCTTCCACGCTCTCGAGTAATTTGGAACACCGGTTTATATAGTTCTAATTATATTATATGCTTAAATATTTTTTGATATTATGTACTTTAGTGTATTGTAGAGCCCATTTAACCACATTTACTCACTTTTTATCCGGTCTTCCAAAGTATGTATTAGTTTGAGCTGCTAGGCGTTTGGGTGAAAGACCCCTAAGTGGAAACCAAATCAAAGCTGGGAAGGTCACAGTAAGACGTGACCCATGGCCATAGAGAGGTTGTGTATTTATACGAGTCACAAAGACCCAAGAGAACAATGAACGTTAATTTTTCAATAAATCAAATTTACACGTGGCAATTTGTGTACTTGTCGGCTTATTAGCTTCTATTAAGAGATTGCCTTTATCGAGCCGTGGGTGCCAGCCTGCGCCACCACCCACTCACCTCGCCCTATCCCACCATAGCACCCATTTCATTAATAGACATCACTTTACCTAGGCTTTGTGTCACACTACAGCATTTGTTTCCCCTATTCAAGCTTCGCTCAATTGAATCTTAAATATCATGTATAAAAATAATCTCCATGACGATTTCCAGCACTTGCATTAAACTGTTGTTATTCGAAACGGTGCTAGTTCACCACCTTTCTATCCAAACGTAGGTTACTACGCTACTTCATCAACGCATGCAATGTTAAATGTTTTATATAGCGCATTATTTTTAATTTTACCTTTGTCTACTTTCTTTTACATGTTATTCTCCTATTTCTGCAACTACAATTCATAGCTCTCACAACTATATTTCAAACATCTACGAATCAACTGATCATCATTAATTTACCTAGCCTTTGGAATCACTGACAGTGAGGTCTGTGACTTGATCGCTGTCTACTAAATAATTATTCACACGCTTAGTTATTCACATATATATGAGACCTATAGCCGAAACTGAATTATTAACTTCTTCTCTTCAGGATTTTACGCTGGATTTCTACTTCAGACAATTTTGGACTGATCCTCGCTTGGCATATAAAAAGAGGCCTGGCGTGGAAACGCTGTCGGTCGGCTCTGAATTTATTAAAAATATATGGGTACCTGATACGTTTTTTGTAAATGAAAAACAATCGTATTTCCATATAGCAACTACAAGCAACGAATTTATCCGCATTCACTATTCTGGCTCTATAACTAGGAGTATCAGGTACTAAAAATTCGAACGAGTTTTAAAAATTAACCACTGTTACTGCTTTTATTATAACGATAAAATCGTTAAATCTTTTAAAAGTTACTTTAAAAAATAATAAAGTATAGTAATAAAACAACAAATTAGAATTTTTATATACTAATCATATTATAAGGAAAGGAAATGATATGTATGTCTACAAATTATTAATTAAATTTTTATTGTTGCTTTTCAGGTTAACTATAACTGCATCATGCCCTATGAACCTTCAGTATTTCCCCATGGATCGGCAGCTTTGCCATATAGAAATTGAGAGTTGTAAGTATCTTGACAATGACTTTTATTTGTGTGTATATCGTGAAAAAAAAATGTTTACATTAAGAAAAATATAAACTGAAAAAAAAACTGTTTTTACGCTGTTTTATATTGCTGTAATCCTTTTTAATATTTATAATTATGTTATACATTTATACACTATTTCAAAGTGCTCTATAAAAGGCACGCTTCATATAATATGTATCGTGTGGTTTTATATTCTATACTAACATGATGAATCGGAGTCTTCGTTGGGTGAATTTATTTTGTTTTTCAATTTTTATAAAGTTATTTGAAATGAGAAGCCTAAATATTTCTGATGATAGAAAAATACTAATAACAAGTCGTATTTAAGAGATGTGCGTGTGTTCACCTAAAGCAATCATTGATTTGATTCTTACCACAGTGCAAATTCTCACTAGGCTTACAGATATTGTGTTGTGACCACTTTCTTGTATCACAGATGCTACTCAGGGATACCCTGTGAGCACAAGCGTACAACTTATTCGTCGACACGTGCTGTGATTACCCTCGTGTTCTCATATATTGGAATGTCTCCTTCTCGCATACAGCACCCGCAGAAGGTAGACCCGTAAATAGTAAGCCTTTCTCCTCACGAGCATTAAGCGAAAGAAATGATATTGAGACATCGACGCTGTGTCAGCCGAGCGGGCCGAAGGAGGCGGGGTACGGCGGCTGCGGGTCTCATAAGCCACGAGGGCCGTGCCGTAGACGCGGAACGCACGCGACCGACCCCACACCCACGCACCCAGCACCCTCACCCACGTCCAAGCTCGCCGAGTATCCCGCTCACATTAGTGATGCGCGTCACCGCTCCTCGCTCACCACGTCATCGGCCACGCTGCACCCATGCTTTCATAAACAATCCACCAATAACGGCATGATATTAGCATACAAACGCTTTTAATATTTTTTCTTCTTCAATATTTTATTAATTTTTTATACACTTTTTTTACAAATAGAAATGTATATTTACGTTATCACCCAATAGCTAGATCTTGTAGATTTATATTTTTCTATCATCCATACCGAGTTGATACGAGTACATTAGATTTGGAGGACTCGATTCAGCTCGCTCAAGTCTCACCCAATGTGTCCGCGAGTCCGACAACCGACAACAGCCATGAGGGTACGCGATGCTTCACAGCGTAAGTGATAGCGTTTTGTGTGTTTGGCATGTCTCCGGAGTCGGGTACACAATGAGAGACATTCGGTACCATTGGAAGGACGGGCTCTTAAGCGTGGGCATGAGCAACGAAGTCCAGCTGCCGCAGTTCCGAGTGTTGGGTCACCGGCAGAGCGCCACCGTTGTAACACTCACAACAGGTAACCAGTTTCGCAATGCCCGCTGTCCAAGCATTGTCCATCCATTTTTGCATCCGACCCCGTCTCCCTCAGCCCGTGTGCAGACGATCGAAACGCGACACTAAGCACACACGCTAACTACGACATAACAAACGCACGACAGACGCGCGAAGCCAAGCTCGCGATCCCCGCTCTCACCCCGACCGAATAAGACTCGAGATTCAAAACCCATTGCGATGGGCCTGGGGTTTTTCATTTATGTGTCCGCTGCGCACAGTCGGCTACACCATGCGAGACATCCGATACAAATGGAACGAGGGGCCCAACTCAGTGGGTGTGTCGAGCGAGGTGTCCCTGCCGCAGTTCAAGGTTCTGGGTCATCGGCAGCGAGCTATGGAGATCTCCCTTACGACAGGTACTAAACGCGGGGAAATCAAAAAGTAGGCGACGGAAAACTAATACAATCATTACCAAACGTGAAACACTGAACATAAACAGCCACGAATCTTTTCACGTCCTGCTTTTGTATTTTTGCACTAACAACACTGAGTTGTGTGTTTTAGTAACGTTCGTTTATTTTAAGTGATTTCCTCTTACTTAATTAGTATTTGAAATTGACAATCAAATTTGGTATAACTTTTTAATTCACGTACGTAATTGAAGTATCTTAGAAAGTTTAGACGAGAGCTAGATAGCAGTTTGTTATAATGAATAATTACAAAGTATACATTTATTTTTTCTTCAATATATTATACGAAATATAACACATTTTTGTAACATTTTACAGGAAATTATTCAAGATTGGCATGTGAGATACAATTTGTACGTTCAATGGGATATTATTTGATTCAAATCTATATTCCGTCTGGTTTAATCGTTATTATCTCATGGGTATCATTCTGGCTGAACCGCAACGCCACCCCCGCACGCGTAGCATTGGGCGTGACCACTGTCCTGACTATGACTACTCTAATGTCATCGACAAATGCTGCCTTGCCCAAAATTTCATATGTGAAATCGATTGACGTTTACCTAGGAACCTGCTTCGTCATGGTGTTCGCCAGTTTATTAGGTAATTATTACTATTAAAATTAATAATTGTAGTGTTCTTTATGACCGTATATTTTCTTTTTTTTATATAAAATGCGAAGTTTTTGCGGAAAGGATGTTTGCGAATATTAAAATACTGAATGTGCAAGCGAATGTTATATTTTATTTGTGAATTTTCTACAGACGATGTCATGTTCGGATGCGATGGAGTATTCGTGGAGCACTTTAATATGAACGAGGTTCTCTATCTTTACAGAATACGCAACAGTGGGATATATGGCGAAGAGAATACAGATGAGGAAACAAAGATTTGTAGCTATTCAGAAAATTGCTTCGGAAAAGAAGGTTCCAGTTGACTGCCCTCCCCTCGGAGACTCTCATACTCTTTCTAAAATGGGAACTTTAAATAGATGTCCACCAGGGAGGCCATCGGTAAGTTCCGAAAGATGTCTTCAACATTTTTAATGTGGCCAGATTAAGGTCATGTTGTAATGAAAATAACAGCTTAAAGAAATAATTTGATTCATATATGCATATATAAATAGATAACAGAAATAAACAAAAGCTAAAATTTTATATTCGTCATCTATATAAATTAACATCAATATGTTAAGTATTATATTTGTCAATAAGCCCCAAAGACAATGACGAACGATATATTTTAAATACTATTTAGATTTACTATAAATACTCTGTATAATATAAACTTAGAAATTCTCTGTACACCTAAATGTCAAACATTTTTTTCACACACAAGATTATAAGTTATAAATAAGATTATAAGTTTTAAATTATTAATATAATTCCAGGAGGTTCGTTTCAAAGTTCATGATCCGAAAGCACACTCAAAAGGAGGCACTCTCGAAAATACAATTAATGGAGGAAGAGGAGCAGGAGACGAAGACAATCCTGGCCCACCTCCTCATATACTTCACCCTGGAAAGGTAATCCTATATAAAAATCTCATATTTATAAAGTAGCTGGGCGATTATATTGTGCTTGCGATCAATGCCGTGCGAATTAAGCCTCGCGTGCTCTTTTCACGAAAACTAAGCCACGTAAATATGACATTTTACTCTTACTTGTCCACTATTAAACCTTTTTATTTATTAATAGCTGATGTTATCATGATTTATGATATGGACTCGTTTATACTGCATTTGATTTTAAAATACTAATTTTAATGAACATTTGTATTTTTCAGGACATAACAAAGCTGTTGGGCATGACACCGTCTGATATAGACAAATATTCCCGCATTGTTTTCCCAGTTTGCTTCGTCTGTTTTAACCTTATGTACTGGATCATATACCTTCACGTGTCTGACGTCGTGGCTGACGATCTGGTTCTTCTGGAAGAAGATAAATAGAGGGCGTTCTTTTGGCATCCACTCATTTTTACTAAAATTATATCTATTACCTTCGAAACTTTTAGTGATACAGTAAAATATTTCAAAACATCTTATGAAGATAGAACTAGCATTCTATTTAAACTTTTGACAGCTACGTAAATTAGTTTCAGTACTGTAGATATAAAGTAGTATCGTTTAGAATTTGAAATATATTTAAAAGTAAATGCGTAAATAATAAATTGTAAATAAAAGACTTGAACGATACGAGTAATTATAAAATCACATAATTTGTAAGATCGATTAGTTTTGTCGTAGTCTGATGTAGAACAATCGACTGAATCGTTATACTTAAGACTCTAAATTAGACTTCATTTATATTCTAAAATATTAAAAACTGTAAATGTGTTTTATAAATATTAAATTGATTTCGAGTCAAATTTGGTGTTTTAAAATTAAAAAAAATAAATAACAACGAGAAACGTATGTATATGATGTTTTTTTTAATGGAATATAATAGTAAGAAGTTCCTAAAAATTGATTTTATCACTCAAATGGATGTTTCGATCTATTTCAAAAAATGAGTGGACTGCCATATTATTGTAATATATATCTGATGCTCAACTTTTTTGCTTAAATTATTAATCTTAATTAGTAGAATTAGTACTTTTGTTGAAAATTTAGACTTGTTTATTGTTTGCAAAATCTATATTATTGTTATTATATCACTAGGTATTTTATTTTAATTGTAGTTGCAAACCATTACAAAGATATATTATTATTTAATTTGATTGTCATAGCTTCATTTTATAAAGAGGTATATGTATCATAAATTTAATGTCTTGATTGAGCGATCGATATTGCTTTTCATTGGAAAGATGCATGATAATTATTTTATATTATAGTATTTTAAATTATTAAGTTTGCTTGAATTCTGATCTTGAACAATGTTTATATAAGTGTATTATATACAAATACTATGTAGATTTACTATTACAATAATAAGGAAGACGAATTTCGTGATTCAAGTACGATGACCGTTAGATTTCTTGGTGATTTAAATTCAGGCAAACCTTACTTCTTGTACATTTTAAAAGAATTAGGCCTTTAAACGGTTAATAACAACGAGATCATCTACATTAAATGACTAACAACATTACAAAATAAAACAAAAAAATTTCTAAAAGTTAAAAAAAATATATTATTTTCATCTATAGAGTGCATGTGCAATATTTACATAAAGCCTTTGGCATGTGTAATATTTACTTTTACGCCACACCTTAAGATTTTCAATATATAATAAATCAACATCAAATTATTATTAAAAAATACTGAATAAATCGTAAAGACTATCAACTAGTTCTCAATACCTAAATATTAAAAAAAAAAACGTATTTCTAAACTACTTCACTTATTGCTAACTTAACTATTTCACATATTACCTTATAAACCTCATTGTATGAAGTAGAATTACCTAAAATTGTGAATTTATTTTTATCCTTCCATGCTTATTCTAGTATAAATTACTTTGCAACCAAAATAATTGATTTGATAATTTTGATATTAGACATAAAGGTTTACAGATTAGTTAAATTCTTAGTGTTGCACAATTATGTAGAAAATGCAATGCTTTTCGACGTAGTTTTGCTCGCTATCTATAAATGCTCGTGTAGATTCTGCAATATTGAGCATTGGAATCTTAAGTTGTTAATATTGGGAGATCATTCAAAAAAACTGTAAATACTCAGTGGCGTTGGTATATAACAAATACGAATATAAGAATTTAGCCATAGTTTAAGAAATGTTTTATATTCTAATATTAATATATAGATTATAATATCAACGGTATCGTGTTTTTGCAGCTGTCGTATGACTTTGAATGGCACTTCCTCCATTAACAACTAACAATATCCCTCAATTGTCCGAAGCGCAGAAATCCTGTCTTCAGCTACGAATGTACCTAAGATAATGAAGCATTGGGTTCCTTAAGGAAATATTTTAAATTTAAGCGATATATATACATATAATACACCAATAATAAAACACGCTACGAACATATCTGTGGTTAAAAAAATTATAAATCCATGACTATGACTTACAGTAACTTTTTGTGAATCCAAATAAGTTTATGCACACAGCTTAATATTACAAAATATAGATGATATTAACTTATGGAACCCTTGTGAAGGTTTATGGTCGAATTGTAACTACGAAAGCACAAAATACCGTTTATACAGCAGAAAATGTAAAATTCATATGTGAATTATAAATAAAAATAGATATTTTATATTGATAGTTTTTTTTTGTTATTTATGTACGTGTGTGTTCTGTGTGTGTTGTTCACAGTGCCATATTGTAAAAAAGTTGCATTCTAAGATGAAAATTATTTATAATAAATATTTTTTTAAAATTTTGTATTCACATTCATAGATAAATACGCAGACAGAATGTAAACCGTAATAGCAATAGTTAAATAGACCATATTATAGAAATGTACATATTCGTCAAATTACCTAAGATTATTATTATTATGTATAGGAATACTGTCATTATTAATAAATATATTGTCAGAGTATAATAGTAATTCGTACATATTTCATAATAATACACGAAGACAACACTTATATAGGTAATAAGCATATATTATAGTTATTATAGTTAGATATATCTATTATAAAATATTAGAAAGTCTTAATGTTTGGATGTAGGACTATAATATTCTCCGAAACGAAATTCTAAAATGTCTGTTTATCTAATAGTATATAATTAATGTGTATGTTATTAATAAGAAAGAATATTTATAATTGTTAATATTTACATATTAGTTTACGCACGTTCATACATCACTAACATATTGTAATTAGTTTAAGTAATAAGTTTAATGTTTTAACACCATAAGATTTTTTTGTAATAATAATAATTGATGAAATATGTGAGAAAATTTGTTATATTATAAAATTCAAATTGAATATTTTATTTATGTAAATTTACTCTTTAATAGTATAGGATATATAGAAACATATAGAAATAAAATTTTATGTCACTCTTGATTAGCATTACATATAAAATTGAATGTTTCCAATTTTAGTTACATTTATTATGATGAATTGAACGTTAACGTATCTACGTATCTAACGGTGTTTAGCGCTGTACAATGTTCATGTCTGACAAATTAAGTCAGTAATAAAAAAAATATTAATATAATTAACTACCCAATGAATCTGTTCTTCCAAATAATATCTATATTATTTATCTAGTATTTTGGCTCCGCTCATTAAACGGTCACGATTGTATAATTTGTGATATATATTTACATTTATTCTACTATTATTTTGTGTTAATTCATAATATTATAAAAAAAATATTTAAGTCACTGCGTAATTATATGAAAATATTGTATAATTTAAACAAAAACACCTTTTCAGCAATCATGCACAACGAGGTGCTCATTGATAGTATTTCTAAAATATTATATTTAAGTAACACTAAGGTTTTTTTTATAGATACACCGCTTAGTTTTATGAATATGTAATACCAACCAATATAAAAAAGGTATAAAGTTGTAAATTATTAGCTAGATACCGTCAGAAATGTAGTTTACTCTCATAATATATAGGTGCTAAACAAATAATCGAAAAGTACACTAAAATTATGGATACTGGACACGTACAAGGCAATGAAACGTATAGTTGAATATAAAGCTTTGATCGAAGCCAAATGGAGTAATACCACAGTCGAATAATTAAATATATTTAAGTATTGTAATTCAGTAAGTTAATTCTTACATCACAATATATAACATAATTCGTAGTGATGAAATAGAAATGCCCACTCACGCACAAAATAAAAATAGGTTTTTATTTTCTCGAAAAAAGCGACGTTAAACTTGTTGGCTAAGTTGACTTTATAGAATTTTTTGCAATTAGAAAATTGCCATATAAATATTTCAAAAAACATTAATCGATAAACATTGATCGATAACATTAATGATAAATAGTTATAGTATAAATGGCGAGTCTACGCTCCTGAACTTAGCTGTAGACGATAGCGCAGACTTGATTTAAGGATATATACAGAGTGCGCAAAGTTCAGAAAGCCTAACTTCAGGGCGGATCCTACTCGTCGAGTGTATTTTGTATTCACTCTATACATAATGTGAGAAAGTCAACTTAGCTGAAATAATTTAATAGCTTAGTTATGTCAACTGTCAGTTTAAGGTGTCAATATATTATCTTCTTTGAAAGTTCTTACTAAATAAGCGTATAATGTTTTTAAATTAATACTTTCACACTTTACTAATAATTTTATCTCAATCAATTTTTTTTTGTGTTAATTTCAAATAAAACACTTTGAAAATCTGTGATAAACTTGCACTCGATGTGTTGCTATGTTGAAATTCAACTTGGAAGCTCAATTAAAGATAATTTTCAAAGTAGGGTGGTAGATATAGCGTCTCGATACTTACATATATGTGGTCATTAATTAATAACATACAAAATTAGGACAATTTTATTACTAAAATATGAGATATAGCAAATAAATAATATTGTAAAACTTATTCCACTACCCTTTCCATTCATTATATTAGTAAATAATAGCTTGAATTCACCAAAATATGTACTTCGATCGAATTCCCTCAATCTATCTTATAAGGTATTTTAAAAAGTAATAAATAAAATCAATCTTAATTCCCACATTCTTATTTTTTATTTTTCACCGTTCACATCACTAGTTATATGTACTTGTATATATGTGTGCACAATTGTATTACGATTCTTTCATACTTTATTTATCCTTCTCAAGAGTCAAGTTGGGAACCACAAAATTGCAGTGAACTTTTAGGATAAACATAAAAATTTGTAAGTTTTTTACAAATATTTATCTTTATCTATTGCCTTAACACATTGCGCCCAACCGTCCACCATTTTATTTATTTTACTCACCTATATATATCTTTAGTAAAATTATACAATGACTATATTTAAAATATATAAGGTATAATTAGCAAAAATGGCTCAACTTAGGCTTTCAAATAAAACAATCGTTGCTAGGACAAATCGTTTAATGTATATAAGAAAATAAAGCATATATAAGGAAAATATGGTAAATTATTTCAAAATTATTTAAGCTATCCTTTTTGAGTAAGTACAGTTGGGAAAATAGTGATTCACAATATATATGATTTAGTGTTTATATATAATTAAGTTTATATATATTTTAGTGAATATATAATTTATTACAAAAAGTATAATTAACAAATAAACAGAAAAATTAAAAACTGAATAGTAAAAGATATCCATTATCGTAAAATTAAAGGTAATATATTGTACTAAAAATAACAAACCTAATTATTTGACTTCATTTAGTAGTTAATTTACAATTCTTTTTTTTTATTTTTAATGATTTTCTCGAATTTTATTATATTTTCTGATATTATTAATCGATATATTCTGTATTACTGCCGTAGTCGACTTAAAATATAAATATCTTTTTCGTTTCGTTATAGACTCTTTAATATTTAAGAACTGAACTAAAATTTACCGAGGATATTTTTTTTTACATTATTATTAATTATATTCTTAATGAGGCCGGTCGTGGCGCAGCGGCACGAGGTGTGACTGCAAAACCGACTGGTTATGGGTTCGAATCCCACTCGAGGAGATGAAATATTTACTTAAATTTATATTTCCATTTCTTCGCTCTGGTGTCGAGGCTAAGCGCGGCGTTGAGTTCTGCCACTCAACACGCAATGCCTCCAGAATTCGGCAGAAAGTGGGGAACGGAGTGTCTTAACACCAGGTTCCCTCTGCCTACCCTGCTGTGTGCGGGATACAGCGTGAAGCTAATTAATATTCTTAATGATTTTTATAATACTTTTGAAAAGGAATCTCTGTAAACATATATAGGTAATAAATATTAAATTACATCAATATAATTTGAATAATTTTATTAATATTTAGTTTTTTTAAATATACAAACTTTTACAAAAAAATCTAACTGGAGATTTTTTTTATTTTCAAGTTATGATACTTTTTTTGAGTGTTTACACTTTAAATGAATTTCATATTTTAATAATAGTTATATCTTTTAATGTAATATAATTATTATAATATATTTAGTCTCATTAGTGTACGTATATTATAAATAAGAAGGAAATAAACTTTTAAATAAATAATTTCTTATCATTTCTTGCTACCCACCATCGTTTAATACAAGCGCTTGAAACTATTATTTTTTTATGTTTTTAATTTTATAAAAATAACATTAGTCTATAAAAAAAATAATGTAGGTGTAAAATGGGAACACTAATAAAGGTCTACTCTATCCCGTATACACTTTTATTTATTTCCCTCTAAAAAGAAACATAGTTATATATAAAAAAATTATATTGTAGTTTTCAAATATTCCACACCTTATATTTTTATTGAGAACATTTAACTTTTATATTTTTAACTATCTATGTTTTATGTATACGTAATGTATGCGTGCATTGAATTTTGGAGTTTTGCATATAAAATGAAATAATTACATATATAATAATTATAAATATTCGTGTTCTGTGCTTTTATTAAATAACTTTTCTAATAAATTAGTAAAAAGTAGACTTCGTGTCGTTAATTTTTCCATCTTCATCCATTTTTTTAGTATCGAAAAAAAAATTTTTTGATCTGAATTTGCAAAGTTGGACGATCGTTTACTTCTCTTGACCGTATTGGACGGAGAAATGTGGTAAAATTCTTCAGTTTCATTTAAATTCAACTGTAACAAGAAAAAGGCAAAGAACAATCAATGTATTATGATAGAAATTATTAGATAAGGAAGAATATATACTTCTACTCTAAGATGTAGGGCAATATTTAGATTTTTTTCCATTAATACATTTTATAGACAAGAAATGTTTCTTTACGAGATTTTCATTTTTATTTTTGCATTAAATTTTATTGTAAATAGTTTTGAATAATAATTATGAAAGATTTGAGATAATAATACCTGGAAAATACCATCTAGTGGTATAAAGTAGAAACTTTTAGTAAATTTTAGTATTTTTGAAACTGAATCAATATATAAAAGCAAGATGGCCTTAATATTAAAATCTTAAGCCAAAAAGGGCAAACTATAAATATTTTAAATTGAAGTTTACCTGTCAAATATTTTTGAGTACATTAAAAGAAATAATACAGAAATCAATTTAAAGAATAACACGTGTTGTTGAAAATTATATAAATAAGTACCATCTAGTGATGTGAAGACGAATCTCATACGATAACTCTCGTTTTTCTAATTATTTTAATTTTATTAAGCTAGATGGCACAAATTTTGTGAATATTTTCGCAATAAAACAAAGTTACGGTGAAAATTTGAATATTTTTTTTAATTCGAACTTGACTTCTTTTGGACTTGTCGTTTTTATTAAAGTTAGAAAATTGTTTAAGAATAAAATTGTAATAGATTGAAAGAATTGTAAATCAAATATTTATTTAAAATACTTTTGGATGTGATCTCAACTACCCTCAAATTTAAATACCACTCATTCATCGGTTTTGCTAATATAGTGCAAACATCGTATAAAATAAAAAAAAATACCTTATATCGAACAGTATGTGTTATTTTACGTTGTTTTTATATGGTCCGGCAGTTTTCCACTTTCATAGCGATCCCACATTTTCATATAAAGATTTTCTAAATTTTTCACGTAAGACTCACAGTCGAACAGAGTGCTGGTAAGACGCGCTTTTCCAAATTTCGCCCGAATATATCGGCGACTGAAATAAAAGAAATATAAAATTTATCAAATTTATTTAATATACACAATTTTAGTCCAGAGAGACCAAGGGCACAAGTGTGAATATACGGAGTGTCTTAACACTAGGTTCCCTTTGTCTACTCTGTTGTGGGTAAGGCGTGAAGCTGATTTATTTATTTATTTATTTAGTAAACAAAACATGATGTTAAGTTACTATAGCCATTACGTATTGTATAGAATTAAACATCAAATAAATTAAATCAGCTTCACGCTGTATCCCGTACACGCAACGTAGGCAGAGGCAACCTAGTGTTAAGACACTCGGTTTCCCACTTTCCACCCAATTCTGGAGGCATTGCGTGTTGACTTTCAGCAGAGCGAAAAAGTATTGTACTATATTTTACATGTTTTACGTACTGAGTATTTTAAATTTCATGTAATATTTGCTTTCTTAGCATTTTTTTGACAAATATTTAATACAGGATTATATAATACGCTCTACTGTTCATGTTCATGGCATTAATTTCATATTTCATGAAATTAATGTAAGATAAGAAGTTATTACAACCCTAAATAGGTTAGTTAACCCTAGTTAAGACTTGTACATTCCACTCTGTAACGGAAGTAGTCTAGACTTTTAATCTTGAAAGCCATTGTAATAAAAAAAAATAAGTTATGTTCTGATAAGAGGGAGTAATGGAGTTACTTAATGCGATATATACTTATATTGGCTTTATTTTAATATCATATTCTTACGAATTTGATATTAAAATAAGTGCATATAGTACGAAGATAAAGTATACTTATGTATACTTAAACTATTAAGTATTCGTAAATATATTTCATATACAAGATGTAACGCGATCGACGGAGGGTTGCGGATATGGGTAGAGGACCTCAGTACCCGTCTATTTCACCCCCATGTAAGTTCTGCGATTTTTAGTGATTCAGCGGATATTCGAGAATTTGTGATTTTTTGAGATTTTTTCCAAAAAGTTACAAATTCTCAAATATCTTTTACGTTACACCCTGTCTATTATTCACAATGTATGTACATGGTCGTATTTAGAAATATTTTCTGCGTGACAGTTTCTTGTTACTTATGGGGTGGGCACAAAACTATTCTGGAATGGGCACGGACTACCCAGCCGCTCCTATTCCTTCACCCATGTACCTTCTAAGATAAATTTAATTGCAACTTTTGTTGTCAATAGTAATGGTTAGTAGCTTGCCATTGTCTAGTGCAATAAATATTAAAATGGCGAAAAAAAAAAATTCGCATATCTTAAATAATTTTTTTTGTAATAAAAAAGCAGGAATTCTGTGTAAAATAATTTTATGTAAAATACTCTATAAAAATACTCACGAAAAATTAAATTTATATAAAAAAATATAAACTCAATATGTAATTTATTTTCAAACCCAGAATTGTACTATCGATTCGTTAACGATGCGTAGCGCTCAGTGATTAGCCTCGAATCGTACGTCGTATGTGATATTGCAATATCGTGACTCATGTTGAGGTTAAATTATAATAATATTATGAAAAAAATATCATATTATGAAATTATTTATATTTTATTGTCAATTATATTAAGGTAACATAGTAGAAAAAATTTGAACTTTTTTAAAATTTAGTTAGAGTCGTTTATCCTTAAATATATATTTATACCTAACAAGAAGTTCTTATGTTGATATTTCAAAGAAACTACTCTATACTAGTGCACATAAACTTTAATAAAATGTTGTAGAAACATACTATAATTTGAAATATTACAGGTTTTGATTATTATATACATATATTTTTAGCGTCACGCTGTATCCCATATACAGCAGGGTAGACATAGGGAGCCTTGTGTTAAGACACTCCGCCCCAGACATTCCACCGAATTCTGAAGGTATTGCGTGTTGAGTGGCGGAACTCAACCAGCGCTTTGCCTCAAAATCAGACTGAAAAAATTATATAATATTAAATATTTTATTCCCGAGTGGAAACCGAACCTGCAACCTGTCGCGTTTACAGTCACACGCTTACGCGTCTGCGCCACGACTGGCTTGAAATCACAGAAAAAATCAATACATACTAAATATCTATCCTTTGGTATTACAATTGTTATTATTAGTTATGTACATTATAACGGAAGGAGGAAGGGAACGAAGTGTCTTAACACCAGATACCCTCTGCCTACCCTGCTATATGCGGGATAAAGCGTGAGGCCAGTCGTGAAAATATTTACTTACATTTATATTTTCATTTCTCCGCTCTGGTGTGGAGGGAAAGCGCAGCGTTGAGTTCTGCCACTCAACACGCAATGCCTCCAGAACTCGGCGGAAAGTGGGGAGCGGTGTGTCTGAACACAAGGCTCCCTCTGCCTACCCTACTGTGTGCGGGATACAGCGTGAAGCTGATTTATATACATTATAATTAATATTTTTCGCCAGTACATTATTATTTTATATGCAAGATTTCAGTATATCAAAAACATTACGGTACAATTTGTCAACATATTTCACAAACTCATATTTTCATATTTTATGCGAATTTTTCATTCGGCATAATATACCGACATTAAATAGAAATGTCATATGCGATTTAAAAGTACTTCAAAAGTACTTATTATTTTATAACTCTGACGTAAATTTATTTCAATTGGTTGCATGGATTGAAATATACGCCACGATTTATTCGTTTTAGGGTTCGTTCTCACAGATCGGGGTCAACTTAAGTGGTCGTTAGCTGAATGACAATATCATTTTTTGTATAAAATATATTTCGTGGTTTAAGTACATTTGTTTGGACAGTCATGGCGCATGACCACATGTGGCTGTAAACGTGATAGGTTGTGAGTTTGATTTTCACATTTCTTCGCTCTGGTGTCGAGACAAACATACAGTGTTAAGTTCCGCGAATTCGGCATGGAAAATGGAGAACGGAGTGTCTTAACACCAGGATACAGCATGAAAGTAAAAAAATCGTGTAATTTATATAACAAAACACACAAAAAATAATGCTGTAAAATATACCTATAGTCATATAATGTTTATTATTATTAAGGTTGTCCATTAATTACTTAATTTAATTATATCTTGCCAGTGTCTGATAAGATTTACTAAAATTATAATTAAATTTCAAACTATAAGGCTTCATTAAAACGTGTTATCGTTAGTTAAACTAAATTTAAAGCTAAATTTAAACACATGTGAGGTTTAACTTCTACTTCTAGCTATTTTTTTTTTTATAATTATGAAATATATAGTATAATAAGTTTTAATTATGATTTTTTTTTAAATTATGAAAATAATTTTAAAATATTTAATAATTAAGACTATTTATTTAAGTAAGCGCCAATTGCCTTTGTGCGCGGTATTGAGTTCTGCGTCTCAGCGGAAAGTGGGGATCGGATGTGCCTTAATGGAAAGGAAGTGTTTTAAAGATAGGTTTAAAACCCTCCGTCTCACTCCGAATCCTGCTATGTGCGGGATACAGCGTGAACATAAAAAAGAATAATAGAATTGCTAATTTAATAAATATATTCTTCAGTTGAGTTGCCAAGGAAATTTACCTGACGTTCAGACGGAAAATTCTATATACTTTTATTTTTATAGAAAAAATTAAGTACAGTAAATAATTGTATTTACTTACTATTCTGTATTGGTTCCAAGTGCTACAGCTATTTCTTCGTAGTGTTTTTTATCTTTTGCTATAAGTTCTGAACAATCCAAAGCTTTTAGTTGCGAGGCTGCCACTCTGAAAAGTATAAAACTGGCCATATTTATTTAAAAAAAATTGGTCAAGTACGAGTCGGATACCGGTGGTTCCCTGCCAAATTAGAAACATAGATCAACGTGAAGTACAAATTATAAAAGTTGACAAAGTTAAGTTTGTAATAATTTTGTATGAAATGAACTACAATTACGTTTGTTATCATTTTTATTTGAAAACTAAATATAAATTATTTTACCGAATTTTCTTTATACTGAAAGTTCTCACTTGCCAAGTTTCTTAATTGTAGGAAATACCCTATAGTAGAAACTAGGTTAAATAATAATTAATATAGAAAGAATCACCTTGAGGCTAACGTTTCCCCCGGCAGCGTCACTACAGGAGTGCTCGTCCATAAAATATCCATAGTAGTGGTATGACCATTACATAGAGGTGTGTCTAAGCACACGTCAGCCAATTGTCCCCTTCTCACGTGTTCCTCTTTGCACGATATTTTAGAAAATATGACGCGCCCTTGTGGAATTCCTGAAATTATAGTTTAATTTATATTTATAAAATATTTTAATTTTATAAAGATATTAAATCTATCCATATAGTTAAAGAAACTATCCTAACTACTATAATGGAAATCATTAAAATAATATAAATATATGTAATACAAACGAAAATTAAGAAATTAAAACCATTATCTAATATAATCATTAAAATCATTAAAAATTGTACCTTGCTTTTCCATAAATTTTTGTAAATTGGGTACACCAGCAACCGGAAAATTTAAAAGCCAGAGAATACTATTTGGTACTTTTTTTAAAATATTAACCCAAGTTTCAGCTATTTTTGGGTCAGTTTTGTAAAGTTGGTTAAAATTACAAAATACTATAGAATCTTCGGGAAGGCCATATTGTTGTCTGGTCGTTAATATTATGTTTTTAAATATTTCTTCTCCTGAAGCTATTTTTCTATGACGTAAACTAATAGATATTCCATTTTCTATAGCAGTACTATTTACATATACCTGTAACCAAAATCCTTATAAAAAATCGGTTGATTGACATTTTTCGCCAATAACTTTCTAAGATTTATATAAGTACCTGTTCCTGTTTTGGATTTATTGTCCACTCTATAACGTACCTAGGAATGTAAATTTCACTTATATTTACTTGTATTGGTTCCAAATTTTTATATGATAAAATTTCTTTCCTATGTTTTACAGTAAAATGTTCGTCAATATTGATATTTTCCGAAGCATTTACTACACCTATATTATAATTTCTTAATTTTTCATCTTTTATAACGATATCATATCGCACTTTTAAATGCGGAAACATTTGTCTATGATCGCCCACAAAGTATGTATATGGCATAAAAGCAAACTTTTCACTGAAATCTGAAGCCGTTGACATAGGACTGGAGACTTCATCAGTGATTAAATAATCCATATATTCCGCACCACTAGTTCCTGGATAACCAAGCCACATAACTTGTATTGGGGCAGGTCTCATAGCAAATATTTCGTTCCTAGCACCTTTCGTATACCCATTCATATTGACTAAAATATCTATATTATCACTATATATTCTCTTAGCAGTATTAACATTACAAGCAATTTGTGATAAATCAACAAAATGTTCAGATTCTTTCATTATCTTACTACGGAATGTGGTTCCATCGTCTGAATTTAAAGCATAACAAAATATTTCTACGTTAGTCCGATTATGTAACCCTGGTATAGATTGCATAAGGTGAGACGTAGGATGATTGCCGAAATCACTGCTGACGTAGCCGACTCTTAGTCGCCGATTGTGCCTGATTGTGTAATTAAACACACTTGGAGTATTCATTTTAATTTTTTCTAAATACAAATTAGCATGGCGGGCGGCTATTTCTTTTCTTGCTCTATTCGACAATGGATATAGGATGGAATGATGTGGATGGACAGAGGATAATTTATCACTGTGTAACAATTGATCTTCTACTATCGTTTTTATATTTCGCATACGTTCGTTGTAATCGTCCCAGTCGCAAATTATTTGTAAACAATGCACTAAATTGCAGTAAGCATCTGGAAAATCAGGTTTTATTTTCAAGGCGTTCCGATAAGATGTTATCGCTTCGGTGACATTGCCAATATCTTTGTAAATGCTGGCTAAGTTGCAATGCGCGTCGGCAAATTGAGGGTTTATTTCGATCGCTTTTTTAAAACATGTGAGAGCTCCGTTTGCATCTTGCATTTCTCGTAAAGTATTTCCCATGTTGCTGTAAGCGTCTGCGAATTTCGGTTGTATACTTATTGCTTCACTATAATGACATAAAGCTTCCTGAAATTTGCCTGAAAATTTATTAAAGTGTTTTTTATACGTTGTTATTAAAGCATATTTTATAATAATATAAATTTTATAACAAAATATACCCGTAAATATTACATTGTAATATGGGAAGTGTTAATTACACAGTTAAATTAACCTAGAAAATATTATATTTTTTAAATATTTTGCAAAAAGTTGTATCTAATATAATAACGCTAATAGTTATTGCCGTTTCTGATTAAGGAATTCACCAATGAAATTTCTACACAACGTAATAAAAATATGATACAATATATATTTTTTATAGATTTATTATTAAAATATATAAAGTGATGCGTAATTGCATATTGTTGCCGGTAATAGAGTTAACGGTGCCTTAGCTGCATTGATGAGACATAAGTGCACGTTTGTCCGTACACAATGCAGTGCTGGTACCGAAGCTGTTATAGGGCAGTGGAACGTGAATGCTGAGGAAACGCAATCTCTTCGTAGGATATGCGCAGTCAGTTTAGCTGACTGAATCCTCAATGGAGAGAGAAGAGAATGTCACGGTGAGGATAAAAAAGAACATGCACAGGTGGCTTGAGAATGTAGAGAGAATAAATGAAAAGATTTATAAAGGTAGAATGACTAGTAAAAGAGGAAAGACTTGGTGGGAGGTTACGTAAAAAGCATGAGGACCCCCTGGATATATATGAAGATGTTGATGACAGTGGTCGAGGTGAAAGAGGTATGCCAGACCATAGCGTTTCGGCCTCCTTTTTCTGTGGCTATACAAATAACTTATTACTTATTATAAAATTATTATTAAAGACATAGCTTTCGAACTTATAATGTGAAAGATAATATACATATAGACTAAATATATATAATAATAAATTATATATGTTTAAATTCCGGTTGCTTGTATTGAACTATGAAGCTGTTTGTAACGGTTTGTTTGAGACAAAGAACAATATTGGTTTCCGCTGTCCTATCCTGTTTTGGGTGAGGAAATGAAATGGGAATGATTTATCATCGGGTTTTCGCAATGCATTTATTTATCTTGCCAAGTTGCAAAATATACTGTGAGTAAATAAGATGATTGTGGATTCAATTCCCATTCGAGGCAATTAATTATTTTAATTTTCCTTTTTTAATTAAAGAAAGTACGGTTTTAAGTTTGGATAAAAAAAGGAGAGAGTGACCAGACACTTTGTTCTCTGACTACGCCTGTATTTTTCATATATCAAATAATTCGCTCATTTTAATTGCGTTAACTTCTTAATGCTTCCTATAAGTATCTCAAATTTCTACTTTTTCCATTGTAGTCCTATTAATTTAGATAGTCCGTTAGTCACTTTGCTTTGGATACAGATATATTCTATATACAACAACTACTACTACTTACTAGTAGTCCATTTTAAGCAATTACGTGTTGTTTCCGTAACCTGTCACATAACATTAATGCAACGTAGAAGAGAAGAGAATCATAAATATCAATAGTTCTGGCTGATGTATGCAATATAACTTTGGTTCTCCCAAGATTCACGAATATCCCGTACAAATTAGGGTAGGCAGAGGAAACCTAGTGCTAAGACACTCGGTTCCCTACTTTTCATCGATTTTTTCGAGGCATTGCATGTTGAGTGGCGGAACTCAACGCCGGATTGTTGCCTTGGTGCCAGACCGAGGAAATGATAATATTAAGAAACAATAATTCATTCTCTCCAGAAGGGATCGACGACGGCCTCGATTTATAGTCAATTTATCAATAACATAAAAAGAAATAAACAACAAAAGATTTAATTTTAAAGAATTAAATATTTTAAAAACATATTTTAGTCAGTTTAACTTAAATATAAACATTAAACACTTTAGTCTGAAGTTAGTATGCTGAGAAATTCAAAAAGTCACTTATACTAGTTTTGCTTCAGTGCAAGCGACCTTCGCTTCACACTATGTCTATCACTAAGTAAATCTTAACGAGATTTATTTATACCGTGAACATCTATTAAGCCAATTCTATTATACTACAACAATCTGCTAAGCCGATTTAAAAGTAAAGCTACTAATAGAGAAATATCCAATTAATATACTTATTTAGGAAACATACGAAATTTTGGACGTTGAACCTGCGTTTCTTGGAAACCGTCCAAGCGCTTTAACTACTAAGCTATACGTTCCCATCAAGCTATGTCGAAATTTTTCGAAAGTTATATATGCTTGTTACAAGTTATTTATTTTGTTTAGTTTTGCCAAATGATAATTCTTTACGTTTCCTAAATAAGTATTTATCTTTTATAACACTTTAAAATGCTAGAAATATTACGTACTATTTTCAATTATAGTAGTTAACGATGTTTATTTGAAATTGTATACATTTTATCAGGTAAATGATTGAAATCTTCTTTTAAGTATAAAAATGATATATACCTAATATTGTTTAGGATACTATCAAAAATGTTTGGTGGTTAGAAAGATTTGATGATTCATACATATAGGTACATATAGGTTTTGGATGTATATATGTATGTATGTATATAAGTATGTATGTATATATGTACATATGTATGCATGTATGTATGTATATGTGTGTATGTATGTATGTATGTATATACAAAATCTATAAATAATCCATAATTGCCAATGAAGTATTTGTAAATACGTATTTGAACTGGACATTTTAACTATGTATTCGTAAGTGTAACGTTTTAAGATCGTTTATTTCAAAATAACTTTATAATTACATTACGAAAATTATACATATACATATAATTATAGCAAACATCACTAATTCATTTAACAATGATTCACATGAAATTACCACAAAGTAATTAAATTAACTTCTATGCTATAGAATTATAACTGGTACTTTATTGTATATTTTTCATTTATACAAGGGTCTCGTCCTTACTTTACTCATTTAATTTGGATATTTTTATATGAACTTATAAAAAAGAGGTTAGATTTTTTTTTGTTTTAATTATTATAAAATTTTATAAACTTTGATTATATTTATACGTTTTTATATTTTCTTTTTTATCATTTGTGATGATGGTATGGTAGACATATACTCACCAGTATATGTCTACCATACATCAGTTAAAAGATGCATAAATATTAAAGATAAAGTAAGAATATTACCAATAGATATATATATAAATAAGCTTTGTCATCCAAGAAGGATGACAAAGCTTATTTATATGTGAAACTGCAATGGTGCATAGTTTCAATGGAATTTAGAGAAGCCTATCTTGCTGTATTATTATATAAGATGTAGTGTACTAAATCAAATAATTATAAGTTTGTATAATTCAGATTTTTACATATATGTATAATCTTCCTTAAAATTTCTTTAAGCTTGCTTAACAAGGAGGAATTAGTGTTATATTATTCATTTCTCCACTGTCAGTTACAAAAAAAAGATGTAGATCGTAGAAGTATGTTGGGCTGTATGAAACTTAGCTAGTAGTCTCAATATACTTGTGAGAGTTAAATTTGAATCTACTTCCATTTCATCCAGTTAGCCACATGTGGAATGGATCATGATTGTCATTATGATGTCAATTCTGTGTGTCATTCACATACTACAATAATGTGTTAAAAAATTATATCTTTTAAGGTTTCTTAAATGTTAATTTTCTATCAAATTTATACTTACAAATTCGTAATCAAAAAAATGTTCTATCATTTTAAATATATAAATATTGTAAGTATTTATGTAATTATATGTATGTATGTAACTATTATGTATACTAGAAGCTCAAGCGCGGCTTCGCTCGCTTAAACTTATTTTTATGTTATAGGCAAAGGATAATATATTTAAAAAAATGTACATTATAAGTCTTGTGTCAAGCAAACTTACATTCACATTTATAATATTAGCAAAACCACACATGACACTACACCACCATACCTTGCTGTTGAAGTAGCGACGCCAAATTACTATGCGTTGCTGCGAAATTCGGAAACACTTCCAACGCCTTCATATACAAGCTGGTGGCTTCATCAATTTTACCCTGTTCTCTTTTCACGTTGCCCAGATTATTAAGAGTATCGACATGCGAGGGACAGAGGTACAACGCCTTGTTATAACATTCCTCAGCTTCACCAACCAGTCCTTTCTCCTTAAGTGCATTGGCCAGATTGCAATATGCATCAGGGAAATTAGGTTGAAGCTCTATAGCCTGTCTGTATGTATCTATCGCTAGATCTATGAAACCTTGTTTATAGTACAGGCATGCCAAGTTGCCGTGTATGATGCCGTTGTTTGGTGAAAGCTTCATCGACTGGAGATATACTGCTACCGCCCTGTAATAATAAACAGTTTGTATACTGTTGATTGAGCTCTTGTTTTGATAGCACTTTTCGTAACAATAGTTTTGTTTTGTATTGATCTTTGTTCGTGTTTTCGTCACACAACATTTGCAAAAAATATATATTATTCTTTTGAAAGTATTAGATTATAATGAACAATAACGAATAGAACAACATAAAAGAATTCTATATTAAAAATACAGTAATAATAACGTATATAGTAATTTTCTGCTGTATCTTAAGGACTATTACAAAAATATTTTTTGTTTTCTATTAATATATTATAGCAATTCTAAAAATACATGAAAACTGTTAAAAAAATCATATTTCTGTTTGACCAACATTAAGAGTAAATAATTCATAAGAAACTACAGAGCATAAGGCACTTATAGAATTAGTCTTGTCTTTATACTAATGTAGCACGTGGAAAACGATAACTTTTATCTGTAAGCTTCAGGAAAAGACTCTTACAATATTTTGTAGGAAAAATAATATATTTAATGGAATCGGCAGACAGCCTTGATTTAAAAAAAGTTTTTTGTATTTGATTGAGTAGATATATTCTCAATAAATACAATAAATAATTTTATATAATAAAATAAAATAATATTCCTACTAAGTTCATAAAATTAACGTAATTTCACCTCTATCTCCCAGAGTGTTTAATTATGATGGGCCCGTGATGGTTGCGGGTACGTTTCCCGATCGAGAAATGATTACATTTAAATTATTTATGCTTTCCTGCTGTAGTAAGACAAAGCGCTGCATTGAATTCTGCTAACCGACATGTAATATATCTTTAAAAAAAAACTGAAAGTGAACAAATTGGTTATTTTTGCCGCAAAAAATAATCTAATTTTTGTTTATATATCTACCATAATTAATTTCGTCTTCGTTTCTAATTAAATGAATTAATAACTACACTTTGCTTGAGGCTTAACGAAATTCTAAATTCATACTCCGATTGTACTCAATCTTGGATAATTTGTATTGGAACTGAAACCATAAACAAGCAGGCAAATTAATTTACTGAAATTAGATACAGAACTCATTGATTTTTATTTTAAACGGCATGTTTTTTTTTTAATTTTACATTTAATCTCGATAGCAGCATAATCAATATAGCAGGGTAAGCAGAGAGTACTTAGTGTCAAAAGACTTCATTCTCCACTTTCCGCCCGTTCCATGTTCTTTTATCCGGAAATTTTATTCCGGAAAAATGTATTAATTGTTTTGGAGAAGGTTTTTGAATCCTTGAAAGCACTAATAGTATTACCAATACTTTTCCTAAACCCTGACACATTTTCTTCAGATTCCAACACCCATTGAGCCATTGTATCCGTTGCTTCATGCATATGATAATATTCTACTTCCATTGCTTAGTCACAAGACTCTTGCGAGGTTTATGTGTAATCTACTGACCCAGGATATACCTAGTCTGGCTAGCCTTTCCACGAGATTCGATCCTAGCTCTTTATACTACAACTTGTTAATGTTAACCGATAACGTAAATTTTTTTCGGCAATATTTTTTGCTATATTCATATTCTTGAATATGCTGATGACATCTTCTTCTGCAATAGTTAAAATATAAATACTGCTTTGCATTATCTTGATCTGGTCATGGTTTTATTGTCCCTGTAAATATTTAATTGCGGGCTGTGGTGTTTACGTAATATATTTTGCTCTCAACTGCGATTTGCCCATGACTTTTAACAGGCTGCTAGTGACTAGCAGAAATGGTTATTCCATTAATTTAAAGCTCACTTTGTTCTAATAATATCAAAGAGGTTTGTCAGTCAGAGTCGTTTTCGTTTTACTGTATTGGGATTCCAGCTACGCTGATAATATGGGAAATAATAGAGCAGACTTATATGTGCAGAGAATGTTGTTGTGAATTCAGAATTCAGAATATTACTTCAATTTGGCCCGAGTTTAATTGTCCCTAGCGAATACTTGTTTGGATGTTGATCTTGAAATAATTATTGTAAGACAGTATATCTCATAAGGGTTGATTTTATCTAATAATTAACCGATGTCGGAGTTCCATGGCTATTTAGATTTTTTCAGTTGAAAATTTAATGAATGAAGATTTGTAACTAGAATCTGATGCTTCTGCCTTGGCTATACCATATTGTACATCTGACCTGGACCAGAGTAAGGCTGGGTATGTGGCCTAGACGAAGATTCTGCTTCACACTTTTTGCCTGTCATATGTAATGTATGTAAATTCATCTCGTATGTTGTGACTTCATTAGTAAAACTCGTCCCAAATAAAATATTTCTCAAACTAAACAAACACAAAAGCCCCTAAACATGCAATAGCTATAATTTGAACAGAAAGAACAGAACTCAACGCCGCGGTTCATATTGACAGGCCTGGAAGTGCAAATGAACCGCTTATATCTCATATGTCTCAAATAATATTAACGTTGACCTGAGTTTACTCGTATGTAAAATTTATACCATAATCAATCAATGGCCATGTAAGTACATTGTACTTGTTGATATACTTACATTTAAGTAAAAAATAATAATTCTCTTCAAATATAATTATTATTTTTTAATATTAACATAAATTCTAAGTAAAATGTTTATAAAAAGTAAAGTAAAATTTATAATTTGAAAAGCATTAGCTATTTGTAATAATGTGCCTAGTTGGTACGATCTTCAATATAAATAAACAAAAAAATATGAATAATAATTAATTTTATGAAATAATCTTATTTGGTAGACTACGCAAACTAGATTTCCTTGTATACAGATCCGATATAAGCAAAAAAAAAGATAATATTATTTAGAAATTTTATCTCTATTTTGGTTAAACTTAATACATTTAGAGATTTAAAGTTATATAAGCAAAGGGAAGATAATTATAGAATATACTTTATTAGTATTAAAAACATAATCATATTCTTATAAATTTAATGCTTCACATTGTATCAAATATCTGTTTTTTTTTCATTTACCATTTACACGACTTTATTCTTGTATTTAAGTTTCGATATTTAAGAGTATCTAATAATTCGTGCCGCTGCGCCAGTCGTGGCGGCGCGCCACGAAGTGTGACTGTAAAACCGACTGGTTGTGGGTTCGATTTCCACTCGAGGAGATGAAATATTTACTTAAATTTATATTTCCATTTCTTCGCTCTGGTGTTGAGGCTAAGCGCGGCGTTGAGATCTGCCACTCAACAACGCCTCTAGAATTCGGCAGAAAGTGCGGAACGGAGTGTCTTAACACTAGGTTTCCTCTGCCAACCCTGCTGTATGCGGGATAAATCGTGAAGCTGATACTAATACATTATATACAGGGTGGAAGAGGCAGCGCTCCATTTACGAAAACAGCATATAGGGTAAAATATATCAAACCTATACCTAAAGAAATTAATCAAGATGCCTCAACAGTTTGGACGTAGGATTTTTTTTTCATTTCATGATTTTTATCCATACCTGTATTTCATGTGACGCGATTACGTATAGATCCCAATAACATAAACACTTACTACTACAAAAATACTACTAAAGGTTAAACAACTTTGAACTTTATCGCCAATACATACGACTCGATTTTGAAATGAGGCGTGTGCGGTGGTGTTCCTTTGATAGGTTTACGTGTGCGTGCGTCATCCTTACA
Organism: Heliconius himera; assembly: GCA_021202915.1. Lineage (NCBI taxonomy): Eukaryota > Metazoa > Arthropoda > Insecta > Lepidoptera > Nymphalidae > Heliconius > Heliconius himera. Next base: position 110,503 of record JAJHJA010000452.1, read on the forward strand.
AATGGCGTTTTGTTTTAAAATGACAATTTTATTATTTATTTTGTTTGAAAAAAAAAACTTTTTTATTTTTGGGAATTTATTTTTTTCTGAATTATATTAGGCTTTTATAGAGTAGTTAAAACTGTGGTTTCATTTAATGTGGTGCTGACACTTCCACCCTGTATATGTAGATCCAAAAACACAAAACATATTTATAAATTCGCAATAACATATGATTATTTTCAACTTAAAAAACCTAAAATGTTTTCTTATTATATAGTAACATTGAAGTACTTTTATGAAAAATACGCTATTATAAGTAAAGCTTTACTTCCTTGTAGCTCATTTATGCCACCTTTCATAAAATTCGCAGCAAAATGCAGCCATTAGGTACTCTTTTATACTTTACTAGAGGGCGCGCGCGGCTTCGCCCGCTTATTAGGAGTGAATTCTAAAAAAACCACGAAACACGTGTTCAATAAAATATTTTTAACAGTCTTAATTTGATTTTTAATAAAAATCGGTGGCAATTTAAAGATTTTTCCATATAAACTTTCAACCCCTTATTTGAACCCTTAGGGGGTGAATTCTTAAAAACCATGAAACACGTGTTCAATGAAATATTTTTAAGAGACTGAATTTCAAATTTTATAAAAATCGGTACAGATTCAAAACGTTTTCCATACAAACTTTCAACCCATATTTCAACCCTTTAGGGTTAAAATTTTTCAAATTCCCTTCTTAGTGGATGTCCAGAATGTGAAAATAAACATCTGCCCAAATTTCACGTTTCTACCATCAGCGGTTACGGCTCTGCGTGCGTCTTACCTCAGTCAGTCAGCACAAGTCCTTTTATATATATAGATAATATAAATATAAATTAAAGATCTTAAAATATCCATAACCAAATAAAAATATCTCTTAAATGAGTATATCAACTTTGTATATAGAATAAGAAGCTATCGTGGCGCAGTGGAACAGTATCTTATTATAAACACGATAGTGGATTTAATTCCCAATTCCCAATCCAAAGGGAAAAAAGCTTATTTTTATACTCAAGACCCAATGTCTCGATACTTAGACTATGCGTGGAGAGTGGAGTATTTAATCACTGGGTTTTCTTTGACTATCCTGCTCTAGATTTGGAGAATACAGCTTAAATCAATTTATTTGAATTACAAACACACTATTAATAAATAATCTATATTTACGAATTTTACATATTTTAAACTGTTATTATTGAACAGGTGTAGCACTAAATTTTATCACTTCATCTCAAATGAACTAAAGTATTATCAATAAATATACCCAGAGAAACGGAATGAGACCTATTTTCCATAAATATTAAACGTTCTTCATCAATTGGATATATTTGTGGAAAGATTGACAATTGCTATTGGAAGTATAAATAATGAATTTACATTTTATTAATATATTTATTTTTAAACGATATCAGTAAAGATGAAAAATAACCAAAGTTTATTTCATCAATACGGGTAACAACAACAACATCTTTTATTGTTTGAAATTTGATTTTTTTTTTTAATTTTTATTATTAATATTTCATTACTTCTTTTGTTTTAGTTGACAATTTATTGAATTACAATAAGGTAATACATATAATAAATCATTTAAATCTATTTTTCTTTCGCTGTTTTTAATTAAAAAACGTAAATAATATTCCATTCTCCTACAGTACTTCTTTAGACCGAATGTTATCATACAAAATATTGAAAATATTATAATTAAAATTTTTGAATTCATTTGTCATTCGCAGAGCATGCGTAATAGATAAAAGTAAAATTAATTAAAAAATCGCTAAATTATAAGAGGCCCTAGATTTTTTATTATCTTCACACTGTATACCGCACATAGCGACGAAGGGAGAGGGAACTTGGAAACATAGCGTTAAGACACTCTGTTCCCATTCAGACACTTCCGTTCCCCACTTTCCACCAAATTCTGGAGGCACTGTGTGCTGAGGAACGGAACTCGTTACCAGAGCGTACCACAGGAATTAAAATTATATTTACCTTTTGATTTTATTTTTAAACCAGTCCACGCACCCGTTTGATATGTCCTGAGAGAATTTGGGGGGTGCTATGTTGATGATGGTGTATACGACCACGCATTGGTAGTCCATGTTAATAGTATCCCAGACAGGTAGGACATGAACAAGCGCAAGCGCTGCCAAAACGCGATGACCTTCCACTAAAAAAATCTATTCACGACGCCGCGACATTACAAAAAAAAATAAACAAACATTTTTTTTTTGAAATTAACAATTTTTTTTATTAATTAATAATCGATATTGGAATTGATTAAATTAAAAGTTTCAAGTGTTTACGTTTCGCACGACGAAATATCGATTTGGCAGAACGCGACGATGTGACGCGGCGAACACGACGCGACTGCGGGCCGGCAATGGACTTTCCCGCGGATCCGGTACGTTAGATATCGCCATCCCATTTATACTAGGCTGGATCCCGGGAAATTTTGTTGTTATATGTGAAAAGAATATATTTTATAGGAAAAAATGTAATTTAAACATCAGCTTCACGCTGTATCCCGCACACAGCAGGGTAGGCAGAGGGAACCTAGTGTTAAGACACTCCGTTCCCCATTTTCTGCCGAATTTTGGAGGCATTGCGTGTTGAGTGGTAGAACTCAACGCCGCGTTTAGCCTCGACACCAGAGCGAAGAAATAGAAATATAAATTTAAGTAAATATTTCATCTCCTCGAGTGGGGATCGAACCCACAACCAGTCGGTTTTACAGTCACACTTCGTGCCGCTGCGCCACGACTGGCCTCTAATAATTAAACAATAGGAAAAGGTAATGTAATTTAAACAATAGGAATATTAATAGTAAAATCGAAGTGGAGCTCAATCCCTAGTTAGGCGCATAAATATTTAAATCATTTTTATTTCCCAGACAAAGCGCGACGTTAAGTTCCGCCACTCAACATGCAATGTCTCGAATATAGGGTATAAATTTTACTAAATATACTTGAATCTGTTTTTTTGAATCATAAAAAATATAACAATACATAATATATAAATTTTTATTCTGAAAATGTTACCCTCGACTATTATTTCAATTGCAATTACATTCGTTAGAAAAACGTTGTTCTTACAAGTGGCTTTAGAAGTTACCACGGAAACAAGAATAATGAGAGAAGTTGTTAAAAGTAATTTATATTTCTCGCACCGTTAAAAGGCTTCAATCCTCGGAAGTAACCCTCGTGAGCTATTGCTTTGAGATTTATCTTCGTTTTACATTCAATATTAATAAGTTTTTTGGACGTAAATTTTTCATATAAATCTATAAATAAAAAATTGTATGAATATTTTATCATCCTGAAATATATTGTACACTTTTTTAGCTTCACACCGTATCGAGTCGCCAAAGGGAACCTGGGAAGCTAGTGTTAAGAGTAAGATACTCTGTTTTCCATTAAGACACTTCCGTCCGCACTTTCCGCCGAATTATAGAGCCGCCGAATTAACATCTTTACTAATAACTTACTTTTATATAATATTATTTTATTTATACAATTGAAAAATGTTATATGAAAAAAAAATTGAGGCCAGTTGTGGCGCAAGGGCACAAGCGTGTGAATGTAAACGCGACAGGTTGTAGGTTCGACTCACTGGAGGAAATGAAATGTTTAATATTTTTTTTTCATTGATCTGGTATCGAGACAATTTAGATTTACGTATAAAGTTTTCGTTGGGACTATGGAAAATATGAAAATCTAAATGGATGGAGGAGTATGGATGGACTGGTTACTAGGATATTGGATGAGATGTTTATAAAAAGATTATTTAAATTAAAAATTATAAAAAAAAGTATGCAAAATAGTTTAAATCCGCCATTCTTGTGGCGGCCATTTTGGATTAACAACAAAATTGATTATAGGTAATTTTATTGTCAACAGAACGGAAGTCGTAATCCAAATTCCAGCTCAATCGGACACTGAGAAGTGGGCCAAATTGAACTTGCAAGATTACACACACACTAACACACATACAAACACGGCAAGTCAAATAAGAGCTTGTAATCAATGATATTATCACAAAGACTTAGTATTTTAAATGATAGAAATATATTTCTTTTTATATATTTCTGTATAAGCTATTTAATTAAATAGGTATGTGTGAAGTGTAAGTATACGTCTAATTACTAGTTATCTCATATTATTCTATTTTATAAAAGAATTTTATAACATCATTATAACATATTTTTCACAATCTTTTATTTCTACACAATACCCAATTAGCTATTCAAAGTAAGAGTAAGAAAAATTATTAATGCATAACAATTTCTCTCTTCCAACACAATACAGTAGTAACCTCTGACATTTGTAAGAATTTTTTAATACTAGCTTCACTTTGATGTAAAATGAAAATTCGTTTAATATAAATATTTGTAATATTCTCATCATAACACAACCGGAAGTTACGCCCACGGCAGTATTCTGAAAATTATTTATTATTTTAATATTTATTAATTAAATAGGGTTGTAGAGTTGCCGGTTGTAATTTTAGACATTAAAAGAGTGAATATTTTTTATAATTTTTAAAATATTAAATGTATAATAATTACAAAAGTATTCATTTCTTTAAAAAAATATACATATATGATTATACATATTTATTGCTACCAGAGCAAATAGACATGTGATTTTTTTGTAAAAATTGTGCTTTTATCAAAAAAAAATGTTTTCATATCAAACTTAAAGAATAATATTTTGTAGCTGTGCCATACAACACTAAACGATCATAATATTGCATAGAAAATTTTAAATATATGATTTTAATTTAGGCCTGTACCTTGCCAAGCGTAAAAGACCTTTGCTACGCCGATGACACGCCAGTAATGGCGCAGAATTACTTATCACGAGGCGGCGATCTTCGTGATAGTTTGAGTGGATGATATCGTCGGACGGATTCAACGGCTAAGATTGAAGGTAGTTCTCGACAAGTCCAAGGCAATATACTTTTATGTTTCTGGAAGGGCGTCACCACCTGATGTACACGTCGTCGTTAAAGAGGTGAGCATCGAGGTGAAAAGGTTAAGGTACTTCGGGCTTGTCTTGGACAGCCGGTAGAGCTTTCGGCACCATTCTACCCTGTAGATCCCGAAGCTGTTGGAGACAACGGCGACGCGACAACGTTACTGGACCGAGCATTACGAGCGGTTGACTGTTCACCGAAGTGGTTCGATCGAGGCGCTGTAAGGTGATTACGTATGGGTGAAAGCCTTGAACCGGCAGAATATTGTCCTACTGCGACGGATGCAGATAGTCCAGGTCGCCGGACACGGAAGCTACCCCTGGTACGGAAGTAGGGGGTCTTTAAAAAAAATATTCAATATAATTATGATTACATTCTTGAAGAAATATATAATCTCCATCAATCATCCATCTATTTTTAAGGTTCCGTACCTTTCAAGGAAAAAAGTAACCCTAATAAGGTCACTTTCTTGTAAGTCCGTCTGTCTGTATCTGTCTGTCTGATATGTCCATTTATATATCAAAAAACACGTATTTCGACATTATCAAGGGAATCAGGTAATTTCAGTTGACCTAGAATTATTAAATATGGCAGCTAGTATCTACAGGTAGTACTAGGTAGTACTAGGTAGAATTTCTTCAGAAAAATATCTGAAAACTATATATTTTTGGTTAAATCCTAAAAAATAGTAGCCTTATAAGGGGGACTAAATTTGGTATTAAAGCCGCTAGTTCAATGAGGTATCAGATGAAAGGGCTCTGGCTAAGCTAGGCTTGAATTTCAGAAAAAAACTTGAGACTGCCAATTTTTGTACGGAATCCTAGGTTGGCGAGCCCGAGTCGCTCTTGTCCGGTTTTTTTATCAACAACAACAACGTGTGAACACTTTATTTTACATACAATGAAAATCTTATAAATTAAAAATAAGGACTGCTGACCGCTAACTTTTCATCGTATATCTTTGTCGATCGAAGGTCTTTCTTTCTGAATTGGTGCTAAAATCTTGAGTTTACATACTGAATGTAATATTAGAATTTAAAATTAAGCTAGAACACGGAATGAGGCTAAAATCATTATATAATTTGTCAATGCATTTATTTATAGCTTAACTTGACTATTACCATGAAGTATGTGATTGTAAACTGATGTGAGTTCGATTCCCACTCGGGGGAGTTATATATTTATTATATTCATAGTGGTGACGAAGTAAAACGCGGCGTTGAGTTCCTCCACTCAACATGCAACAAATTCGAAGTCGAATTCAGCGGAACGTAGGGAACAGATTATCTTAGGTTTGATGGTTCCCTCTGCCTACCCTGCTGTATACGAGATAGATCGTAAAGTTACAAAAGAGAAATTAAATCTTTAGTTTAATAAATTATCATTATTGAAATTTTTTTTAACAAAATATTCTTAAAAATAAATTATATGGTATATTATATACATATTTCATATATTATACCAACATAATTTAAAATTTTCAACTCCTCCATTCCAATTCCCCAACTCATTTTAACTTGCTTGCTTTATGCAAGTAATTATAGAGGAGATATGGAGTACAGATCAAACGAGCTAAGAGCTTTCAAGTGCTTTTCACCTCCCTAAACGAATAAGTATCTATTGTATTACAAATTAAGGTGAAAATTACTCATAACTTTTTTTATAGAAGGGTAGGCAGAGATTCTACCAGATACAGATGTGGGAATCGAACCCAAAACTTGTCGTGTTTTAATCACACGCTTGTTACTTAAGCAAGGAGGTCCCTGCAAACATAGTGGAAATCACACTACAGAAGCAATATTATTATATTGCTTTTGTAGTAGTATGAAAATGCTCGAACATTATTCAACATTTCAATTTTAAACGTTTTATATAGCAATGTCCCAATAACACGAATATTGAATCCCAGCTTAAGAATGCATTTACTTTATGAATATAAGATTTCATATGATCTTTCAGAATATTATTTGAAAAATGTATATTGTTTTTGATTGTATTGTACTCATATAGTTTGTCGTAAGCACTATAATAAAAAAAATGTATCACCTTACTGCGAGCGAAGCGAATTAGAGTTGACGGGCGAAGCGACATGGGAAACGACCCCTCCCTGTATAAATGTATACATTGTACAGGAAATGGATAGTCCATTAAGCTACCCTATATTGCGCACATAAACGTTGCATCGTTATTCATAATATTTTCACGAAATACATAAAACTAAAACGCTTAAATAATAAGTACATTTCAATTTGATGATATTACATTTTCAATTTAATACCGGGATAAGCTGTGAAATGCAGAAGTGATTTAGCTCCACGCTTCATGCCATATAACAGGAACGACAGAGAACTGAGTGTTTCTTCTCTACTTTTCGCAAGTATTAGTTCGACACGTGGGAAATATATAATAAATTTTTCTGATAGCGACCGAACCCACAATCACATGATTTACAGTCTAACACTTTGCCACTACGCCACGATGGTCGATGGCCTCTTTTAATATTTAAGTATACTAAATACAGTAAATCCACTCCAATTTGTCCTAGTTAGCAAGTCCTAATTCTCCATTCAGGTGGCGTGACAGTGTTGAGTGCATAATTTATCACTGATGCCACGGTAACTTATAGACACTAGTACTAGCGTGTAATTGGCTAAATTAATAATACGATAACACTACAATTAATGTCATTCTTTTAAAAGGGCGTATTAATATACATATTTTTTAAATTAAAGCCAGTCGTGACGCAGGAGCACAAGCTTGTGCTGTAACTAAAATATACATATATCTCTGTAAAGAGATTTTACAGCTTGCAGCAAGGGCCCGCTCACATTGTATCGGAGTAGTATCTTCTGTAGTTTTGTTCTTACATCTAAAAACCTTTTGCAAGTCCATAAAAGATTTTTTTCCGTGATCATGCGGGGGGAAAAGATTTGATCTATACCAAACCAAAGCCTCCTTGGGCCTTCAACAACAGCCTTCAGAATCTCTGTTGCATTATTCTCGCTAATATTTTAGCATAAGCTTACGATCTGTGATCCTTTGTCTTTATACAAAGACACGATGATTGCATCTCGCCAATCATCTGGGACCTCCTTTGATTTCCAGCTTAAATTGCACATAAACCAGAACCAGTCCAAGACGCGTGGTCCACCATGTTTTATCATCTCGGTAGTAGCTCCATCTGATTCTGCTACCTGTACTTTCAACTTCTTTTATACTAATTTTGCCATCAGTTAACTCAAGACTCAGTTGTTAGAATAAGTTCCCTAAATATGGACTATTCGTATAATATGGACCACTGTGCTCTTTCGATATGTATTGCTGCTAGGGAAGTAAAGTTAGACGTATTAGGTGACCCAGCCCCGCCTCTCAGTCGCCTTGCAACGTTGCGAACGTACCGCCGCGCCGTGTCAGTGTCAGTAGCAGCCATTTTTGGATTGTATATATCGGCGATACGCCGGTGTATTGATGTTCAGGGTTCATTTTCACAATGAAAATACACACCAATTCAGATACAAATATTATATTTTAATTCTGACTCTTGACTCATACAGCTAAGGTTTTGTATCACGACAGTTACTTTGACAGTTTTTTAAATTTTTATATTTGAATATTTAAACAATAAATCAATATTACATTTTTGCACCCATTTACACAAATTTGATGAAGATTTTTGGTAATTATTCGAAGAATATTATAATGTTGTTATTATTCATTTCATTATAATAATGCATACATATACTTTGAACATCATAGTTGTAGTATGAATTTCCAGTTTATCTCGTACTGAGACAGTAACTTTAGTGCACCAGTGGTAAATTATTTGAAGTTTAAAAAATGAAACTGATAACTTCTTATTTTGAATAAAATGATTTGGCTTTGAATATAAAATTTCACTCGGATTCTTCTCGTCGTGCATATTGCCACATATTAAGCAAGATCGCGTCAACTTATATGTAATTTTATAATACAACTTTTTTAAATAACACCCACTAGAGAACGTGTTAAAGTGTTAATATTCTATACATTAACAAGACTGATCAAACTAAAACTTCGCACATTAAGCGTATCAGATTACGCTGCTCATATGAGTTCAACCTTTTGTTAGCGACTATATCAAGAGTATATTATATGTAATTAAATATGATGTCTGACAATATAAAATATTTATAAGACGGTACTGTACTGTATTATTTAGTACAAGTGACTTAAAATAAATAAATAGGATTCATGTTGTATCCCGCACCCAGCAGGGAAGGCAGAGGGAACCTAGTGTTAAGACACTCCGTTCCCCACTTTCAGCCGAATTCTGGAGGCATTGCGTACTGAGTGGCAGAACTCAACGCCGCGCTTTGTGTCCACACCAGAGCGAAGAAATGGAAATATAAATTTAAGTAAATATTTCATCTCCTCGAATGGGGATTAAACCCACAACCAGTCGATTTACAGTCACACTTTGTGCCCCTGCGCCACAACTGGCCTCAAGTGACTTATTTTATATAATTATTTTCTATGACCAAATTCAGAATTATTCTTAATTATAGAATGATTTCTATAAGTAAGAATCTTTCTGAATTTGGTTAGGATAAATAGGCACTGCTCCGAGCTCCTTTCACTAAGACGACACCATGAATCCGTGGAAGAATTTGCTATCTATTGCTGACGTTTCTTCTCTTAAAATATGCATATTTATGCATATTATCAACCATCATTACTAATGCTGATTTGACTTTACATTTGTAGAGTAAAATCCGGGTCACTTAATGGTTATTGCGTAGTTGTTGTGAGAATATAAGTTGAAGAGTAAGAGGAGAAAAGAAGAGTAAGAAGAGGCTTGACATCTTCAGTAGAATTTTACCAAATTGGAATCAGATTGGATTCTACATAAGATGTCTTGAATAAGGTTGATTTTTTTAATATATACTTTATTTTTATTTGTTTTATAATATAATACTCGATAATATATCTCTATAAGTGAAAAACAGATTAAGCAAATTGATATAAATTTGTATTTATGTGAGAAAAAAACAAGTGTCCTCCAAAGCGTTTTTTTTATGTTTGGCCATAAAATATAATATTTCTTACCACACCACAAAAAATTTCACTACCATACCAGGTATGGTAGTTGAATTCTTTGTTTATTTTCCTTCTCCATTTTTATAGCACGTTTCTCTGCTTAAATGTGTAATATTATTTCATACAAGCAGGTTAATCTCAACTAAATAGGTTAAAGGTCGCTAAAATCTAAGTAACACCCACATAACCCACGAGTAAGTTGTTTTATAAGACAAGATTTTTTTATAACAGTGAAATGTTATGAAGATCAGCTTCACGCTGTATCCCGCGCACAGTCGTATAGGGAGAGGGAACCTACTGTTAAGACACTCCGTTCCCCATAAAATATAAATATAAAATAAGTTATGAATACTACAACTTTTAACTCTCCATCTTATATTTAAGGTTATCGAGCAGCATTTCTGTTAATCTTCTATAATTACGTTGGTATAAAAAAAACAATAAAATAAGTAAAGAAATATTTTATTCTGTTACATTGTCGCTTCAGCTAAGAACATTATGATTAGATCAATTTAACCGGGTTTGACTTCAAAGAAAAAAATGTCAGAAATTATTCTCTGGTAAAAAATTGTTGATATCAATCAGCGTACGGTGAAGATATTTTTTGTGTAGTATTACGTAACTGGATAAACATTATTTTTGACATAATTTGAAAATCACAAACACTTCTTGCTTAATTGTCTAGAGTCTATACGCGAGGAAGTACATATATGTATTTGGGATGTACAATAAATAATGTTTAAGCATAATTTTTTTACTTAGCGCACATAGCGACGTAATCAGGGGGAAACTGGGAAAATTCCCCCAATATCGTTAAGATACTTCCATTCTCCACTTCCTGACGAATTCTGGAGGCATTGCGTGATGAGTGTCGGAAATCAACAGAGCGCTTTGCCTTGTTATCACAGCGAGGAAATGAAAATATGAAATATTATGAAATTTTCCGTCAAGTGGGAATCGAAGCCACAACTTGTGACGTTTACAACTGCACGCTTGTGGCCCTGCACCATGACTGGCCTGAAAGCCTAAGCACATATTCTATTTATACAAGATAAATAAATTTACACATAGCATTTTCTCCGAAACTATTTGTTTTTCTTTAACAATATTAAATAAAAAATTTAACATACATTGTTACTGCAACTTGTTAGCTTTATATAATCACAACAACAAACAATACAAACCATTATAGCTAAATTATACATAATAAATAAAATAAATAAATCAGCTTCACCCTGTATCCAACACACTGCAGGGTAGGCAGAAGGAACCTAGTGTTAAGACACTCCGTTCCCCACTTTCTGCCGAATTCTGGAGGCATTGTTTGTTGAGTGGCAGAACTCAACACCGCGCTTGTCTTTGTAATGGAAATGGAAATATAAATTCAAGTAAATATCTCATCTCCTCGAGTGAGGACCAAACCCACAACCAGTCGGTTTTACAATCACACTTTGCGCCACGACTGGCCTCAAAATTATTATACATAATCTTTATTTAAACTGTAGACTATTACTGCGTTATTTTGAAGTATATATCTGTAAACTAAGTATATACTGTAAAGTTTAATGAACACGAGTATATGTTTCACAAGTTTCATCATTACCTTTTGCGTGAAAGTGGAAAAACGTCAGTCTCAGAATCTTTCACATTCATATTTTTTTTAAATGTTGTTACTTAAATTTATATTTCCATTTCTTCGCTCTGGTGTCGAGGCTAAATGCGGCGTTGAGTTCCGCCACTCAACATATTGTAGACAACATATAACTCAAAATATTGTAGAATAGATTTTTCATTCTTTGCTCTTCATAAATGTGTGCATCATTTAATTTCAATATATACAATAAAATAAATATATAAATAAAAAAATATCAATATTTTAAAACCTTAGATTTTAAGTGATTTCCTTTTTTGTATACTGACCTATATAAGACTATATGCAAAGCGTCAACTTCCGTTTTTTCCTGTTTCCGTATGAATTTTGAAACATCTTCTTGTAGATTTATATTTGTTAATCTACGTGATAGATTACAGCAGTCTCCATAATTTCGATTATACGTTGTCTGTCAATCACTCTCGTCAGAAACGGAAATGTTCCATACACTCGTATAAAGATAACATATCAAATAGGCATCAATTTACAATATAATTAATATTATTAATACAACATAAAAATCAAGTAGATTCCAATTAAAAATAACTTGAAAATCCGCAGGCGTTATTCACTGTACGATAAAAATAACAAAATTCCCTTTTACGTGAAACAAATAAAGCTATTTCATTATATAAACAAAACAACGTACACAATAAACCTCGCTAATTTGCTCCAGGGATTTCTATTGTAACGTGTTTGTACATTCTTTTATATTTTCAGTTTTTTTTTTTCAGATTTACAGTTTTTTTTCTTTGATAAATGACAAACTTGCCCGAGCCCTTGCGCCCTACTGACCTATATAATATGAACACGTCTTATGACTTCGACGAGGAAAAATTTTACCCATGCATTTTCAATAATATAATTACAGTTTAAAAGTGAATGCAATCTGTATGTTTTATTAATAAATTCTATTCAAATTTTGTAATTACTAAACTCACATCACAATTGTGTAGAGTTATATAATGTTTTAAGAGGCAGATTGTAAATTCGACAGGTTGTGGGTTCGATTCCCACTCGAGGAAATGAAATATTTAATATTTTATTTTCATTTCTTCGCTCTGGTGTTTAGCTTGTTACTCATTAAGCAATGCCTCCAGAATTCGGCGTAGTTTGGAGCGGAGTGTCTTATCACTAGTCTCCCTCTGCCTACCCTGCTACATGCGGGATACAGAGTGAAACTTCACTTTTTCAGTTGAAAAAATAATAATATTTCAATGGATTTCTTACTTTATGGAGATTAGACTAAAGTGTATATATGTATAACCACTCGTTTAAAATCATATCGTGGGTTTTCGTATATGAAAGCCATTTTAGAATTTGAAAAGGAAGTCGCGTAATCAATCCTTACATCTCTGTATCTAACAGTATGTATGTCTATCGGTAGTTTGCCTTCATTTAATACAACTAACCGTCAGTCGGCTTAAGGAAAAGATTTTTATTACTATTTCAATATTTTCTCTGTAAGAATTGTTACATTCCACTCTTTTCACTGAATTTGAGAAAAAATATCTTTAATCATTAAATTGATTTATTATTTATATCTAAGTATATTATGATTATTTTACTAGTTTTACTTTATATAAATAAATATTTTTTTAACAGGTAGTTGTGAATTCAAATATTATTCCATAGAACGTGTATAAATTGCTCCAATGTGACAAAGATAAATTACGGAATGGGGTTTCAACGCAAAATTACTTTTAGTTTTTAATTCTTTTTTTTTTTCAACGTTTTTCACGCTGTATCCCGCACACAGCACGGAAGGTAGAGGGAAACTAGTGTTAAGACGCTCTGTTCCAGACTTTCCTCCGAATTCTGGAAGCATTGCGTGTTGAGTGTTGTTCATTTATTTCACGAGTCATTTTCATAGAAAAATTATATATTTCGATAAAATTATAGTGTTTTAGATACTTACTATACTGTATTTTACTTATATATACTATACTTTTTTCTATGTATTCAAAAATAAAACCTGCTTTTAAAAATACTGTATGGCTTAGTGGTCAGAGTGCCTGGTCGGTTTCCAGAAGGCGCGGGTTCGAGGCCCGCTACGTTTAAATTTTTATACGTTTTCTAAATAAGTATTTTTCTTTCCTAAGTGTGGAATAACACTTTAAAAAAATATCAAAAATACAGTACAATTTTTATATAAAGTAAATTATATTCATACAAAGTTTGATTAAACAACAAAGTAGGGTGCAATATTTACGACGTCGCCGTGCCAGTCGTTAGTGACTAAAAATAAAATATCTCATGACGTCCGAAATTTTTCATATTAACTAAAGGATAAACTGGTTGGTTCATATTTTTAGAATTTTATTGTAGTGTGGTTTAAGCTTTTTTTTTTGTTTAGCGTATATAATTTAAATTTGCTAGAATGTAAGTGGAATTTTGCAATATCTTGTTATATATAGGTTCGATTTTAGGGCTGATATTTAATATTTTCATTTCTCCACTCTGGTGACGAGGCAAGGCCTGGCGTTGAGTTTCATCACTCGGTGCGGAGTGTCTTAATACTAGGCCCTTTAGAATGTTGTAAGTAGTATATTATCATCAACAATGGGATGACATCACATTAAAAGATATTGCCCTACAAGATACATTTGAAATGCCAGAGAGCAATTCAATGACAGTGTTCTAAAGACTCTACGACGACGACGTTCATTAAATTAAACAACACTTTTGAGACAAGACTGCAATATACATTTTATTATTTTTTTTATTTTTCAAGTTAATACTTGTTTATTTATAATATTATAATTATAGAGGCGGAGTTGACTAATTATGGGTTCGATCCCCACTATATTAAATGAAACATTTATTTAAATTTATATTTTCATATTTTCGCTCTGGCACCAAGACAAGAAGGCCTCGAAAAATTTGGCAAAAAGTGGAGAACAAAGTGTCTTAACACTGGGTTACCTCTGCCTACCCTGCTGCGGTATACAACGTGAAGATGATTTTATAACATTATATATTGAATTACTAAACGAACTTACTCTTGAGAAGAGATAATTGCTACTACTGAAGAGTATGTAGTAATAACTACTGAGTACAGTAATTATATTTTCAAATAATGCAACTTATATAACAGTGATCAAGCAACACTTAATTTACTTTTTTGTTTTTTTTTTCAGCTTCATGTTGCCGGGAAACTTAATGTTAAAACACTCTGTTCCCCAATAAGACACTCTATTCCCTATTTTACACCATATTCTTAAGACATTCTGTATTGACTGGTGTAGCACAACGCCGCGCTATGCCTGATCACCAGATCAAGAAAATGAAAATCTTAAATATTTCATTCCCCTGAATGGAAACCGAACTCATAACCGTCACGTTCATAGTTCCACGCTTGTGCCCCTAACGTTGGTATTACAAAAGAAGAATGAAAGAGAGATGAATGCTGTAGAAATATTGAAGCTTAGCCAACTTATGCGCAATAAAGAGATAAATAGAGTGACAGGTACAAGTGAGGTTGTCACAGTAACAATGAAGAAAAAGAACATGCTCCTGTGGTTGGAGCACTTCGAGAACATTCGTGAAAGAATGCAAAAAAGATTTATGAAGCAATATTGTATTTTAAGAGGAACAGAGGAACCTCGGTTGACTTTCGAGAACAGCTTCGATGATACTAGGCACTAAAAAGCATGATGAGCTTCTATAGGCATGTTTGAGGAAGTTGTTTATATGTAATTTTTTTTATATATTTCTAAATGCTTACATTATATTTTATACTATAGTACATATACATTATTATTAATAATCTTACCTAAATAAAAATAACGCACTAATTTCACTAAACCTATGTTAAAAAAAATCTTAATCCAAAAATTACGATTATCATTTTTCCATTAATTTGTGAGATGTTAGTGTTAATAGAAAGAAAAAATATCTTAGTATAGTTTGTTATTAGAAGTATTTTATTTATATTATTCTGAAGCATCTGATATTCGACAGCTGGATATTGAAAAATTCCATGTAATTCATCTTCAACGGAATATACTATCCTTGATGAAAAATAAATAAGCAAAACTGTTTAGACAGTATTATAAATTGAAAGCATAAAAACGAAATTAAAGTGCTTATATTTTCATTTAAAATTAAAATAATAGTCAAAGTTAACTAATTAAGAGTTATCAAATTGAGATATTTTAAGAATTGGACACAACTATGTTTAAATATATATGCTCATATGTACACTTATCGTATAACGTTTTCTAAAGATCAAAAAAAGAATTTGTTTCATTGATCACAAATTGAAGACAATAAGAAATACGCGTACAGATATTAAATTTCAAAGGAAATGAAAGATCTTTGAGTTTGTTTTCGAGGTCGATTATGAAATCTATTCAAAAAATAATAATTTACATACATATATATATTTGAAATGTTGAATTTATTAATATTTGATCAATTAAAGAATTTTAAGTAAATTTTATTACAAAATATTATTCACGACAGATATCATTCTTTTCTATTCATATTTCATTTTCAGAGCATCATAATAAGCACTGATTTTATATCATTATTGTGTGAACGGTAGTCGAGTAATAATAAGGTAATGGGCTCGCTATCAAAGAACACCATTTGAATATCGCATGAGAAGGATATTTATATCAACTGAATATGTTTACTTAAATATGTATAATTGGGTTGCAAACCATCAACTCTAATAGACGCTAAGAAATGAGTACTAGAAGTTCTACAAAAGATTAGAGATTTACAATGCTTAAATAAAATAACGAGAGTGGCAGGAAGCGGATGGATCCGAAGAGCTGGAGATGGAGTGGTGGCGAGAATTGGGAAAGGCCTATATCCAACAGTGGATGATTGACGGCTGTCGATGATGATGATGATGAAATAAAATAACATTTTTTTAGCTTCACGCTTAATTGCCTTTATTGTTGGATAGGAGGGACCTAGTGTTAAAACACTCCGTCTCTCACTTTCCGCCAAACTCTAGACGCCTTGGGTGTTGAGGGGCAGAACTCAACGCCACGCTGCCAGAGCGTTCATTTCTTGAAAATAGTAAATATTTCATTTACTCGAGTGGGAATCGAATCCACAACCTATCGCTTTTACTGTCACACGCTTGTGCTCCTGCGCCACGACTGGCCTCGAAAATAAACAACGATCCATGGTTAAAAATATTACCTTTACAGCAAGATAGGCAATCTATTACAAAATGATATAAAAGTTCCATATTTTAGTTCCACGAAAGATCGCTACACTACCAGCAGAATATTTTTTAATTAAAGTTCATAGAATGTTAGTGAACTTACTTTCTTTATCTACTAAACTAATTAGTCGAAGTTTATTTTGTAAATTAGATATTTTTAAAGTTTTGATTTTTTTAAACTTATATTTTTTTATTATAAACTAAATAATTTTTTGGACAAAAAATATACTTACAACGTTTATTAGATAATAGCATTTTAATTAATTAAATTCTAAGAAAAATCAAACAGTGATTTATAAATCATTCATCATATCAAAAAATTTTATTACAATTAAAAGTAAGAAAAATACTGAAATTCTACTTTAAATGGTCATACCTTATATTCACGTATAAACTAAAAAAAAAAAGAAAACGTATAAACTACACCTTTTTAAATCTTATTTTTCGATACCAGAGCTCTCATAGGCATTGAAAGGTTTCTATTAAAGAGATTTCGTCTGCAATGCGTCAAGGGCGTTCAAATCACAGAAAAATAGTCAAGTAATTTTAAAATAATAATATACTGTATACATATGATATGTTAGTGTGTGTACTATTAAAATTTTTATCATTAACCATGGAATATCCAATATAGCATTATAATATTTTTAGTTTTTAAATCAAATCAGCTTCACGCTGTATCTTGCGTATAGTAGGGTAGGCAAAGGGAACCTAGTGTTGAGACACTCCGTTCCCCGCTTTCTGCTGAATTTTTCGGGGCATGACGTGTTGAGTGGCGGAACCTAAACACCACGCTATTGCCTTGGTGCCAAAGCGTAGAAATGAAAATATTTAAAATATTATCATTAATAAATAGTAATTCATTACTCCGAGTGGGGACCTACAACCGTCGCGTTACAGTCACACTCTTGTGCGCTGCGCCACGACGTTAAGTTTTCCTAAATATCGTATCTAATTCAATTTTAATTAATTGGAAGCACTATTTTCTAGATCACACTTTGGTTACATAATTCAGTTGAAATACTACAGAATCGGCTCTAATAAATAATAGTTATTATTATTTTAAAATACATACTAGGAATAGAACATGTCAGTTTTAAATTATGGCTCGTCACACCTTGACCAACTCTACCAGAATAGCTTTTTACTTATATTAGACAATTATCTGTATTGCTTAATTTTATTTAAAAAAAACATTTTATTTTGCTTTATTGTCTTACATAAAAATATTGACCTTTTGGTAACAAAAATAATAAAAAGATTAAAGATGATACTGGAGGAAGAAAAAGAAAAAAACATGAGATCCTCCGAAGGAGAATTGTATAAATGAGTCAATGACAGTCGGTTTGGTGATAGGGGTATGTAGGGAAGGTAACAGTTCGCCCCCTTTTAATTATCAACTTTACGAAAAACCTTGGGGTCAAAACTATGTACAACTTTCTTGTTCTTTTTTGTGTCGATGGCTATAATGCTTACCTACGTTGAAATCACTCTTCGTTGCCCTAGTAAGTCATAGTAATCATTTGAGCGGTTGAACTGACAGTTGAAGCAGGCAAACGAGTGTACCGTAGTGTAGGGCTTAGTACCAAACACACAAGTAATGATATCCTATGAGTGCTATGCTGCTCATATAGTTCCGTTCCGTTCTACAAAGTAAAGATAAAAAAAATACATACATATAAACAATCAGCTTCACTTCACAATCGCTGTATATACCAGGGTAGAAAGAGGGAACCTTGTGTTAAGACACACTTTTCCCCACTTTCCTCACATTGAGTGGCGGTACTCAACGTCGGGATTTTGCGTTGGTGCCAGATCGAGGAAATTAAAATATCAATAAATAATAATTCGTTCCCCAGAGTGAGGATCGAACCCACAACGCTACGGTTGTCTTTACAGTCACACTCTTATGCCCCTGCACCAAGACGGCATCTTAAACATATAAACATATAAACTAAAATCTTCAAAAGTTCTTTTATTTTAATCTAAAAAGCCACTCATCCGTGCCAACGTTGTCCACGAGTGGTATGCTCGTGACGTCGACGTCGTATGGAACCACTTCTATAGAAGTGTACTTGTCACAGTGGAAATTATTTGTAGCTCTAACCGAAATCTGTAAATAAAAACATTTTTAACTTATTTTTCAACGACATTTTGTGGCATTCATTTTAAAAAATAATAAGTTAAACCCATTGTGGTTCAGTAGAACAGCTAATAGACCATATAAACTATGGTTGTGGGTTTAATCCCTTCTCGGTAGAATAAATCAGCTTCACGCTGTATCCCGCACACAGCAGGGTAGGCAGAGGGAACCAAGTTTTAAGACACTCCGTTCCCCACTTTCTGCCGAATTCTGGAGGCATTGCGTGTTGAGTGCCAGAACTCAACGCTGCTCTTAACCTCGACACCTGAGCGAAGAAATGGAAATATAAATTTAAGTAAATATTTCATCTCTACGAGTGGGGATCGAACCCACAACCAGTCAGTTTTACAGTCACACCTCGTGCCGCTGCGCCACGACTGACCTCATTCTACTGAATAAAATAGATTTAATTTAATTTATTTTATTCAGTAGAATAAAATATTTTCGTTTTCCCTCTCTGGTTGACCAAAGCGAGGCGTTGAGACCTGTCCGTGTCACTCCACCACAATACCTTGAACTTGGGCGGAATTTTGAGAACGGAATGTCTTGCCAACTACCTTGTCTTTGCTTCCATTGCTATATCGATGATAGATTATAAAATTGAAATAAAAATCAAATGAGTTAAGACCTAATTATATTTTGACTTTTGTTATTCAAATATTTTTTTATCTAAAAACTAGTAAATATTACAGTATCTAAATTTACTATAAAACAATAAGTCACCTTATAAACATTCATAATTTAGGTATTTTCGTAAAAAATCTGTCGTCTGAGAATTAAGTTTTATAACATCAATGTCCTAGCCGAACAGAAATGGAGCAAGGTTGGTAAACGTTCGTGAACTCGTTTAAACTAGAGGCTAAGGAAACTTCTTTGCTACTCTAAATTTAAATTTATTTATTGGCGTGTAAATGTAAAATTTTAATGTTACCCTATAAATTTAATTTAATTTGTTGATTTGTTTATTGATTTTATAGCTTGGCTTTATCTGCTGTGTCGATGGTGATAGGTTCAATCGCATTCAATACAGAAATTTATGTTTTTGTATATGTCCAAATATCTGAGTGTAGATTTATTTGTTACTTTTCTTTACAACTTTTGCACTAAAAAAATAATATTACACTTAAAACTATTATCTGAAAATATTTTTTTAAATAATCCTTATATTATATTTAAATATAGGTAGATACATAATTGATTAGATTTAATTTTAAAAAAATCGTTTAAATAAGAAGAAATTATTTAGTATTCCATAAATTACATACAGATACTATGTATAGAAGATATTTAAAAGCTTTGGCTACTTACATAAATAAGTAATTAGATTTGTTTTTTACTTCCATCGTGGTGCAATGTGAAACTGTCTAACTGACTATATTAAGTTAACTAATCTTTTTTAGCTTCACGTAGTATCACGCACATATATTACGAGTACATAAATAGGTAGAGGGAACCTGGGAACCTATTGTTAAGATATTCCGTTATCCATTTCTCACCGAATTCTGGAGGCATTGAGTGGTTATCCCTCGTTACCAGAACGAAGAAATTATAATATTTAATATTTCATTCGCTTGGGAATGGGAAGACTGGGAATTGAATCCACAACTGTCGCGTTTACAGACGCACGCTTGTGCTCCTGCGACACGACTGATCTAATAATTTTTTTAAACATTTTTAAAGTTTTATTCCACACTTAGGAAAGAAAAATACTTATTTAGAAAACATATAAAAATTTGAACGTAGCGGGACTCGAACCCACGCCTCCTGGAAACCGACTGGAAGTATTGATCTAATAATTATTTAGACCTAACAAAGCCTATAATACGACATTTATTATACTATTAATTTCTATCAAAATGTTCAGTGAGCTACAATAAAGAGAATTTACTTGCTCGACGAATATGTCAGTATTCATTTTGATATAATTTGAATAACTGTCACCGACTACGTCCAAATTATTTATGTCGTATATTGCGCCTCGTGTAGCCATTTATTAATGTGAACTATATTCATTTTACGGCACTATTATATTATATATTATATTATTTAAGTAAATATCTCTGGTGTCGAGGCAAAGCGCGGTGTTAAGTTCTGCCACTCAACACGCAATGCCTCCAGAATTCGGCAGAAAGTGGGGAACGGAGTGTTTTAACACTAGGTTCCCTTTGCCCACCCTGCTGTGTGTGGGATATAGCGTGGAGCTGATCTATCTATATATTATATTATATATTTTATCTAATATTTTAAGTATCTGTACTATTTTTTTATTTTTTATTATATGATTCATTTTCTCTAACGTTACGTACGTCACAGGCTCAAATATCATCATTACGTGGTACTTTGCGGTTTCGTAGGAACTTCCTTCCACGAGCCACATAGCTGTAGATCGACATACCTTCCGTAGTATTTCAAATATATTCAATAGTAGTTCCAGTCGATACGACATGGGTACCTTCAAAAACGCGTCTATCTCCACGTTAAAGACCGGCAAGGTACTTGTAGATCCTCTTTTGTTACAAGGTATAGTGAACGGAGATTACCACTTATCATCAGGTGATCCAATGTTATTTCTATATTATGATGCAAAAGGCAGTGAATATTTTTTTCCTTATAATACTACTCGATTACGTATACGACTACGATCGGTATACAATGGAATATTTTAACACTTTGTTATTTCTATGAAAATATGTGTTAATTAAGTAATTAAGTTTAATTAATGATACTGAAATAATTTTCTAGTTCTGTGCTGCAAAAGAAAAAAATGAAAGTCTTTATGATGATTTTGCTGTCCATTTGTATGTCTATCTATCTGCTTTTTGCACTTGATCCTCTTTTAAGACCATCTTTCACAATATTGTGTGGAGGTATCATGCTGAGATTAATATTAAATATCTCTTTTATTGTAGCTTAGAAAAAATCTAAGCTACGTATGCTGCATGAAATTCACCGACTAATAAAAACCAATAAGATACTTCCTGTTATGACATTTAGCAAGAACTTAAGTTAGAAATAAAAGATTATTTGAAAATCTCTAGGTATATCACTGAAAAAAAAAACTTTTAAAAAATTATAATTGTGGTTCATTTTATACAAAATGTCGACGGTGGGCGTAAATAATAAACGAGTAGAGCCTCGGCCATGTCCTGGCCTTTGGTTCTAATCATATGTGAACACATGACACATGTACAAACACTCAGAAGCTCGGAGCAGTGCCTGGGACTTGCGACCACAGGTGTAGGCTTCAGGGTACCCTTTACTGTAACAAACACTCGCCTTCACTGCTCCAGCCCAATGTAATTACAAATAGGTGTTAACCACATTCATAATTACGATAATAATCGATTAACTAAATAATCAATTATCCGAATAGTCGAGGTTAGTCAGTGGCAGAGCACGAGTAGTGCTCCGAGCCACACCAGAGCCAAGAATGCCCGTACAATATCCATGCGGTCTTTTATACGATCGCTAATAAATAAGTTGTAGGGTAGAATGAATAAGAATCGTGTTGCCAACACGGCCATCCTGCATGGTGCCCGCCCCGGGCACCCCACGAGTCGGGATAAATCACTGTAACAGTAAACAGCAGTTGGTCGTGCGCCTAAATTATACTGTATCATAAAACAGTCCCATAATGGAATTTTGCTCATTTTATCATTCTTTACACTGAAATAGCTCGACAACATGACCCAACTTAAAAGGAATATGCCGCACTTAGGAAACCCTAAAGGGACTATGCCACACTTAGGAAACCTAAAGGGACTATGCAACACTTAGGAAACCTAAAGGGACTATGCCACACTTAGGAACCCAGACTCATAGCTCAACACAACTTGGCCTTAAAGAGCATTTCACTCACTTAAGCGTACCAAGTTGTTAAAGTCGTCTAGCTCTTAAAGAGTATTTTTCTCACTTAAGAGTACCAAGATCAACTTTGAGCCCACATGTCAATATTCAAATGATATTATAAAATTATTGAGCAATATTCCAGATTATACTCTTAGTGTATATTTTATCAAGGCTCGCTTAAATTCCAGTGGTTTCTTTCTGCTTGGTCAACCTGATCACACCAGTCTGGATCTGGATTGAATGAAGCAATATCACTCAGTCTTGGTCTTTGTGCTGTTGTAGTTGAATTACTAAATAAACCTGCAAGGAAATCATGATTAACTTGCATACTGACCTGTTGTTGCTTAGACAGCGTCTCCACTCTCCAGAATATTAGCCAATGCCAAGAGTGTCTCCGAATTCCTTGGTATGTTTCTTCCTTCAGCGTGAGAGGATGAACCTGCTTGGTCCATCCCACTTCTGATGTCGACGGTGGGCGTAAATAATAAACGAGTAGAGCCTCGGCCATGTCCTGGCCTTTGGTTCTAATCATATGTGAACACATGACACATGTACAAACACTCAGAAGCTCGGAGCAGTGCCTGGGACTTGCGACCACAGGTGTAGGCTTCAGGGTACCCTTTACTGTAACAAACACTCGCCTTCACTGCTCCAGCCCAATGTAATTACAAATAGGTGTTAACCACATTCATAATTACGATAATAATCGATTAACTAAATAATCAATTATCCGAATAGTCGAGGTTAGTCAGTGGCAGAGCACGAGTAGTGCTCCGAGCCACACCAGAGCCAAGACTGCCCGTACAATATCCATGCGGTCTTTTATACGATCGCTAATAAATAAGTTGTAGGGTAGAATGAATAAGAATCGTGTTGCCAACAAAAATAAGTACACATTCCCGCAAATTTCGTCGACAGTCATTGACCTACATTCATAAAATTGGTAAGGAGCCCTCTATAGGCGAGTTTGATTATCACATATTTTTATTTATTTTATTTATTGAAGAATTTACTTTTGTGATTTAATTTGTATTATAACTTATTTATTCAGCAGTTAACTTTTGGCCAAAGCGGATATTAAAAAAGATGCCTTATTTATATATTATTAATTTATGTCAAATATAGTTTTCTTCTTCTATATCATTGTTGTTTTATTTTTAGAATAACGATCTAATTTAAAAATTTTCTTTTTATTCTGGAAGTATCGTTCAGAACATTTTGTCCTTATTTTCCTTCAGGACTCCTAAAACAACACGTATTGAGTTAAAGTCGTTGTAAGAGAAGTTCTCACGATGATGCGACTAGAAATGAACAGATAACAGTAAACATTTGTACACTTTAATTGTTGACGCATTAGAATAAAAAAGGCTAATGCATGAAAATTTTATGATTTATGTATTGTTTTACAAATTAAACTTAAAATTATAATTGGTTTTATATCAAAAAAAATTAATAAATAAAATTTTAGTTGTAAGTTGTGTCAAGGCAAAGTGCGGCGTTGAGTTTCACCACTCAACACGCAATACCTGCAGAACTCGGCGGAAAGTGGGGAATGGAGTGTCTTAACACTAGGTTCCCTCTGCCTATCCTGTTGTGAGCGGAGTACAGCGTGAAGCTGATATATTTTTGTATTAATTATTCTAAAATTCAAATTTGATTTTCTAAGCTGATTAATTAAATTTTGTAAACTATGTTACAAGTCTCGAAACTGTTTTCCCACATTATTAAATTAAGGCTCTATTGTCACCCTTTACTATTTGTTCACTACATTGCCTAATTGACATAATAAAAACAAAGTTTATACTTTATTTTACAATACTTGAGGGTAAGTATAAATTGTTTTAGTGAAAACGAGATGAACGCTTTATTTTGCGATATGTTTATATAATATGTATAGAATGAATATACGTAGTTAAATAAAACGAATATACAGTTACTTACCTGTATATAAGTTTAATTTTAATAGTATACAAAGTTAGTAGTAGTATATTTTATAGTATACCAAGATAAGAGCTCTAAGATTTTCTATGATAATATGTGTTACATAATTCGGTTGACCTTCGAATCAATGATACAGGGGGAAGTTCACGTAAAGAAATTTGGGGACTCCCACGGAGAGCATGTATGAAGAGGTCGAGGTCGGTCGACAGTGAACGAGGCGAAAGAGCTATGCGGAGACCATAGCATTTGACGCTCTCTGACTACCACATTAGAGATACACTGTGAATCTAGATTAGATTAAATTAGATTATAATCATAAAATCCTACTAATATTATAAATGTAAAAGTTTATGTAGATAGATGTTCGTTCCACGTTCACACAAAAACTGCTGAACAGATTTGGATGAAACTTTAGATTAATATAGCTTATATAACAGAATAACACATAATCTACAAATATATAAAGATTTAATAATTTGGCTATAATATATAATAAGGGTTTGTCAGCTAGTTTATATATGTATAATAATAGCATAAGAATGACCAAACACTCGTGTCGTACGTGAAATTTCAATGTTAGTCTAATTTTAAATAGTATTAGCCGCGTCGCTCTGCCAACGTTCGTACAGATGTGACAGATACGAGAACGTAGGTTATAATTAAATTGGAGGAGCATTGCCAAGGACCGATCGCGGTAAGATTAACAGCTGCTAATACACGTTCCCACTAGTTCCTGGTGAATACTAATTATATTTTTTAATGAGTTATTCGATTTATTTTTTCCGGCTTCACGCTAGATACCGCGTGTAATAGGGTAGGAGAAGCTACCCTAGTGTTAAGACACTCCGCTTCCAATAGAATTCTGGAGGCATTGCGTGTTGAGTTCCGCTGCACAACCCGCTATGTCTAGAAAATTAGACGAAAAGTGGAGAGCGACCTCTAGGTTTTCTCTGCTAGCAATGCTATACTCGGGATACATCACAAATCAATTAAAAAAAAACTATTTGTTTAATATATATTTTTTAAAATAAGTCATTTTATACATCTGCTACCTTCTCTTATATGTATAACTCTCCCCTACGTTTGTTAGTCACCCTACTATACTATCGCGTGGACAAATTTGGATAAAAATTTAAATTTATTGTGGTACAAGGATGGCAAAAGAATATTATTGGAGCTATTAGGTGGGCAATCGGTTTATATTATGTAAAACCACCTAAACTATAGTACGTCGGAATTCAAAGAGGAAAGACCAGCCATAATATAAATGTAAAACAATTTCATTTCCTCGAGTAGGGATCGAACCCGCAGCCAGTGGATTATACAGTCATACTTTGTGCCTCACACAGCGTCCTCACTGGCCTCATTTGATGAAGATCTTTATGAAAATTTTCAACAAAAATCGGATAGAAAGAGATACAGACTGTGAAAAATAATTAAATTATATCAAACTAAAGCACGACCGTCCAGTTAAATATTACCTGCTATATTCAATATAAACTTTAATCAATGCTTCCTACTATGGAAAGGGTTCTTTGAAGGATCACGGGCCTTAGACTTACACATGGCCTATCTATATGAAAATTGTGTTGAAGGTTATGTATCATAAGTTATGATACACAATATAACAAAAAGTAATATATATTTTCTCAATAATAATCATTGTAGTGATGTTTAAGTTTGATGTTCAACTTTTAAGAAATCGATTAATAATTTATCTATAATCGATGTAATGATTAATCGATGTTATCGACTCCTTACTGGTCGTTGTCGCTGGTGGTTTTTTTCTTTATGTTGGTCATGCGAGCAATGCGAAAATGTAATTTTTAAACATAATATAACAAAATATACTTAATAAAATATAGAAACAAAGAAATACAAACATAAAGAAAAAAAACTATCGACGTTTTTCCATCTACATTTCCTACAACATAAAAATAATATAAATACAGCCCATGTTAAAAAACAGCGCGGCGTTGAGTTCTCCCACTCAACACGCAATGTCTCCAGAATTCGGCAGAAAGTGGGGAACGGAGTGGCTTAACACTAGATTCCCTCTGCCTACCCTGCTGTGTGCGGGATACAGCGTGAAGCTGAAGCCATGTTATATCTTTAGAAACATCTAGAGCTATATCTTATATATCTATAGGAATTAATATATCCATATAACACGAACACGAAATCCTAGTTCAGCGAAATCGCGTTGAACATGTCTTCAACATGTTCTCACTGACAAGACAAGATATAAAGCAGATAGAGATGAGTTACGGAAGTCTAACATTACACAGAATACGTTAACATGATTTATAAGAATTACAAATTTAATCAAAGTTTTGATTAGAATAGAGTAAATTTCAATTTTGTACTTACTTCTGCGGTTACTTTAGAACCAAAACAATTTTTTTTTATAATCACCTGAAATATCAATCAGATATTTAGTATAAAAAGATTTTTTTTTATATTAAAGTTAATTAAATATACACATACTATTTTAACTATTCCATATAAAATTTCGTCGATTTATTAGTAATGTCATTAATTTATTAATGTTATGATGTTTTAAAATATATAAACCACCTCCATTTTGCTATTTGAAGTAGATTTAAAAATGTACCTGTAGTTTGGCACTGCGCCTATAACGTTCGAAAAAATTATAATAAAACTTTTAAGTCATTCATTTCAATTGATTATATCTTACTACACTCTTTTTCAGTACAGGTTCCCTGTACCAGCCTTAATTAAAAATCGTTCAACCATTTTATTTTAATATGTTAATTTTTGATTTTGTATATGTGACTGGTTTCATTTCTTTCTATTCATAATGAAATCCATACATTTCTAGTATTTCTGAAACTTACGAAAATAATATCTTCTATTAACTTTATATTGATTGGATACAAATGGAAAATTGCTTATTGTCTATCTTAGACTTATTTTTATCGTCTCAACATAAATCTTTTTCTCAGAACTGACAGTTACTTTAAAATATAATTCATTAAAAAAATCAAAGAGCGTAGAAATATGATGTTTATATTATTTTTGTAATAAATAACCAGACATGAAAGAGGAATAGTAAACTGAAATGGATCCTAAAATAAATGTTTATGATAACATAAACAATAATAAACAAAAAATACTATAGAACACTTGAATAAAAAAAAAGTATTTTATATTCTAATCACTGTTATAAATCTGTCTTTAGTGTATTATTTAATTGGACTACGTAGCGAATGCAGTACCTATAGAATATTTTAGCAAAAGGAGGTTAGTATGACGAGATTTTTTCGATGGAATATAAAAATCAAAGTAGCTCCAATCTCGGTATATAAAGATGTCGGTATTGAACAATCTCGCATCATTTTCTAGCCCCGTGTGCAGCGGATAAGAGGTGCAGGATTCGCGGCATTTGCGGGACTGCAGTAAGCAAGTATGCGCGCAAACTTTCTCGAACACGATACCTCGGGAATTTTAAATTAATTTTATAGGTTATTTTCATGAATCCCTTGTTTTATTTTATTCATCTTATATAAGACCATATTTTAAGGCCATCGTGGCGCAGTGGCACAAGCGTCCGACTGTAAACGTAATTATTGTGGGTTCCATTCCCACTTTCACATTCCCCCAAATGATATATTAAATACTTTCATTTCATCGCTTTGCTAACAGGGCAAAGCGTTGTTTGACGGCGATTCGGCGAAAAGTGGGGAATGGAAGTGTCTTAATTCTAAGTTCCCAGGTTTCCTTTGTTTAAGGTAAAAAATAAAATATTTTATAACTATGTATATTGTCTATATATAGGATCTAAATACCAAGATTGATTAAGCTGCGAGATTGGAAGCCCTAAATCAAAGGTGATGGAAGAACATGAAATTTACCAGCTACTGCATAACTGAAATAAAAAAAAAGCTTTATTTATAAGGCAGAATAATTTTAAGACAATTTAAAAATGTGATAATTTTAACTTTATTGATTGATTGTTTAAACTTTTTGTTGTTTTAAATATATAAAAATTAAAATGATCTGACGTTTTTTTTAACAATTTTTAATTATTTTTAAGCAAATCCGTAACGAAATGGGTTATTAAAAGAACGTGAAAATAACCAGATACAAAGTGAATTACCTGACTCATCTATCGTTATGAGACCATTAAATCATATCTATTTAAATCTTACAGCTGTTTATAAAGGAAACTCTGTTTTATAGAGTTTACGTTTGCGGTTTAGTTAGTGTTAATGACGGTATTTTCTGAAGTAACCGAGCACATTTTCTGTGAGATTTTGTTTTTTGTTCAAGTTAGTTTGCTATAGTTAAAAGCAAACTAAAAACTAGCTTCACGCTGTATACCTAGTGGGGTAGTCAGAGAGAATGGAGCGTTAAACACTACGGTCTCCGTATACCTCTCCACTGTCGTCAACCTCTTCATGCATGCCCTTCGGGGTATCCTCATACCTTTTTACGTTACCTTCCTTCACTATGTTTTATATTGTGTTTTCAAAGGTCAACTAAGGTCTCCCCCTACCTCTCTTACTGCTCACTTTTCCGTCACAAATCTCTTATGCCATTCTTTCATCACTCAGTCGTTCGACGTGACGTTTGCTTTTCATCTTAATATAACACAGATTAATTTTTCCGAATTGAAATTTGGCTCTGGAATCCATTTATATTTCATATTTCAACTTCAATCATTCTTTGGCCACCAAACTTCAAAGAAATAAGCTTTAATAAATACCTACATTTAATAATCACATCTAGTTATTAGTATAATCCAACAAGAGCTTCCTACTGTTGGTTGAAAAGAATCTAAGAGATCAGATTCTTATTCAAATGTATTGGTTATTTTTTTATATAAAGTCTTTATTTTAAACTATTCAATAAAATAAAATATAGCAGGGTAGACAGATTGAACCTAGTGTTTTTTATCGAAGCATTGTATGTTGAGTGGTGAAACTGACCGATTCGCTTTACTTTGTTAACTGAGCAAAGAAAAGACCAGTCGTAGCGTAGCGGTACAAAGTGTGAATATAAACGCGACTGGTTGTAGAAAAGTTTCATTCTAGAAAATGAAACATTTATTTAAATTTATATTTTAATTTCTTCGCTCTGGTGTCGAGGCAAAACGCGGCGTTGAGTTCCGCTACTCAACACGCAATGCTTCCAGAAATCGACAGAAAATGGGGAAAGTGGTGTTTTATCATTAGGTTCCCCCGCTTACCTTGCTCTCTGCGAGATACAGAGTGAAGCTGATATAATGAAAATATTAATAAATAATAATTAACTTTTCCCAAGTGGGAATCGAAGCCATGACCGTCGCGTTTATAGTCACATGCTTGTTTTCCTGCACATACGACACCCTCTTATTATAATATTCATAATAAATAAATAATCTTTGGTATAACTATATTGGAATTTACTTACAATTGTTTCTACACTTCCGCTCACTGTCACATTCCTCATGTTTTGTTTAATATAACGTGAACTCAGAAATGTCTATTCAAAAATTAACAACCAGCCCCGGGAGCCCTCAGTCGCTCGTTAAAATGTTTGGTCCATTTTTTTTTAAATTATTCGAGAATTATTTAATCTCGTTCCGCGTTTTATTTTTTATTATTCTTGATTATTAGTAGGTATATCTACCAGCTATATACTTACCATTGTATTTGCTTACTTTTATGTTAATATTATAAATTATGATTAAAGCTTTAAGCTTAAATTTAGATTTTTTTCCTTATTTTCATAATAATTTATAAAAAGCAAAAACAGAATCAATGGGAGAATATTATAAATTTATAAACAAATTTACATATTGCACGATCTTAGCTAAAACATTATTAAAAACATACATAAAATAATAAAAATAATATTTTATACTTTCTGTCTAATATGTGGCCTATTACTCAAAGAAATAATAAAAATAATATATCGTAATAAGACTGTTTGGCAAGATGCCAACGTTGATAAATATCCAGACGGAACAGTGAGTTAGTCAGAATACGAAGAGTCTCTCAACCAAATAATATGCTGTAAGGTTATTGTTCACTTCAATGAGAGTGAATGAGCCTATAAATCACACTAATCTCATAAACTAATAAATACTTTAATTTTGGCGTAATAAAAGCTGTCTGGAATGAATACTGTTTCTCTTTGAAAACACATACACACTACAAGTCATAAAAAACCGGTCAAGTGCGTTTCGGACTCGCACACCGAAGGTTCCGTACTATTTTCAGGATTGCAGGTGTACGAGATGTACAATTTATAAAACTTGACAAACTTAAATATGTGACTGTATACACAAATTTTGTAATTTTTACTTATATAAGTTTATAAGGTTTTTTTATGAAATGCCTACAAGTTTTCCCTTTTCGGTTTGTTTTCTTTATTTGTATTGTAATTTCTTAATCTTTGTCAAATTTCATGACTGTAGGTGCAAGATATTTAAGAATATTATATTTAAGAAGAGATATTTTCATTGCGTGCATTTTAGTGCTTCAAGGCACCATAGACGAAGAAGGAAGACATATAATATTAAATGTAGCTTGATACCTCCACTCGATCTCGAGATAAATGGTTTTGACACGGACCATAATGTGATCCTATTCTTTTTATTGTTATCTTTTCTGATACTACATGCTTATGCTCCATACTTTTTGTATTAATAACTTTTTGTAGTAATAAGTACATTTCTTTTCATTATTTTTTATTTTTAGATATTACTTAGAATTATACTTACGTTATTACACTTTAAATGAAACCATAGTTTTAACTACTCTTTAAAAACATACTACAATTAAAACAAAAGAAATTTATCCAAAAATGAGAAAGTGATTATTTCAGACAAAATAATTAATAAAATTATCGTTGTTCCCGTAATAGGTGCGCAGACGCTTCCACCATACATACATACATTTTCTATATTTATACAATATATCCTTAAGGAGTGACCCTATTCATAAGAGTTTCTTTTTTTCCTTTAGAGGTACGGAGCCCTAAAAACCAATTTCATGTAAATACGTCAAAAATTTAATTCAAATTTATGAAATGTACACTCTTGGAAACATTAACGCCTAACGATCCCCAATCAAAAATGATACAGGATCAATGTTTTTTTATCCATTCAAGAACAGTATGTAACAAATCTCATCTGCTGGCTCAAGCCAGTAGTAGCTGATTCAAACTTAACTTAACTTTAATTTATCGATATTTGAAGCTTCAAATATCGATAAATTAATAAGGGAAGAGATGCATAGAATATTTTTAAATTATAATATAAAAAATTGTTATTTTATCTAAAATAGATGATCATACTATATTTTTCGCAAGGCACGTCCAACCGGCAACTCTAAGATAGTTCGGCCTAAACAAGCGCGAGTAGCAGTTAAAAGGTATCGTTATTTTCTTCATTTATTGCTAGTTTAAATGAGTGCTATTTTGTAATTATTATATTATTTCCTAACTTATTTTCAATATTTGAAATTGAATTATAATACAAAGATTTTACATTTTGATACAAAAATAGATATAGCGGAAAGGATATTTGTTTTGTTCGTCGTTTCGTTCGTTTGACAGATCGTATTTTACATAACTTATCGTCTGCTCAGATAGAATATTCCGTTTGTGATATTTTGTAGACAGTATCTGATATTTCATATAACTAAATATTACTACATACAATAAGTTTAAATGTGCAAACTTCCAACCATTTTTTTTTGGCATTGCGCCTTTTAAAATCAGTCCTACGTTTAGTATTTTAACATAAACATAAGCCGTTTTTTATTTACTTTTTAATTTATTGGGAATGATGATGGAAGACTTGATCGTAGCAGTTCCTGCCAGCCTTAACATGGACTTTGATCAAGAGCTCCATACGGGCGCACGATGTTAGGCCATTCTCCAAGGTGGCCTGAACCAGTGCGTCCCTGCTGATGTGATAAGTGGTGACATACATGGCGTTGGGAACTGCGAAATGCGAAGGACAGAGCTACAAATAGCTTTTAGAAATATACCAGAGAAAAATAAAATATAAATGCATTTATTTATTACATGATGTGACGGATGATAGAGACGTAAATGTCTCTCATCCGTCTCTATATTATTCTTTTTTTTATATTCAAGATTTACCGCACAAAGCAGGGCAGGCAGAGGAAATGTGGGAGTCTAGTGTCATTCTGTTCCCTTTAAGGCACTTCCATTCCTCACTTTCCGCCGATTTCTGGAAGCATTGTGTGTTGAATGGCGAACCTAAACGCCACAATGTGTTAGAAAAAAATATTGAAGTATTGAATTTAAAAAATATATGTGTAAAAAGTACATTAAATGTATAAAGGTACAAAAGCGTCAAATAATACACCTATTTTTATTTGGAATTAATTTATTAAGTTAAGCTTTTACATATATGTAGTTTTAAATATATTTGATAAATATAATATTCTAAAATGTGAGATCCTACGTCAAAAGGAACAAAATTTATTTATACAAAAAAAAAATGTAATAAATTATAAATAATTTAGTAACAAAATGCCAAAAGAGTTAAATAAAATTTTATTGTGTTTATATATTTTCGTACAAAAATAAATAAAAAATCCCAATTGCTTATTAAAAATAATTTTATAATAGTATCTTAAGTACAGTACAGATATTTGTGAAGCGTATTATATCTATATAACGTATATTTTATATGTTTTTATTATAATTTAAATATTTTCCGAATAGTATGCATTTTGTTATTCATGACATTAAGTAACTTAAAATTTTCGTCTATTTTTTTCAGCTTCACCCTTTATCCCGCATATAGCGTGGTAGGCCGAGAGAATCTAGTGGTAAGACACTCCGTTCCCCATTTTCTGCCCAATTATCGAGGCATTGCGTGTTGAAAGGCGGAATTCAACGCCGCGCTTTGTCTTGTTACCAAAGTAAAGAAATGAATATATTAATAAATAATAATTCATTCCTCCGAGTTGGAAACGAACCCTCAACTATCGCGTTACAATAACCAGCTTGTGCCCCTGCCATCGCGATTGCCCTTTTTAATTTTAATTTCCAAATACAATTGAAAACTACTAATTTAAGATTTCCTATATATAATTTTATAATGTATTACGTTTAACAATATTGTAATAATACTTTCAATTTCTAAAAACACTATTCTCTATGAAATATTCATATTATATAAAGTATGATATTTTCAAT
Source organism: Heliconius himera (assembly GCA_021202915.1). Classification (NCBI taxonomy): domain Eukaryota; kingdom Metazoa; phylum Arthropoda; class Insecta; order Lepidoptera; family Nymphalidae; genus Heliconius; species Heliconius himera. The sequence continues at coordinate 144,530 of JAJHJA010000452.1, forward strand.
AGTTATATTAAATATTATTTAAGATATTATGCAATTTCGGAATCAAAATTATTTGATTACAGATATATATATATATAGGTAGATGTGACATTTGATTATGATTTTGAAGTACATTTTAATGTTTACTTAGAAGCCTCTGACTTCGGAGTCAAAGCTCGCTCAGAGTTTGGTGAACTTCCGCCGGATGTACTTTGGGGGCTCCTATCACTTACCTGAAAATTAAATATTTATTAACATTTGTAGTATGCGTATATACATATATTTCTAATACTGATCTAATAATTTCCATACTGAAACAACTTTTCAAATTATTTGTATAATTGATTAGATGATCTTGTAAAACTTAAAAATAACAAAGTGTATGTTAACTAAAGTTAATAATATTTTTATAGCTATGAGACTAATAATTTAATGAATAATAGTAACTATGTCTTATTTTTTATAATGTACTTATACACATTTTTACATAATATATTTTTCTTACTTAATAACATAAATACACATAAATAAACATATTTCCCAAAACGTCATTGCGAAAACCGGTTTTTTAATAAAATACAATACAACAGTTTTTTTAGCTTCACGCTGTATCCGTATATATCAGGGTAGACAAAGGAAACCACGGAATATAGTGCTAAGACAATCCGTTCCCATTAAGAGACTCCCGCTCCCTACTTTGCGCCGAATTCTGGAAGCATTGCGTGTAGAGTGGCGCAGCTCAACGCTGCACTTTGCCTCGACACCAGTGCGAAAATGTTATTAAAATGTTAAATATTTCATATTCTCGTATGGGAATTGAACCCACAACCTGTCGCGTTTAAAAATTACACGTTTTTTGAGGTCACTTAAGAGAAAATTGAAAATTAATCACCTGTAGTCCAGTATGCAGCATATTAGCAATAGTCTCAACATCAAGAGTCGAGTCTTGAGCAGATATTTTCTTAATGGCGGACGACACAATACATATATCACCTCGTAGCTCGCGCACTAAAGCTGTTATTTTTTGGGCATTACTTAGTACCTCCACACTTTGAGTGTATGGATTATAACGCACTCCAAATGGACGTTGGATGCTGTCTGCGAAGGCTCTACAAAAATAACGAAAAAAAGTTAATTTATATTAGGTTCATACGTTTTTAGTTTATAGGAAAACATATCATATTAGAAATGTTTTTCGTTTGTGAAACTATGTAATGGAAACATTTATCATCCGCGAAAGTTAGATCGATGTCAGTTTTGTCTCTAATCAATCTTGTACATTTATAACATGTCACATAAAATGTATAAAACCGAATAATATATAATATATTAAAAACTAAATACATTAGAAGTTAAAGCACTATAACTATACTAAACAATTATTAGAAAACAAACGCAATTACGTACGAAGTCGAATAATTACAATATTTATTTAAATTATAACCATAAAATAAGTCGTGGCGCAGTGGCACAAAGTGTGACTGTAAAACCAACTGGTTGTGGGTTCGATCCCCACTCGAGGAGATGAAATATTTACTTAAATTTATATTTCAATTTCTTCGCTCTGGTGTCGAGGCCAAGCGCGGCGTTGAGTTCTGACACTCAACACGCAATGCCTCCAGAATTCGGCAGAAAGTGGGGAACGGAGTGTCTTAACACTAGATTCCATCTGCCTACCCTACAGTTTGCTGGATAGAGCGTGAAGCAGATTTTTTTTGATAACCATAAAATAAATAATGAATAACAAAATGAGCATATTACTTTCATATCCTTAAACTTCAAAAGCATTAAACATCAAAATAACTGACCTCATTTTCTCCTTGGCCTCTTCAAATGAATCGGTATAATAATATGCGTTTTGATAAGATGTAATTATACATTCTTCATTTACAGTGACTTCTGGGTCGAATCTCTTTATTTTGTCGGGTGAAGTCAGTGCGTGCTTTAGTTCAGCCACGGAAGAGAGCAAGCCGGCTCCGTAAACACGGAAAGATCCATCTTCTTCACGACACAGCCCGAATTCAACAGTGAAGAAATACAACTAAAGGAGATTTTGCAATTAATATAAATATATATTATTTTTAACATTTTTAAAGTGTTCTTTAACATTTATGAAAGAAAAATACTTTAATGGAAGATGTATAAAAATTTTATGTAGTAGGGTTGGATAACGCTTCTCTTGGACAGTTTCCAAGAGGCGCGGGTTCGAATTTCGCTACTATAATAAGGATAATATATATACTTTTTTTAATAATTTGAATATAAAATGAATATAAATGTGTCAATTATGTGTACAATTATAGTTTTCCATTAACATTTTAATATATATCTAAAGTGAACTATAGACTCTTGAAATTTATTTGAAAAATCATTTGTAATATTATCAAGTACGTTTTATTAGTAGATAATTTAGTTATAGCATCTAATAAACATAATTTTAATGTAGCCTTAAAAAATATATAAAGTATATAACAGGCCAGACCACCGTATCGTATTCTTCACAAAGTTTCAACAACAAAAGTAAATCACAAATTAAGGTCACTTAGCTAAATGCCCATGTGTTGAGGTTAATGGCGCAGGGGCAAGCGTGTAATTGTAAGCGCGACAGATTGTGGATTCGATTCCCATTCGAGGATTCTGGTGATCCTGGAAGAGCGCGGCGTTGAGTTTCGCCATTCAACCCGCAATTCCTCCAGAATTCGGCGAAAATTGGGATGCGGAAGTGTTTTAAAGTGATCGGAGTGTCTTAACAGTAGGTTCCCAAGTTCCTTCTGCCTAACCTACTACACGCTGTGTGAAATTAAATGTCCATGTAAATAGCTGTAGTACTGAGCTGTTTGATAATGAAATGTGGTTTTGTGGTTGATAGCAGAATGCAGGATGGCCTACTAGTATGGCGTTGATCGCTTTGTATTTAATGCAGATAGAACCATCTCTTTGATTTCATATATATTTTATTTTTTCAGCCTCACTCTGGCATTGGGGCATTGCGTGTTGAGTGGCGGAGCTCAACACCGCACTTTGCCTTAACACCAGCGGGAAGAAAAAAAATTAAGATTTCATTTTATCGAGTGGAAATCGGACCCACAATCTGTCGCGATTACAGTCACACGCTTGGACCCCTGCGCCACGACTTTCCTTAAAACATAACAAAAAATTTCCCATAACAAAAGTATATAAGAATATCCTCTCATAAAATGATTTTGAGCAATCATCACTTAGAAATAGATATAATTGACTGATTGAATATATTATATGCCTTTTTCATAATTATGGAATGCAAAAATGTAAAATTAATGAATTGACAATATGATGCTGTTTCAACAAAATGTGTTTGACAGCAATAGGTTCAAATTTCACGAATATAATGTTAGATTTTGACATATTATATGATCATAGCTCATTATGAAGCATTTAAAAAATCCCTTACTTTCAAATTTATAATGATTTCAAAGTCTAAAATAAACATCAGTTAACATTATAAGCATCAGGTTAACGTTGTGAAATAAATTCATGTTTAAAAATCTTAGTCTATAGCGTAATATATCAAAAAGAAAAAAGGAAACTGAGTTTCCTAAATTATTAAATAATATATAAACTTATAAGAATTAAAAACACGCCTGAAATGTTTTACTTGTGAATTCACGAACTGACCTAAAAATGTTCCATGTTTGATGTATTCTTTGGATAATGTTTCACAAATATTGAGAGAATTTTTAAATACTGTGTTATCTTAAGGTTGTTAGTATAAGATTATATATATAAAGTAAATAATAGATTTTCTTTAAGCTTTTTTATAAAAATATCACAAAAATGAGGCGAGTCGTGGCGCAGGGGCACAAAGTGTGACTGTAAAATCGACTGGTTGTGGGTTCGATCCCCACACGAGAAAGTGAAATATTCATTTTTACATTTATAATTTTATCTCTTCGTTCTGATGTCGAGACAAAGCGCGGCGTTGAGTTCCGCCACTCAACACGCAGTGCTTCCAGAACTCGGCGGAAAGTGTGGAATGGAGTGTCTTAACCACTAGGTTCCCTCTGCCTATCCTGCTGTGTGCAGGATACAGCGTGAAGCTGATTTGATTTTGATCAGAAGAATGCTTTTAGTTTACAGAACGATCATAGTGAAAAATAACTACATGTTCTCTTTAATTAGAAAGAGACGTTATAGGCGATAATGGAGACGTAGACGTTCACATAATTATATTTTGCCTAGAAATTTTATTAATGGATATATATATTTTGCATTGTAGAAAAACATAATAATAAAAAAGAAAAGAAAAATAATTAACTTGGTCGAGTTCAAATCTTTATTGGAAATAACTTTACAAGACGACTGTTGTGAAAAATCACTCAAATTTACACACACCCTCGGTAGCACTTTATGCTTGTTTTATTTGATTATAAAGTACCATAAACAACTAGACTATTAATTTTAAACAGTATAGTCTGTGACGAAAGCTCTTAAGTATCATATAAAGAACAAAGGAACTATATATAATACTTATTTAGAAAACGTATAAACATTTATTCTTTCTTAAGTGTGTAAATAACACTTTAAAAAATGTTAAAAATAAAACTATATATTTTAATAATGGGACACGTGACTGAACGCTATAGTTGTGAGTACGAATACTCGAGACATTATTTATATGCGGGATTTTAGCGTTCATATTTGTTATTATTTGGACTAAATATTTTTCATTAGGTTTCACTTCTATAGACAATCTCTACTCCTTAAATGCGAAGTAAAAGAAGGGATAATTAAAATAGCATAAAAAACTGTCGTTGTTACATATTTTCACATGTTATAAGTTTTTTGCAAGCATAATATTAAAACAATAAGAATAAAGCGTAGGCGGGCGGAGCCGCGGGTGGGATGCTCTCCTATACATTTAATAATATTATATCTGATCGCTGTTTGTACTTCGAAGGTATAGGAGAAAAAACGACAGAAACTCCATTTAAATTGATTATAATTTAAATTTAGTTTTCACTATTTTGGCAAAGTTCCCTTAATATTTAGTTTTTATTTTATTTGAATCGGTTAATAATTTAAAAGGTATATCAATATAAAATATTTTGTTCGATAACATTGCTATAAAATAAATGTTTTATTGGCCCAGTTGAACCTTTAATTATTATTAATGTGTAGATATAGTCTTAAAAATGATAATCCTATTAGAATACTTAAGATTTGTAAGTAAATGATCGTGTGGTTCAAGCGAGCAACGCCGGAAGCAGATCACAAGTATAGAAATATAATGTTAAAATATTCTCATGCCAGATTTAGAAGTTGAAAAATGATTCTTACCGTCGCCAGTCTATCAATGTCTTCATCTGACGCCCCAAGTGAAGCCAAGCCAAGTTCCTGAGAAAACTGCGCAAAACTAGGATTTGCTAGAAGCGGCATGTGTCCCAGCAACTCGTGACAGCAGTCACTGTGAATATCGTATATTTATAGAATAATATTTTTTATTGAAAAAATATTTGTTTATATTAGTATTATATAAACAAATTTGACAGTATTAGGATTAATGGTTATATGGTTTTTTAGTATTACATATTTCTGGTTATGACTATCCAATAGTTTAATTTGTAAGAAAATTACAAATCATTAAGAGTAGGTATATATTAAACATACATATATGTATAAGTTTGTTTCATATATTTAATTAGTAACCCGCCCGCGGCTACGTCCGCTTACATAATCAGAAAAAAGCTTATCTTGTTGTTTATGAAATTTCAAAACCATTTTAGTTTACCTACATATTCTATTTTACTTAAGAAGTAAAATAATAAATTAAAAAAATTAGCTTCACGCTGTATCCCGCACACAGCAGGGTAGGCAGAGGGAACCTAGTATTAAGACACTCCGTTCCCCACTTTCTGCCGAATTCTGGAGGCATTGCGTGTTGAGTGGCAGAACTCAACGCCGCGCTTAACCTCGACATCAGAGCGTAGAAAATGGAAATATAAATTTAAGTAAATATTTCATCTCCTCGAGTGGGGATCGAACCCACAACCAGTCGGTTTTACAGTCACACTTCGTGCGCCACGGCTGGCCTCTAGTAAAATAATCACTATATAATATGTTTAACAAGTATACCCATATATGATTTTTTTTATCAAAGCTGATGAATTTTTTTTTTATAACTATATGAAAGAAAAATACTTACGGTTCTGGAGTATAAAATGGATCAGAAGAGTGGCGAATATACTGAGTACAATGAAACACTCTAAAGGCGAGGCCAGATAAGAAATCTCTAGGGGAAAGGTATCCAGCCACGGGACGAAGTTGAAATCCAGTTTTACGCTTCAGAAAAGCACTCACGTCCTCCAACTTTAATGAAATAAATTGATTTAATATCTGTGCGAAAATATTTATTTACTTAATCTACATTTCTTCCTCAATTATCCATGGAAATTTATAAGTATGATACTTCTAGGTAATATTTTTAAAAGTGGTGAATGAAGTGTCTTAACATTAGATTCCCTCTGGCTATCCTGCCATAGGCGGGATACAGCGTGAAGCTGGATAGAGAAGTAATATTTTTATGAAATGTGTATAATAATGTACAGTATATAAGTATCTAATCTAAATTTTGAATGAGCAATACTTTTTATGTAGTAGAGATAATACAACGAGGTTCTTATTTAAGGTATTATTTATACTTGAAATTATAGCCATTGTGCAAACAGCGAACTTTTTGTCGATTGTAATGCTGTCATTATAAAATACTAAAAAAAATAGTTAAAGAGTTGCTCATTTTTTTTTAATTTCACAATTTGAAAATATTGTATCAGATTCCAATATGTGTGCAAAATATAAGCAAATTAGATATCGCATGCGTCAAAAACCATTTCAAAAGTTTTCCTTATGGACACAGACAGACAAATTAAATAAAGGCATAATTAATAATATACGCTATAATACCTATTAGTAGATACTAATGTCATCTAGCGTCGTCACTGTTTCAAGAAGAGGTGCCATCTAGAGTTACAGTACAAAACTTCAAATATCAAACGGAAGGCATATTTTCGTGAGCAGATATTTCAAGTAAGATGGCGCGTTCATATATTTATGCTCCACTATGTTTATAAATAGATTAAATTAAGTGACTGATGTAAAATAATAACTATATATTAATAATATTCACTATAATTTACTTATAATAAAGAATAATATATTTTTGCTTTGATATGGAATATGATGACATATAATATTATAAAAATTTCATCAACATTATAATCGTAGCAATTCGAATGAGCAATAAAAATAAAATTACACTTTTAGTAAGTAAGTAACTATATAACTATACAAAGTAAACGAATAATCTAACAACACCCGATTAGTAGCAATTCAAAATTAAGTAATAAAATATATTCTAGTATATTATACTCATAATTATGAGTATTGGCACAAATTTATGTACATTTTCGGGTATAAGTAGGTATACTACCAGACGTAGATCTTTGAACAAACGCTACGAACACTAGAGCAGCGTAGCAATGTATTTGACACAAGATGTATCCATTCACCAAGTGCAGACCTATACCTATATCTACGACTGTTCAGCAAATAAACTTACATATTAGTTTTCATTGCACTATTTCGAGAATAGTGACATCAGGGTAGGTAGAGGGAACCTAGTGTTAAGACACTCCGTTCCCCACTTACTGCCGAATTTTGGAGGCATTGCGTGTTCAGTGCAACTCTACGCCGCGCTTTGCCTCGACACCATAGCGAATAAATGGAAATATAAATTTAAATAAATATTTCATTTCCTCGAGTGGGGAACGAACCCACAATCAGTCGCGTTTACAATCACAATTTTGGTTTTTTGAGTGAATGAATTCATTATTAAATAATAATACGTACCTGAGGTAAGTTGTCTTCTCTATAACCACAATATTTAACAAGTTGAGGCCAATTTTCGAGATATTCGTTACAAGCGTGCTGTTGGTACAGTTTAAAAAGCTCCCGAAAAATAACTCCCCTGTAATAAATGTAATGTAGCTGATTATTTTTTATTTAATTTTTATCAATAATATCAAAGAATTTTACAAATTTTTTTAAGCGATATTAATTTTATACAAGTACATTTATATTACTTTTAAGGGCCACCCTATGTCATATCTAGATATATCATCAATAATAATTGTGACTGCAATTAGATTGTACTTTTATTTAGTCATTCAGCAAGTATGCTCATGCTATCTAAAAGGGTGGTGAAATTACGCTGTTTAAACATCGAATAGAATTTAGTAACCTAAGAAGAAACTACCTATATAAATTACATAAAAAACAACAAGCCATTTGTCGGGAGTAAGATGATATATTTAATATCACGTCATATGACAGTGGACATGTGACAGCCACTTCCAAGCGTACTTGGAAGAGCACGTTTGAGGATGACAGTCTTAAATAAAAGATGTCGAAGTCTGAGTACATAACTAGTGGGAGTCAGGATTCGAATACTCCGTATGGGTCCGAAAAATTCTGGTACTTTAGATCCGTTGCGCACGAGTCCGGAGGCGTCAATCACTAAATCTAAGTCCGGATAATAGCTACCTGGACCTAATGAGGGAAAGGTCGAAAGGCGAAGTCACTGATGTGGCCTCTGACCTCTAAATACTCTCAACCGCGTGACCAGCACTATCTGGACATACTCAGAAGCTTGACTTCACGGAATTGAAGATATTAAAGTGAATATGTGACGAAACACTAGGACCTATCCTGGAAGGAAGTGCCTTGCTATGAATGAATCCAAAGAACGATAGTAGGATGTCATGATGCAAAACAACTAAGTACGATTTGAATTTCTATTATTGTATTTCTAATATACCCTGGCGATAAACACCAAGCAAATCTCAGCCTCTAACATGAACCCTATAAATATCAATTCACTACCTTTTTATTTAGGCTCTCTACATAATACTGAAATTATGATCGGGAATGTGAATGGAACTGCGAAACCTCAGCGGGCAGTAGTAAAAACTATTTATATAAAAAAAATATCTTTTATAACACATTTTTTTTAATTTAGATCACAGAAAGATGCTTTTGTTATCACAAATTATTTTTCATTTGATAAATATTGAGTTTTAGTTATATCGTCCAAAACAGCGTTGTGTCCAAGATTATGTTTCTTTTTTTACTGATTGGTCACATACATTTTCTTATTTTATACAGTAATAGCATTAAATGCAAAGCTCAGCTTCATCCCTGCGAACTATAAGTATGTAGTTTATATGACTTTTTATTAATCTTATATTGTATTTTACAGGACAAAAAGAAAGATTTACGTCGAATTATCATCAAATATAAAATCGAAATAATTTGAACAGAATTAATGTCTGATAATACTAGTAAAGGCATCATCTGTACTAAGTTATTAATGTAAACACTTATTCTACATTGAAAATCCTTACAAAATAGATTTAAGATAAACTTGGAATAGAAACTTAATTTTGTAGCAAATATCAAAGTTTATATAACGTAGGATATTGCAGTAACTTAGACGCATGCACAGCTTAATTTAGTTTCAAAGCGTCAGGTCCGTGTAAGCTTGTTAGTGTATACGTATACTGTATCTAACGTAATGGATCCACGTGAGATCCTTTGGTCTATTAAACAATTTGGTTATTTAACATTTGAGCAAACTTGCATGGTTAAAATATATATGTATGTTTGTTTCTATTAGGTAGTCAATAATATTATTATAATTTTTGGTATGCCTAAATAATTTAAATATTTCTTTATATATCCCAATGTTATTTAATATCGTGATATTACACTGTTATAATGAATTTGACCTATTATTTTTTATCGTCTGGTTTCACTAAAAAATATACTATATATTTTTTTTGTCACATCCATTATAAAAATGCGATCCGTTCTTATAAGTAAACTAACATAAATAAAATAAAAATAAAATAAATCAGCTTCACGCTGTATCCCGCACACAGCAGGGTAGGCAGAGGGAACCTAGTGTTAAGACAATCCGTTCCCCACTTTCTGCCGAATTCTGGAGGCATTGCGTGTTGAGTGGCAGAACTCAATGCCGCGCTTAACCTCGACACCAGAGCGTAGAAATGGAAATATAAATTTAAGTAAATATTTCATCTCCTCGAGTGGGGATCGAACCCACATCCAGTCGGTTTTGCAGTCACACCTCGTGTCGCTGCGCCACGACTGGCCTCGTCTAACATAAATATTTATATATATTTTGAATTGAATGTATCAATGATGATGGTGGACTTACCATCATAAATAAATAAAGGATATCTAGCTAGCCATTTCCCACATAAAAGAGAAGATAGTGAGTACCTAGTGTATTCAGTTCCGTACTTATCGCCAGAATTCTCTGATTGGTGAAATGTAACACTTTGTTTGTCTTGCCAGAGCGGGAAACTAGATTACTGTATAAAAAAACAACCTAAAGTAATAGTTAAACAAGGTTTTTTTTTAATTAAACTTTTTAGAAGTATTTGAATAATACAATTAACTCTTTTGATTCAGTTTGTTTACATTGTTTTACGAAGTATTCCAAAGAAACCTTTAACGAATATTGTTATATATTAGTAAAAGTGTCTAATACTGGTATTTCAATAGGGTTAATTAAAAAACTGACTCAACTATTATATTTTTTAAGTCAGATCGTATGTTTTGTCAAAAAACCTATACTATAGTTTACAAAATATCTATATTCAGGAACTGAATATATGCAAAAATTATTGATCTTAATATCTATTTATCCCTCCCCCACCACCATTGAATATTAACTTACTATACACACCAAAGAACCATCAAAATAAGTCAAAATAAAATAAATAAATAAATCAGCTTCACGCTGTATCCCTCCCGCACACAGCAGAGTAGGCAAAGGGAACTTAGCGTTAAGACACTTCGTTCCCCACTTTCCGCCGAGTTCTCGAGGCGCTTTGCCTCAACACCAGAGCGAAGAAATGAAAATATAAATGTAAATAAATATTTAATTTCCTCGAGTGGGGATCGAACCCACAACCAATCGATTTTACAGTCACACTTTGTGCCCTTGGCCACAACTGGCCTCTAGGCAAAATAAAGATAGCAAATTAGTAACAAGCATTTATATTATCTTGAAGTATTAGTATATTCATAATACTTGATCGCATTAGTGATAGCTGAGGTAATCGCAAGGCACAAATCTTTTTGATTTAGCGACAATGGCTTATAAGGCAACATTAAAAAAATGAATGATATTCTTATTGAAAATCCATGTATGCTTACTCATGCAATCAAATCTCTTAGATCTAATATATTTTAAAAAGTAAATCACATCATATCAAACAAAGTAAAAAATAATAATTAATAATAAGAAACAATATAATAGAGCTCATGCAAAATATTATGTGCATAATTATGACAATTAAACAAACATTAAAGTTCTTATGCTTCCGACGGTCAAAATATTCGCACCGTTTAGTGAATCAATTGAAATGATACTAGAAATATATATTTTAAATTTTTGCAAAAAGATATAGCACTACTGTTTTAGAAAAGAAAAATATATTTCGCATTGACAATAGAAATTATTTACTTACCAAGTTTTTATTTCGACATCGGTATACTGCACCTTTGGAATGGGTTGTCCGCTATAAAAAACAATAATTTTGAAGGTTAATTCTATTTGAAATATCAAAAAAAAAATGTGATATCTAATATACATATTTATTTGATTTATTTATGATTGTACTCATGGTGTATTCAATTTTAAGGATATTAATAAGTTAAAAATCATAACGTCAATGTTTAATAAAAAAAAAAGTAATAAAGTCAATGTTTAATAGTGAATACTTACTATTTATAGCTATTAGCAATAGCAGCAAATTGTTCCCGTCGCTTACGATAAACAGGATCTTTGAATCCAGGATGATCAGCGTCCAATTCTGAGCCATACATGAGAACATTCTGTGCCCTATCCAAGTCAGAAATCTTTCGGGGAAACCACGACATTTCACCAAAATCTAAAATTATTTTCTACTATTATTAAAAATAAAAATACAATTGTGAAAAAAAAATTGATAAAATTTCTACGTTCACCGAAACATGTTCCATTCTTAGCAAAGCCATTTTACATAATGAAACGTGATTCTATTTGTTTTAAGCCACACATATTTAATTTCTTAGTAATTATAGTTCAATAAAACAAAATTGGAAGATAATGTTAATTCAAATTGACTAATGACTTATGTTGGTGTCGGTAATGATTGCTTGGTTTGGTGTTCCCCAGATATCACATTATGAATAAGGTAATTCATCGAACCTGTCCTGTAATTATTTAAATCATTTAATTCGGATAAATTTTGAATGGTTACTTAATTAAATATTTCCATAGATACTTCTGATCAAAGAAATATTTATACAATAATAGACAGGTCCATTTGTTTTATTTTTATACTATACATAATTTTGTATATTCTTAAAAGTACAAAATTACTTTGAAATTCTAGAAATATAAATTTACAGTACCAAAACTAGCAGCGGCAGATAATGGCGTTGGTGGTGGAAACTCTTCCCCACTTTGAGAGGAGACTACTTCGAAATCTTGTACTTCACGCTTTAGCATCCTTTTCAGCTGTTCCATTCTCCGCGGATCACATTCCACGTCTACCAGGATATCAGACTAGAACACATTACAAATATTTTAAATTCTATGTATATCTTATAGTTTTGAACATACACAAAAGCAAAAACTGATGAAACTGAACATCGCTGAATTTCAGTAATTTCTTATTAAACTCAACTCACAGCAGATATTTCCATAGCTGATTTTCGAGATTCAATATGTATGACGTTTATGCCAAGGTCCTGAAACACCGACAGCACCTTGACAAGACCTCCCACTTGATTTTTAACTGTAAAAATCACTGAGATTCTTTCCCCCTCCTGAGCTTGTTGTTGAGCTGCATGAAGTTCTCCCAATTTAGGATGATGAGGAGCCTCATTTTTGACTTGCCAATCCGATCCATTTCTGTACAACCATAAGCCAAGAAGTCCTTTGCCTGAACCACTCATTTTAAGATAGGGATTGTTTTTAATATATTTATAACACCAGGGCACTGCCAGTTGCAATGTCTAAGGTTGACTGCGACTTGTTCGCTACGTATCCCGCTTTATAAGGAGAAGAGGCGCGGGAGATCGCTGGAGGGTGGGTTTATTTGATTGGCTGAATCAAGTGTTCAGTGTAACTTGGATCTTTTATTCCGTTAAGTCACGGACACACTTCGCGTCATTGCTTGAACTTTTATAATTTTGTTAATTATAATAACAGTAGAATTAAAATATTTATAAAATAAATTGATATATTAATAACAAAAACAAAATAGACATAATTATTTTTTAGCTACTATGTGTTATACCATAACCGTTTATTATATATATTTTTTTATAAATTACCCTTACCCACTATACTTGTATAACTTAAGAATCAATACTGGTAAGATGATCCTGATTTTTATTTACACTCAGAATGAACTAATTGAGATACTTTTGTGAAGATTACAATTAGAATTTCTAAGTTTAATTGAAAATATCAACTTTTACTTACAGAAATTACCAAACCTATTTTAATGTTATTTTAACATAAAATATATATAGTTTACAGTAAGTAATACATAGTATAGTTTTAATAATATATTTATTTTCGAAATTGTGAGAATCCATATAAGATTTTATTCTGATTGGTGCATAGCTATACATATGAAACCCACCCACCTCAGAGTGACGGGTGTTCAACGCTTAAGTCGCTGTATTTATTACCATTGTTTAGCGAAAAGAGCATCCGTATCATTCGTTATCGGACCAGCTACTTACTTTTACTTTTATGTCTACTAAAATATTTTATCTCATCAATATTAGTTATATTTTGTGTTGTTTTCTATTTATTTATTTATTTATTTATTTATTGATATATTATATAAAAATTTATACGTAAAAGTAGATGTTTCAGTGATTTTTTTTTATATTTTATCTAGAGGGCGAATTCTTGATAAAGCTCCACTAGTTTATTATGTTGTTTATGTACGACATTAAGATTATTTATTTTAAAAATATATTGATATCTCTAATTTCAATAAATTATATTGGAATAATTTGATTTATAATTTTAATAACAAAATTATTATAAAGTTTTCACTATAATAATTATAGTTAAATAATTTTAAAATCATATAATGAATTAAATTTCAAATATTTTAGAAATTTCAAGGTGTAAGAATCCTTATTGAACTTCACTGTGAACACTGTAACAGGTGCGTATATTAAATAAATAAAAACACATTTTTCTGAATAATGGTTTTGAGTTTTAACCTTCTCAAGCAATCTTCGTCTTCGTCTTCATTATGCCCATGATTAAAATTTTATTAATCACTAAGTTAATAATATATTTTTTTTCAGCTTCACGCACTGTACCCGCACACAGCATGGTAGGCAGAGGGAGCCTAGTGTTAAGACACTCCGTTCCCCACTTTCCGCCAATTTCTGAAGGCATTGCGTGTTGAGTGGCGTAGCTCAACACCGCGCTTTCTCCTCGACACCAGAGCGAAAAAATGTAAATAAATATTTCATCTCCTCGAGTGGGGATCGAACCCACAACCAGTCGATTTATAGACACACTTTATGCCCCTGCACCACGACTGGCCTCAATAATATAATAATATAATTGCTAGACAATTATTCCGTAAACAATTCAATCAAAGTCAAAAGTCAAATAATTTTATTCAAAATAAGAAGTTACATGTTTAATTTTTTGAACGTCAAACAATTTACCACCAGTTCACTAAAGTTAATGCCTCAGACATTAGAAGAACCGGCGCAAGAGACTCAGTGGGACTTATTTTTTATCAATTTTACACAAATGCAATATATTTAATTATTTGTGACAATGATATCTAATCATAAATTATTTTACTAAAATCATGTCTTATTTATTATTATTCATAATATTATTATTATTATTCATATTATTATTTATTATTATTCATAATATTAATGTTCATATTTTTAATGATAAGTATACACTTAACAGCTTCAATGCACGTAAAAAGTTTCGATAAACTTGTGAAAACAGAAAGACGCGGCATTCAAACGACAATTTATTTAATTTTTATTATATCTATCTTCCGGATTTTTTGTTAGAACCGAATATTATATTAGATTACCCAATTATTATTAAGATCCTTATCTATATATATAAAAGTACTTGTGCTGACTGACTGAGGTAAGACGCACGCAGAGCCGTAACCGCTGATGGTAGAAACGTGAAATTTGGGCAGATGTTTATTTTCATATTCTGGACATCCACTAAGAAGGGATTTTGAAAAATTTTTAACCCTAAAGGGATGAAATAGGGGTTGAAAGTTTGTATGGATTTTTTTTTAAATTGGCACCGATTCTTATAAAATTTTAAATCCAGACTCTTAAAAATATTTCATTGAGCACGTGTTTCATGGTTTTTAAGAATTCTAAGGGTTCAAATAAGGGGTTGAAAGTTCATATGGAAAACCAGATTTTTATAAAAATTTAAATTCAGACTGTTAAAAATATTTTATTGAACACGTGTTTCGTGGTTTTTTTAGAATTCACTCCTAATAAGCGGGCGAAGCTGCGCGCGCCCTCTAGTAATATATAATACAGTATTCTCATAAACTAGGAACAAGTTAATATAACTAACTTACTAAGTAAATCGTATGATAGAAGAGTTAACGAGGCGTAAACTGGACATGTCAGTGACGTCAGACACCGGCTTTGTCAAGCTGGTATAAGACAAGATAGGGGTTAGGTACATTAGATAAGTATTAACATACGAAATAAGGCAGTGTTATAATTTCATATAAGATATACTTTATATAGTTTTCTTTAATATATTTTAATAGCTCCATCTGTATTTATCTATGAATTTCTACTTATATTATATAATATTTAAATTCATCAAATTTCTTTTTAAATCTTGCCATTCTCTCTCTCTCTCCCTCTATTCTCTACTAGTTGTCTTATGAGTATTTTCGGATCTCAATCTACCAATTCCCGTCAAAGACAAAATCGTTACAAACTGTTTTGGTTTTATAATACCGTGGATTCATTCTGACATATCTTAAACTTTAATTTTTTTTATAAGACATAGCTAAACTTATTTTATTTAAAAAAAATCTGTTATATTCTCGAAATTATCTCAAGTTACTTAATAGTTGATAAATTATAATTAGCATATACCAAGGGAATACCCATTAAATAATAATATTTACAGTTTTGATTTTGTATTTCTTGCTGAGATTTAGTAGTAATAATGATAAAGAGACTCCATAATAATGCTGCTCGTTCGTTCGTTGTGAATCATGTGATCTATCCTTCTGGTAATGAGCCTCTATGTGCATTTAATTCTTACCAGCTATTGATATAAAAGTATATTGAAGAATATATATTTTTTATCGCTTCACGCTGTATCCCGCATACAGCAGGGTAGGCAGAGGGAACCTAGTGTTAAGACACTCCGTTCCCCACTTTCTGCCGAATTCTGGAGGCATTACGTGTTGAGTGGCAGAACTCAACACCGCGCTTTGCCTCGACACCAGAGCGAAGAAATGGAAATACAAATTTAAGTAAATATTTCATCTCCTCCAGTGGGGATCGAACCCACAACCAGTCGATTTACAGTCAAACTTTGAGCCCCTGCGCCACTGGCCTCAATATAATTGATTATATTTATTAGGAACAATTGATAGCTAGTAAAGATCTTAGCATTGCGGTCGGTTGCTTTTAAAGTTATATATTTTTTTTATTTTTATTGAGAATACGTTTACTTGAACAACAATAACTGTGGTTGCATCTCGGTAAAAAAAATAATGTGTATTTTCGATGCAATAAATACAGTTAAATATTAACAGCTAGTATTACTGTATTTATGTTTTAGCGTTAAGCAAATCTAAATGACTTCAAATGGACTTTAACTACTGGGTGGAGGTAACATACTTCTTATTCTGTAACATAATATAGTTATATTGTCACAGTATCTGATATCTAAGCTAAGTATTTTATATTTTTCATACAGAATGTTAAGTTGTCTAACCATTTTCTTACGCTCTTCTACACTAAATTATAGAACGGGGAGTGATCAATGCATGCACAAATCCAGAAGAAAGCTCAATTTTTTCATTTGTTAGGTATAATTAGATTTTTTTTAAACAAATCTAATTACACGCCTCAATATTGCGTCCAATAATAGCAACAACAATGCTAGATATATTAACTAATTCTTATTAAAACTATGACTATTTTATTCGATTGTAGAATAAAAAGTCAAAGAAAAAAATCTTACGTCTCTAGCCAGTTAGCATTTTTTTGCGCGTGGCCTTTGCATTAAACCTCACCTCCACTATCCGAGTTCCTACTTGACCAAATCCGTGGTTCTGCCACTGCCACCTTTGAAGGACGTTCTAAACAAGAAGCGGCCACAGAAAAGTAGGCAGGTGTGAGTAAATTTACTTTAAACGTGATTGTATGAGATTTGATCTCTCATTCAGGCAAAAAATATTTTTCACTAGAGTTTAAGGCTAGTCGTGGCACAGGAGCACAAGCGTACGACTGCAATATTTATTATTTTCATTTTCTCACTAAACATGCAATGCCTCCAGAATTAGGCAATAAGTGGGAAACGGATGTATCGTAATAGGAACGTAGTGCTAATACATGCACACTCACAAGTTCCAGCATGAAGCTAAGTCAATTTGGCCGTTGAGAAAAATCTTGGCATTAGGTCTCACCAATCAATGGCAACGCCTTAAAAATGGGCAACATGTGGATAAATTGTATTTTCTAATGTTAAGTTCTGGGTCTCGTCACTAAAATCTTTATTAACTTACACCGTAAGTACGCGTGCTCAGGAAGTGTAATTTTCCCCGCGTAAACTCCGATCCCGATCTTGAAATCTTGGTATTTATCATCATACAATCTCAAATTTTTTCCTACAAATTGAAAGGTAAAGATTTGGCAAATTCAGTAAAACAGTTGTAAAAAATAACTGTTATAGTAATTAGCAAATTCATCGAACTAAGTAGGTACTTTAAACTGATATAACTTTTTGAACCGATTGTAATAAAACATGCCTATATGTTAAGGAAAGCTTGCCAGAATACAATAAGTAATAACTGAATTTACATCAGTTAAGCCAATTCTGAGATTAGCGTGAACAAATACATAGACAAACAAATAAAAATAAAAAATTTTTGTAGGTTCTATTACATTTATAAAGGGTCCCCAATAATATATATTTTGAAATATCTTCTATACTACCGATCCGTTACGATTTTGTTATAAGTATAGATTATAGAAAAGTTCAAATTTCTTGTTTTATTCTGTTTTCTTACAAATAATAAAAAAAAATCTTTGTAAAAACCCCGACTACATAAAACTAAAAAGAAAATAAACAAGCCCAATAGTTTATTAGGATTTACAGTCTTTTTAAATTATGCAGGGTTCCTGGTAAAGATTTTATTGATATAAGAATTACTTATATCTATATATATAGGACTAGCTGTCAGGACCTATGTCCTGACTGTTAGTCCTGCTTGTTTTTTAGTTTTATGCAGTCGGGGTTTTTGTATTTACAATTTTTTTTTTATTTTTCATTTTTTTGTTAAAATTAATTATGGTAATGATAATCATGATATACCTTTTTGAAATTCTGAAATTGAGCTCTTGAATTTCATACCCATATTGTAGTATTCGAAACGAAAATTTTTTTTGTTCACTAAGTCCAATGGCGTACCACAGTCGCCATGATTATTTTTTTTAACGTCACCTATCTAAGAACACTTGGGCTGCTAATACGAATCTAACGATACCTCAAATATGTTAATCCGTTTAGCGGTTGTGGAGATATGAGGTAATAAAGAATATTACATACATACATATATACATATATATAATATACGTGCGAAAACCATAACCCTTCCTTAGCAATCGGGAAAAAATAAAATTGACCAAACTTTTATAAATAAAAAGTATGTAGTCGTCGAAGTCCTTATTCTAACTTTATTTACATTATGTACATACACTCTTCTGTAAGATACCCACTTGTTGTCGTTTGTTTCTGTTTCTGTAAGATAAAAATAAATAAATAAATCAAATAATACAAATCAAATAAACAAAATAAATAAATCAGCTTCACGCTGTATCCCGCATATGGCAGGGTAGGCAGAGAGAGCTTAGTATTAAGACACTTCGTTTCCCATTTGTCGCCGGATTTTTCGAGGCGTTGTTTAATGTGTGCCGGAACTCAACACTGAGCTTTGTCTTGGTAAAATCTTAATAAATAATAATTCATTACCCCAAATGGGGATTCAATCTACAACCGTCACGTTACAATCACACCCTCGTTCTCCTGCGCCACAACGACCTCTATAAGACTGATAAAATACATCTAATAGAAATATTCCACAATTCAACACTGAAAGGAGGTTTTAACTCAATTTCCTCCGAGACGCCGAGAAACGTTCGCTGATTGTTGCGATTCAGTCTTCATCATTTATCAACAATGTCCTATATTTTCTTACAAATGCACTTAAAAGATCAAAAGGAATGATGATCTCAGTTTAGTTAAGAAAGACGTTTATTTTGATGGGAAAAATATTAGTAACATCAAATCGTTTATATGAAATAAAAATTTTACAATTAGTAAAAGGATCTTTTTTTATAAAAAAGTGTAGTTTCACCACTAACTCCAAATATATCTGTAACCACCTTTACCGTTCAATTTAGCCTGACTTAGCCAGGAGTATAAACTACTTTATTAAATACTAACGATCCGGCCATGGCTTCGTCCGCTTGGAGTACTTGATTATTATTTATTGTTAGTCCACTACTAGAGCTTAAATTTTATACCGAGAGAACACAGAATACGGCCCTCTACATTTTGTTCGTGAAAAAAAGAACGACGCATAACTTAACTTGGCTCGCAAGACATATTTAGTTTTTAAAAGTATAAATTTACCATCAGTTTTAATAAGTACTTCCAAATTGATGTTAGTAAAACCATGTATATGATTTCTTTTACTAATACAACGCATTTTTAGGGTTCCGTTTATCTCTAAAGGTAAAAACGGAACCCTTATAGGATCACTTTGTTATGTATCTGTCCGTCTGTCAAGATCATTTACCTAGAGATCGCGTAGAGGCATCAAGCTGAAATTAATATCATATATTAAGGTGTATACTTCTACAGTCCTTAAGGCACAGAAAAATCTACTACTAAGTTGACACAATCAAAAGACGAGCACTTAAATATCGATTGCAGCAAGCATTTTATATGAAAATCGCCACGTAATCAAATCTATCGGGTACTTCTCGCGGACGTATAGTTGTAAAATTTGGCACAATTATAGGCATTTCGTAGAAAAAAATAATTACAAACTTATATTTGTAGGACGTATAGTTGAAAAATTTGGCACAATTATAGGTATTTCATAAAAAAAAATACAAACTTATATTTGTAGTTCATTTCATACAAAATGAGTGCATATACCCAAAAACTTAAGTTTGTCAACTTTCATAAGTTGCACTCCGTTGACTTAAAAATTGGTACGGAACCCTCGGTCGGCAAGTCCGATTCGCACTTAACCGTTTTTTTTAATACGCAAGCCCCATGCATTTTTCTCCATTTTGAAAAATATAAATATTTACTTAATATATACTTTCTTTATTTATATTTTCTTATTACGTACTTTTCTTTCCTAAGTTTGGAATAACACTTTAAAAATGTTAAAAATATAAATATTTTCCATTAATTCTCGAATTCAGAATAATACAGTACCTAACTACTACAGAAAATACAATTGTTAAATCGATAAGTTAATAAATAGTTTAAATATAGTAAAAATTATAAATAGAAGTGAACTATAGTAACTATTGATTATTTACTTTGGTCTTCCTTCATCCCGATGAGGCGAGCCGGCGCACGTCCTAAGAGAAAAATAAACAAGTAAAGCCCACAAGCCGTCGGAATGTCTGCAGTACTTGAACTGAATATGATGTTTAGTCCATATTTTGTGGTAATAAGACTACTACTAGCACTACATGTTTCCCTTATATGTATAGATAGTAGTTTGAAAAATCAATGATAAGTTTTACTTAAAAAAATAATTCACACACTTATTTCAGTTTCATACTTTCCGCCGAATTCTGGAGGTATTCCGTATTGAGTGGCCGCGCCTTGCTTCGACCAGAGCGAAGAAATAAAAATTTTTTTTTTAGCTTATGCAGAATGCAGTATTCCGCACGTAGAACTAAGTGAAGAGAAACTAGTGTTAATACACTCTATATTTGCCATTAAAATACTTCTTTTCTCCAATAAAAATATTAAATATTTCGTATGCTCGAGTGGGAATTGAACTCACAACCTGTCACGTTTAGTGTGCAGTAGTTTAGTCGGACGGCCTCAAAAGAAAATGTAATTGATAATTACTTATGTCTGTGTATATATTGTATAATAATTTATTATGTAAGTATTATACAATATTCATGTTATGAAGATTTCATATGATGTGACGTTTTAATCCACATACAAAATTGTTTTGTGCTGTCATAACACTGAAATGGCTTCGAAAACGCTACTTATAGCCACTTATAGGTGTTTTTTATTGTATTGCTTTATAATTATTGATATAAAAACATATAATTATTTAAATATTATTATAGAACTATCAAATATGACGTCTATGTTTTTGATTATTTTTTTCCGATTTATGATAATCCTATTAACATGAGGCCAGTAAACCGACTGGTTGTGGGTTCGATCCCCACTCGAGGAAATATTAATTTAAACACATATTAATTTTAATTTATTTTTTCATTTCTCCGCTCTGGTGTTGAAACAAAGCGCGACGTTGAGTTCCGCCACTCAGCACGCAATGACTCCAGAAATAGGAGTGTCTGAAGACGATGTTCCCTCTGCCTACTCTGCTGTGAGCGAGTGAGTAAAAGAGCAGTAAGAGTTGAAATAAGCTAAGGAACGGCGCGAAGAAATTACAAAATACAAAACTCTTTGTTGGTGGACATGTAAATCTATTTTATATAAAAGGAATCCATTCCGACTTAGCATTACCCGCTATTTTCTTGTAGTGGAAAACGGCCTTTACACCGTTTTACGAGTGAGTGTAAGTGTAAATAATGCAATAGAAGAGACGTTTGAAAAACTCTTCTTCTCCTTTAGTACTTTCAATTGCGAAATTGAAATCTTAAGAAAAATAATTTACATTTAAGCTGTTAAAGCCTATATAACAACTTAATAATTTTGTTTATAATTTAAGAAATGTAAGGAATAAATGTTTATTAAAAATATATATATCTAGTCGTGCGAAATATTTTTTATAAACGCATTTTAGTCTAACCTAACCTGAGAACATAGTGTCTTGACACTCCGTTCCCATTAAGACACGTTCATTGAAAATTGAAGATTTTCACCGAATTCTTAAGGTATTGCGTGCCTCGCTTTACCCTGTTACAAAGTGAGTAAATGGAAATATTAAATATTTCATTCTCCGGAGTAGGAATCGAACCCGCAACCGTCGCGCTTACACGTCGTTACGTCGTGCTTGTGCGCCTGTGACACAACGGTCTCTATATCATTTATAAACGTAATTTATTTGTCGAAAGAGCTTTATTCTTTTCCTTCATTTATTGGGTACTTTGGGTAGACACGAAGAACTTAGTGTTAAGGCACTCTATTCTGCACCTTGTTTTACATTGTCTGTTATATAACAATAGACAATGGATGCTATTTTTTGCCAGACTGGGACAGGCCAAGACGAAATAAATATATATATATGATGAATGAACGAACCCGCTTAGACTTAGATTCATCGGAGTTCGTATTAAACTCATTGCCACTTAAAAGTATAGTAAAAGTAAATATCATTTTCTAATAGACCCATAATAATATATTTAAGCAATGTATTAAAATATATTTATAATTTATATACAGTCAAATAACATCTCGAGGGTTTCCCGCTGATTCACAAATTGAATCGCGTGACGTAAGAAGATGTATAGCAGGGGTGACATGTTCGAAGCCGGAGGGGTTGTGCTGCGCACGCATTTAGTCTGGGCATGCGCAAAGGATATTCTATTCATTTTGGATTTGAATTGCGATCGATAAAGTTCAAGTCGCGCATGCACGCACCCGCTACTTAGATCAGGTGCAATATCGACATGGCCGACAGCGAATTCGAGGAATTTCGCAGAGTTTTCGATAAATTGCCACAACATATAAAGGCACCGACACCTTTTTATTCGTAAGTGGAATTTTTATATTTAATTTTGTTTCTTTAAAATTTATCTATGCTAGCCAGTCGTAAATGTCAGCGCATTTCATATAAAAAAAAATAATAAAAGTTTTTTTTTATTTAATCAGATTAGTGCCAAACGTGGGTCTAGAAGATGAGTCGCCGTCATCGAAAAGTGAAGGCACGCCTGACGAGGAGATTGGTGAGAGCGAAACAGCGGGCGCTGGAAACGGAGATATATCTCCTGTCCCTCAAAAAGAAGTACCTGACGCACTACATAGCCCTCATCACCAATCTTTTGCAACTGGTGAAAGGCGACGGAGGAAACTCCCAGAGATTCCTAAGAATAGAAAATGTGAGTCCAAATTTTTGTGTACCTAAACATCGTATAAATTTACTTTATCTGTATGCCAAACGCGAACTTATATATACTTATATCAATAGAATTGCAACGGCGCTTAAGCGATTGACTCTGCAGATTTTATTATGCATAACTCAAGTGAGCTAGCGAGCGATTGACGAAATGTAATATTCAATTTTCAGTCTTTAATAATAATTTTAAAGTAAATATACATATTAATGTATAGTATACATAAATATATAATTGATTTTGTATTTATTTTATCTTTTATAAAAAAAATATATTTTATAGTTTAACAAAATTATAAATATATTTTAACATTTGTTAATAAACATACTAGATATATACTATGAAAACATAAAAGTATACATATATATAAATTTAGGTAAACATTTTTGCCAAAAATCGTAATTATATTTTTACTGCAATAATAATATTCTGACAAGTATTATTATAATAATTTTGAAATAAAATAAAACAAGAATATTACTTACTATGTCGGTATATAGTAAGACCATTGTAAAAATTATCAATTTGAAGGCTATTTCAAAAATTAATCAATCTACCTGCATATTAAATATTTAAATTGAGAATAAAGTGATTTACTGAAATTTTTGAAAGAAATATAATTGTGTCACCTAATTCAAAAGAAATAATAATTTGATCGAATATTATTTAATATTAATTTATATTTTATACTAATCATTCACCTACCGCGTTGGTTGTATTATAAACTTACACCAAGTTGATTATTTTTCAATTAATAATATACCAATATATAATATTTGTAATTCAGTATTCTTCAAGTATTCTTCATATTCATCTATTGTGAACCTCTAAAGACATTAGTTGTAATATTTTTTCCTTGTAAAATATAATATCTTTCTGAGGCACAACTTATATAATGATATATAAATTGAGCTTGTTAATTTAATAATGCCTTCATAAAATAAATAAGCTTTTATTTATTAAATATATATGTGTTAAGATACTAAGGGTTAGTATCTACTCGGATAGTTTAAAGTCGATCAAAAACCAATAGCTGATAATATATATTTTTTTAGGTAGGCCGAGGGAACCTGTAAACATAATGTTAGGATTCCAATTAAAACACTTCCGATACTAACCACAATATAAAATAATAAATAAAATAATTAAAAAAAACAATATACAACCATACTTTGTTCTGACATTTTATAATGTAGGTAGATAATAGAAAATTAAAACTATAATAAAACAAATATACAAGCCCATGAGCCCTTCGTGAGTTTCTGATAAGTTCATTATAGCGCAATATTTTTTAGTTCAAATGTTACTCTTTAAATAAACTTACATTTACGAGCATGCTCTTTAATTATTAAAAAAATACTAAATTCTCGAAGAATTACTAATTCTCGAAGGAGTACTAAGATCTCGTACTGCATCCAGTATTTAAAAAATATTGGAAATCTATCTTAAAGAAAGCAAAAAACATTTACAAAAATATTCTTAATACACATTTTGGTAATTATAAGTTTACATATATATATATATATATATATATATATATATATATATATATATATATATACATATATATATATACATATATATATATATATATACATATATATATACATATATATATATACATATATATATATACATATATATACATACATATATGGTTATGTATCAGATAAAAAAATATATTTCTTAAAATTTTCAGCCGCAGTAGTTCCATCTAATCAACCTGCATCTTTAGCTGATGAATTAGGAGCTTTAACCGGCGTTCTTATAAGGCCAGGATGCCAAAGACCTTTACTTGTTCTTAAGTGTGGCTATCTTCTCGATGAAGACTCTAGTCCAGATTCTGAAAGACTTCAAAGTCTCGGAGATGTCGACAGTGGACACAGTACTGCACACTCGCCTATTGATACTGGACCAAAAAGCTTATCACCAACACCGTTGCAACAAAATGGTACGTTACTATTTTATAAAATAAAATATTGTTCCTGATTGATAAAAATAAATGTGGTTGTACAAATTATTTTATTTATAGTTATATTGATGCCCTCGTTACTCTCAGCTTTGATTTAGCTGTTTATAAAATTGACATCCATCATTTTTATGTGTTAATGTTTTACATAAGTAAATTAGATTATCTTCGGTTCACAGTTTCGCCGTCATCAAGTTGCAGTATCAGTGGAGTTAACTTTGCTGGTAATATGACTACAGTTCCCCACAATCAATTAGAAATGCTAGAAGCGACACACAGAGGCCTACACAAATTCAATCCGAGGCATCATGATGAGATCGAAGTTGAGATTGGGGATCCCATTTATGTGCAAAAAGAAGCTGATGATTTATGGTGTGAAGGTAAGTTTAATATTTAAAACTATGATTTTTTTTTTTAGCTTCACGCTGTATCCCGCACACAGCAGGGTAGGCAGAGGGAACCTAGTGTTAAGACACTCCGTTCCCCACTTTCTGCCGAATTCTGGAGGCATTGCGTGTTGAGTGGCAGAACTCAACGCCGCGCTTAACCTCGACACCAGAGCGAAGAAATGGAAATATAAATTTAAGTAAATATTTCATCTCCTCGAGTGGGGATCGAACCCACAACCAGTCGATTTTGCAGTCACACCTCGTGCCGCTACGCCACGACCGGCCTCACTAAACTATTATTTATTATTTATATACTTAAGTATAAGCAATAATAAATGTAATTTCTAATGTTTTTTCGTCATATACAGGCGTTAATTTACGAACTGGTCAACAAGGTATATTTCCGTCAGCTTACGCTGTTGACATGGATTACAATGATTTTGATCCTGCAAATGCCAAAGTAAAACGAGAGCGATATTTATTGGGGTAAATATTACGCATAATTCTTGTTATATCTCTTAAATTAATTAGGTTTTGAAATGACACGTCACACTAGAGTAGCAATTGAAATTGTTCAAATGCAGAAAATAAATTAAAGTGTAATTAAGAAAAAGGAATTATAATATAATATTAAAATTTATTTATAAAACAATTGTAGGTACATGGGTTCAGTAGAAACATTAGCACACAAAGGTACCGGTGTCGTTTGCCAAGCAGTTAAGAAGATCGTGGGAGAATGTAGTGGAGATCCTGGGGCTCAGCCTTGTATCCTTGAAGTATCAGATCAAGGGCTTCGGATGGTTGATAGATCAAAGCCTGATGTAAGAGATATTTTAAGCTCTCTATATAATTCTTTGGAAAACTCAATTAGATACAATTAGACAAAATTACCGTGAAAATATTACTGGAAAAATTCAAATAACGATAAGGAATATTTTCTATATCATATTCTCTTCTATATTTTTAGATACAAAATTTTTTAAAAGGGGATAAGTAAAAAAAATCAAAAGAGTTTTTCTCGTAAAATGTAAAAATATCTATTGATCTCGTCTTCATACAATTATAATTATATTGAGCGTTCTGCTAAGACGTGGACTTCTAGGAAAAATATCACTTTGTGATCCTCATTTGAAAACGATATATTTCCCTTTTCAGAATTTACACGAAATAGAAATTTTCTTTTATTATTTATTTTTATTACCCTTACTATATTTCGTTGATCTTTCTTTAAACATCTCCTACAGATGTATAGACTCAAAAAGATAGAGGTGTACAAATGGTATAGTTTCAATATTTATTTATTTATATTACAGCGAACTCGAAGCGGCCCTTGCATCGATTACTTTTATTCACTGAAAAACGTTTCTTTTTGCGCATTTCATCCACGTGACCATCGGTACTTAGGATTTATTACTAAACATCCAACTTTGCAAAGATTCGCCTGCCACGTGTTCAGAGGGCAAGAATCAACGAGACCTGTTGCTGAAGCCGTTGGGTAAGATTTATAAATAGTTTTAGAATTTTGTAGAGACCGCCTCCGCTAAAACTGAACTTAAATAACTTACAAATACGTAATTATAATTACACAAAATAACTGCAGCATAACAAATATAACAGATGAAAAAAAAATTTTTTTTATATTATTATTATTATTTTCTTAAGTTCATAAGAGCGAAATAATAATTTGTTTATATGTCAATTGTATTGTATGTAACTGAAGACATGCTTAATTTAAGGACTTTAAAATACAGCCCTCCACTAAATTTGCTTGTTTAAATGTGTAAACGAAGGTGACTATTTTAAATGAAAGTATTTTAACCGGATTACCCGCGTATATTTAAAATTATACATTTTTGTAAACCCGACGTTTCGAACACTGCAGTAGTCCGTGGTCAGTCTACCCGTCACCACGGATACTGCAAGTTGTGCACTCTTGAGTTGTGTGTGTGTTTTTTTTAATATAATGGAGATGGTAATAACATTACGTATTAGGTATTATCGATTCAAACCGATCGGTCTACCGATTGAAATCCTTATATCCCTTTAAAATTTATTGAGGAGTTTCTGTACAGTTTTTTTTATGTTGACATTCTATTAAATTCTAGATGAAGTGTAATATGTGCTCTTTTAGAAAGAGACAAATCAAATTTGTCCAATATCGATTTGAGGCACTCGTTTCATATTTGAAGGCGATTTAAAATTGTATTATTTATTTATTATATTCTATATATATTTTTGCTGTTGCTGTCTATTGAATGACAAATGACAATCCACGTGTTATTGTAATAACACTTGTTTGTATGTATTTGTAAGTTCAATTTAAGAGTAGACGGTCTTTACTTGGTACTGTTTTATTTACAATCCCATATATATAATATTTTAGTATATGTATTTGAGTATATATTTTAAATCATGACTTTTCTAATGAAGTTTGAAATCAGAAAAAATATATAATCATCTTCAAAATATGTACTTTAAGATATAAAGAAAGGTAATCAATAGTTTTTACAAAGCTTCATTGAAGAAATATTTTATAGAATGTTGATAGATTCATTTAATTACAATCATATTCCTTGTTTCAAGTATATTATATTAAGTGTTTATTTTAGTATTTATTTATTTGTTATTACATTTACATATACTTTTAACGCTTACACTTTGGGGTTGATACTTTAAACCATTCAAAAGCAAAAACAGACGGATGCACAAATTATTAACCAAATGCTTTGAATATGATCTTCCAAGAAGAAGAATGGGCATTCAGTGGGAGCTTCAAGCAACACACATAAAGCCCATTTTATGTCAGAAATATAAAGTATTGTCAAAACGCTGTTATTGTTATAAGATTAAATTTAGCCTATGGGCTAAAAAAATGGAGCTAAAAGCATGCATTGACACTAGCTTGACTCCTTTTCTCTGACTAGAAGAACCCTAGAAGTTCCCTACCGTTGAAGAGCGGTTTAACATAATATTTCATTGATATATTTAATTATGAAGCCAGTCGTGGTGCAAGGGCACAGAGTGTGACAGTAAAACCGACAGGTTGTAAGTTCGATCCCCACTCGAGGAGATGAAATATTTACTTAAATTTATATTTCTATTTCTTCGCTCTGGTGTCGAGCAAAGCGCGGCGTTGAGTTCTGCCACTCAACACACAATGCTTCCAGAATCCGCCAGAAAGTGGGGAACGGTGTGTCTTAACACTAGATTCCCTCAGTCTACCCAGCTGTGTTTGGGATACATCGTGAAGCTGATTTATATATTTAATTATTCTTGTACTTATACCAGACTACCTTCTCACATTGAGCAAATTTCAAATTTTGGGGAGACATTTTTTATTATATCCTACTATCATCACTTGGTCTATAGCGGTATCAAACAAATCATTAATCATTACTTCCTTCAAATTATACAATAATCTAAGTCGGAAAAAAAGTAAATGTGAGCGTTAATGCGCATTAAACGCTCCTTAAAACTATATTTGGCTTGCAAATCCTAGGGACTACTTTTGTCTTTTGAAAATAAAGCAAACTTTAATTTAGAATAGTATACGTGACAGATTATTAAATAAACTTATACTATTTTAAAGTTAACATAATTAGATCATATTTATTTAGAACACGTATGAAATATCTAAAAATATCAAGTTCTAATATAAAATATCGAAAATATATAAATAAAGAAAACAAAATTGAATTGTTAGTGAAGATTAATAACAGTTAAGTTTAAGTCGTAATTAATTCAACACAGAAGTAAAGACCGATTTGATCTTCAAAGAAATATTAAATTAATACATAGATTCTTCGATTCTTTCGTTCGTTTGAAATAAATCTATATAAAAATGCCTAAAAACAGCCTTTCTACGGGGTACTCTGTAATAACTACAAATTTACCAATTGTAGTACCGATAATGTATTAAAAAACCATATTATAATATTACAGATTAAAGTAATAAAAATCATATTAGAAGTCATTTCTGTTACGGCATGTAGCTTAAGCGGGCGAAGGCGCGGGCGGTCTGCTAGTAGTTTTCTAACTTATAAAATTATAATATAATAACAAACCTTATGATTTTGATTTTCGAATTAGTATAAAATAGTTATCTTTTCAAATATTTGTTGTAGTGGTAATTGGAAGCTTAAAATAACGATACTGAGAAATATTTTTAGAAAACATAAAAATTTTTACGTAGCGGGATTTGAAGCCGTCCTTAGAAATTGTTCGAACAACGATATATTTATGTAGAACAATACCAATATTATGTATAAAAGGAGAATATAAAGTTTTTTTAATTTAATACGTTCAAACATAAACGAGTAGGTATGTACATGAATTGTGAGAAAAAATAAAAATGCTGTTAATTGATCGATCATAAATAAAATATTATTATATATCTAAATTAATTTTTAATGTGTATTTATATTATGTGTATTTTATAAACAAAAGCTAGTTTTTTTATAATATTCATAAATATTTGTTTTATATTTATACGAGCAATAACATTATTTTTTTCTTTTCCAGGAGGGCTTTCCAAAGGTTTTATCAAAGTTTATCGAAACAGCATATCCTATCGAGGATATATACATAGAGTAATAAAAACCTTACAATTTTATTTACATCAATCTGCTTACATCTTTCACAGGCTCTTAGCGTACTGGCATATATTTAAAAAATAAAATAATAGTGATATCCTTTTAAGAAACTGATTTAAATAAAAAAAACTTAATTAAGGGCTTTAGATGATTAAAAAAATACACGTAGTCTAGTTTCCATTTAAATACCTCAACCGTATGCCTCTACTGTACATATTTTCGCTCAAATCAATTTAAACGCTAAGTGACTGTGAAATAGTCTCGTGAAATTCGGGATTTTGCAAATAATACTGTCTCATATTGGAAAACGAATTTAGGCAAGGCGAGTCACGCTACTATGGCTTGGATTCAAAATTTGTATATCAGATGGTGCTATTTGTGTAATGAAATAGTGACCTTACCTATAGCTGCATCGCGAGTATCACTGAAAAGATGGAAATATACAGTTTTGCCAGATTTTGTTTTGGTGAAAAGCGGATTTTTTATCTCTGGAATTGTTATATAAATGCTTAGATCACATTATAATTATAAAGTCATTTATGGCACTAATGTTGGAAAAAATATTCGAAAATTGATGCGCCAAATGCTATCAAAGTAATATTATTATTATTAAATATATATTTAGTCAGTCAATATTGACTGATACTTTATATGATAGTTGCTCAATTGCTCAAAATAATTAAACGACGTGCTGAATTATCACACATAGAATAATCAAAAGTCCAACTTTATCAAAACTTACATTACTCTTTTTGCAGTTTATCAATAAAACATGTAACAAAATATTATTATTTTTTAATAATGACAAATATAAATATGATTTTGGTGCGAAAAATACAAAAAACTCAAGGTAAGGTCACTTTTTCCTTTAATATCGGCTATGAGACGACGACAATATAAAGGCGATTGCGTAAAACAGTCAATATATACTTTTTGTATGTTATTTAAAAGCTTTAAGGGACAGAATTGCTTGTGACACCCAGCGTAGGACTTATGGATGTAGCTTAAGGTTTTTTTTTCTTAATATACTATGTTCTATTTGATATGGCAGGCAGATAATATATGTCTTAAACGGCTAGTAGTTTAAGTGCTTGGACAACACTAGTCAGATTTATAACCTAGGTGATGGTTCTATTTATATTTTTTATACACAATTTTCATGCACAAGCTGCGCCTACAAACAACTACGACGCTACCAAAACAACAAGAATTAACAATTATTATTAATAATAATATTCATACGTATACATTTTAAGTAAAATATTTATTATTTTTTGTGTTATTATTTCTTAAGTATTACTCTAAACATGAGCCTAGCATTGTCAAGCTTCGATTTGTAACGATAAATATAACCACAGTATGATAAATAATTAATAAATTTATTTACAAATTAAATTACAGTCTGTATGCAATATATTGTGATTTGGTGGTACTAACAGCACTGTCTAGCTAGTTTTAAACTATATTATGGATGTAATTTCTTTACCTTTTAGCTTTAATATCGCCAAGTCGGTGGACAAATATCAATATATCAATTGGAATCTCTCATAACTGTGATATAACAGTTGATTTCTAATGTCAATAATTATTTGGATTGTATTCTATGTTTATTGATCTCAATCGAAAGTTAATTCGTAAAATCTTTTTAGATGTCTAAGATATATCGATTAGGTATTGTATCGATGTTTACTATCGATTATATTATTTACTACTAAGGAACGGTTATTTCTTCAGATTTGAATCTGGCACTGTTTGTAGGTAACAAATTTCAAAGCTTACCCTCGTAAGGTCCAACTTGATTTGTATAATTTCAAATTGTAATGACAAATCAAATCAATTAAATTAGAATCAATTTCTTGACTTTAAGTTTTTTTGTTTTCTTATAATTTTTAAGTTGGTCCTTTCGAGGATGAGATAACAGAACAATAATTCTATTTCAGAACATACTGTATATTTATAATTAATCTTGGCATTACTAGCCAAGACATTGTATATAGCAGAACCAAAAGGTTACATTTACACGTTATATGATATTATATCCATCTAAATATTTAATTAAAATTTAAAATCTATTAAATTTTTTATGATATAAAAAAACTCAGCCTACGACCACATATGAAAATGTTAATATAAAAAAATTATATATAATAGCAATAAGTTGAATAATAGGAATTATATCGATTCGAAAAGAATAAGTTAAAAATAATGTTTTGTACAATATCTTATTTCGTAACATCAGCAACGTAATTTTTACTGATATATTAATAATATATACACATATTTTGTTTTTCAATCAATATAAGAAATATTTTATTTTTAATAAAATATAACAAAAAGTGATTTAAGAGACACTTAAACCAGATAGAGAGAGAGACAAAAAATAAAGAATTATTTAACATATAAAGGTACTAATTTGATATTTTTTAATTTTCAATTTAAACTTATTTTACATAAAATAAATTCTACAAGTTACATTTCATGCACGATAGTAAATGTAACCTTTGGTCATTATTTTGTAAATATAAATTGTCTTAATATCAGCATATTTTGGTCAACAAAGCCAGTAAGCGCTGTGACTCAAACGAATAAAAATTTTATTTATTTTTCCAAAACTGTAATAGCGTAATATTGCATTAAAATGTATTATGTAAAAATTTTATTGTTTTTTTTTTCATTTCAAAAATGTAAAAGAAGCAGCAGAAGGAACTTTTAGACACTCCGATCTTAACTTTGCGCTCAACTTTAGTGACATTGCATGTTGAGTGGCAAAATTCAACGCCGTGCATCGTCTAACAGAGTGAAAAAATGAAAATAAATATAAAAAATTCCCCAAGTGGGAATAGAACTAACAATCATCACATCTACGGTCAGGCGCTACCTCACTGCGCCACGGCGTAGCGGCTTCAATTAAACCTTCTTTTAGCTTCACGCTATATCCCGCACACATCTGGATAGGCAGAGGGAACCAGACCCTCCCCTTCTCCCCTCTACACTCGAGATACAGCGTGAATCTGAAAAAACTTATTGATTTATAAAAAAATAAAATAAAAAATCCACCAACTGTTAAGGGAGGCTTACCAAAATACAACACAAACGCAACACCAACATACGTAATAAAAAGATATGCTATTTTTAAAATACTTCATTATATTAAGTACTTTAAATTCAATTTATCGGAGTGTTTTGTTTGACTTATTTAAACATTAAAATATTTAAAATTTATTTCAACATTTAGTAAAGAGAATACGTTCATATTTTTGCACAATAAAAAGTTAAGTTAATGATTAAAAATATTTATTACTATTCATACATTTATAAAGGTTTTTATTTTCATGTAAAAACATTAATTGTACCACTTTACTTGATATGAGCTCTCTTCGCTTCTCTTCTTTATATATATATATATATATATATATATATATATATATATATATATAAAGAAGAGAATTACTATTTCTAATCCTTAAAATCGGAGTAGTATTTCGCTTAAAATGCGTCATATAGTAAATTGACCGACGTATTAAGCTCATATCAAGTAAAGTGGTACAATTAATGTTTTTACATGAAAATAAAAACCTTTATAAATGTATGAATAGTAATAAATATATATATATATATATATATATATATATATATATATATATATATATATATATATATATATATATATATATATATAATTATCTTCTTTCTCTTCTTCTCTTCTTTATAAATATAACTTATGAACACTAGTACATAAGTAACCTTTATTTACAGTTCCTTAATAGGATTTGCAAAAAAATATCTCAACTTATTAACAATAAAACTATTCTTTATTTACAATCTGTTATTACAACACAATAGTAAATGAAACATAAGGAAAATTAGCATGCAACAAAGTGTTGCATGCTAATTTTTAGTGAATTCATATGTCATACAAGCAAAAAATCCGTACTTCTCCTCTCCGTACCTCTTTAATCCTGAAAGTTGGCTAGATTTCCATATTCTATTCTGTGCACCCTAAATAAAAAAAGATAGGAATATTTGGTCCCTGTATTTGACACCCATCCTTTCCCTGATGCTATTCAGCTATGGCTTTTTCCTTCGCTTAGCACGTTTTTTACCGGTCACTTTAACTTTCATAATGAGTTGAAGGAAACTGTATGTCGTGTCTCAGAACATGATTTACGTGCTATATTTTGTTTTTTTTTTTTATTTTCAAAATATATAAGATATACAGGGGAATAATAAATAAAATCTTTATTATTAAATAATCTAATAATTTTAATATTCATTGGTATTACATATTGTTCTTATTTGATTAATTTAAATCATTTTTTTATATTACTAAAATATTTGCTTCAAATTTTATAAGATCAATCAAAAACTACAAATTGAATATTCAAATAAAGAACACAGTAACCTATCAAACTTCGAAAAGAACTATAAAAAAAATGGAGGTATAAAATATACAACTAACTCCACTACAATCAACATGATCGATAAGCACCAACGACAACTTGGATAATGACACGAAGGAGTGCAGGATATTCAATTACCATTGAAAGGGCCCTTCTAGCCCTTAAAACACCATAACATCTAATTGACATCAGCTATGGTGTTTTAAGCCTACCCTACTAGCCCTCATGAACACAATTATTGAACTTTTCTGATAGACCGACCAATGTTCTCTTCTCACTTTACAAAAACCAAAATTTAATCAAGAAAAACGCAAGTACAAAAATGGTACGGTCGATCAAAGTTTGTGGCGCACAGCAATCCAAAAGAAAGGTATAAAATAAATATAAAAATATTATAATAATATAAAAAAATCAAATCAAATCAGACTAGGCAGAGTTAACCTAGTGTTAAGACACTCCG
This sequence comes from Heliconius himera, assembly GCA_021202915.1. Taxonomy (NCBI): domain Eukaryota; kingdom Metazoa; phylum Arthropoda; class Insecta; order Lepidoptera; family Nymphalidae; genus Heliconius; species Heliconius himera. The sequence continues at coordinate 180,013 of JAJHJA010000452.1, forward strand.
TTCCCCACTTTCTGCCGAATTCTGGAGGCATTGCGTGTTGAGTGGCAGAACTGAACGCCGCGCTTAGCATCGACACCAGAGCGAAGAAATGGAAATATAAATTTAAGTAAATATTTCACCTCCTCGAGTGGGAACCCACAACCAGTCGGTTTTACAGTCACACTTTGTGCCCCTCATCAAAAATTCGTATTATTTTTGGATTTTGGCGGCAAGAAATATGGGTCGTGTCCTGTCATTGCACTTTCGTCTAGATTTACGGAACCTGCGCTGTGTGCATACCAGCTTGTTCGATTACATGCGTACATTGATAAGAATGATTTTTGATGGCGTCTATTCAGGTGTCCTTAAAATTACTTAAATCTCATGTCTTTTGTGTCTAAAGAAGTGTAAAAGGCATTTTAAAAGTGTTTGAAAACGGTTTTGCATCATTGGATAGAAAAGTTTCACAACACCTGTTGATATTTCAATTTAAAATTCTGTGAATTACAAATTATCTGCGCTTTATAGTCTTGGATGAACATTATTCAAAAGATTTGAATTATTATTTTTTTATATTTGATTTTTTGTGTATTTATTTTCAATGATATATGTACATAACTGCGCCGTACTTCCGGAATGGCTTCTTCGGTAAGTTTATTATTGTTTTTGTCAAATTGTATATAAGATCAACCAAAAAAAGCAACCAAATTATCGGTTCCCGAGTGAAAGTAACACTGCACCAGTGTCCATCAAATTTATATAAGACAGTTAAAGCTTTTATAATAATGGCAAGATATCGTGCATAAGATTTATTCATTTATTACGGCTTATTCTATACTAACAGAAAGTAAAGTAGTTTCTGAAAAATGCTTCTTAAACTAATGTAAGTATGAAGGTTAGTCGATTAAAATCAAAATTTAGCAACATTATCGTAAAATAAACAATCCACAAGTATTATATGAGACATTAAGACGCTACTTTATGTTGATAATTTGGAATAAACATAAACAATATAGATTATATAAATTTTAATACTTGGACTTCCTACAAAATTATCTCTAAACTATTTCCTTTAACTGTGGCTTGAATTATTCATACAATGGCACGACGCCCGTTATAATGGTGGTCTCCCGGGATATGTGCCAGCAAGGTACTACGGGAGCAATATTTCAGGTTTTCGATGTTGGTATATTTTAAAATCACTTCATAAAGAGTTTTATATTGATTGATATTTTATATTTACTAGCACCCCAGTTTTGTGGTTTTTCCTGCGTTATTCCCGATCCCGCGTGAACTCCGGGATAAAAAGTTGCTTGCTAAATAGCTAATAGAAAAACTTATGTTTCTCTATAACTTTTTCTATTAGCTATTTTGAAATTACAGACTAACACTTCAGTTTTATTTATATTATGTATAGATTATAATTTATCTAAACTGAAATATATACATTGAAGCATAATTAATTCATTTTAAAAACATTTTTGATTATTATCTGGTAATTAATATATTTATTATTCGTTTACTCATTACAGCAGGATCAGTACAATAGTACGTAGTGCAAAAGTAGTAGTAGCAACTTACGTATATACGTATGTTAGTATTTTATTACTCTTAAATATTATATTCTTTGTCTTTTCTCATGAATTGACAAAAAATATGAAAAATATTATAAAAAAAATATTTCCTAGCGGGATGCCAGTATATTTACATATTATAAAAGTGTCCTGGGCGTTGTTACAGTTTTGGTTTTTATTTTAAAACAGGTAAAGTAGCTGTTTGCGCAGTATAATTCTTTTTATTTATTATGTAGTGACTTTTTTCAAATATTATGACTACATTTTTCAATAAGCGCCATCTATTAGGGACGCACAAAATTATAGTCAGTGAAGTTCTAAAAAGGTGGACAGATGGCGTGGTATAAAATCTCTGTATAGATATTAAGTAACTATTCTTTTTACAGGTTTTGTACTTTGTGTCAGCTTACTGTCGTTATCGTTAGATGGCGCTTCATACAAATGAAAAGTTTACATCACATTACTCGTAAAGAACACAGAGTTTAAGCTAATTTATACTTTACTTCCATAATAAAAAATTGGGCAAAGTGAACCTAGTCCCGTAAATACAGCATTTCAAGATCGGTCTCAGAATTAAGAGTGGTTTATAAATACGGGTCCTCGTGTTTAGACAGTCTATTTATAGGTTTCTGCTCAATTTTCAGGAAACTGCGTGACTTATGTTAAGTCACTCTGTTTCTAATTTTCCGTAGCGGAATTCAACGCCGCGCTCTGCCTTGAGACCAAAGCGAAGAAGATATTAAATATTTCATTTCTTCGAGTGGGGATGGAACCCACAACCTTTCGCGTTTACAGGCATATTTTAAAATTTAATTACAAAAATTACTCGATAAATTTAATTTATAATTATTATTAAAAAATAAATTCTATGATATCCTTCAATAATGTTATTTACATCCATAAATCCATAGATATTTTTCTTAAGCTCTAATCAAGTGACCTATAAAATAACCTTTTTTTGATTTTTTTACCTCTTGTCTCATGCTTTCGTGAATAGTTATGAATAGCAATTAAAAAAAAACAATATGTAAAGTTGCCGAATGTTTTTTGTCAAAACTAGTTATCGTGTGCCCTATTTCATATATGTATAGAATTATTGGATTTACGTAAAATAAAACTTTAAACCCAAAAATATACAAACATTATTAAAAACATAATTTCATTATGTATTTATGCAAAAATATTCTAAACTTATTTTAACCATTGATAGGTATTTACACTTATAAGAATAGTAAAGGAAATTTTCTACTTAACAATACATGCATGTGTCAGATTAATAATTCCTTTCACTTTGAAGTCGGTTAAATATTTGTCCAAAATATATTTTTTTAGAAATAGAATGCTTAAAATTCCATAACTAGGCTATTGAATTCAATGTAAATAAAGATATGGAAAATTATTTAAAGTGAACTTAAGGTATGGGTATAATAAAACATCGTTGTTATATATTTTTTTGGGATGTCATACATAAAAATAAAACAAATAAAATTTGTGATCACACAAATTTATTAGATCACAAACCAAAACATACAAGTTTATACAGTTGAGCAACATCATTAACCTCACTGCATCGATGAAATGATGAATGTGGGATTATAATATATATTAAAAATATTTTCTAGTTAATAACATCATCAAAATTAATTTATCAAAGTAACTACATGTGTAATAATATATTCCTTAATTCAAATAGTCATTGCATTAATTTTGATAAAATAACAAAAATCAATAATGCCTAAATCAATATTATTTTATTTTATATCTGTACTAAAAACTATTTTTTTTTACATTTACAAATTTGTTAAAAAAATATAAAATATACATAAATAATCATTTTCACCTATTACATTTAAGTCAAACAAAAATTTATTAATTTTTGCGCTTTGCTTTTGATGAAATTATCAACCAGAAGATATTAAATGGGTCCTATGAATTTTCATAATATAATATTTTATTTTTACAGTTTGAAACACACTGTTTTTTTTCTGTAATACACTATAATATTGATGTTAGTTTTATAAGAGTTTTCTCGTTCTATTATGCCATTACTGCATCCACAAAGTAATTGAAATGTATTGTATATGAGAAATATTTGTGCAATACATATACCAAATAATACTTATTTTATAGTGAACATTTTATATCTTGAATACATAGGACCCATTAACAAAACAATAACATTAAATAATGTTATTTCTGACACAAAAAATAACCAAAACAAAAGTGAAACATATGATGATTTTTCTAGTAACTACAAAAACATATATCAAAGATCCGGCATTAGAATAGTATAATAATATTTGACAAGTTTTTTTAAAGCAATAATTTTTTTTAATTTACCCTTACCCCGTACCCTTTTTAATCATGATATTTCTTTTTTTAATGTCACTTATTATATAGTACTTACTGTATTGCAGGGTAGACAGACGGACAGATTCACATCTTTGTGTTACCAGCTAGAGAAAATAAAAATAATTTCAATATATTATTTATCCTTCCAAATGATGTTCTAAATCACAACCATCGTATATCCAGTCAGAGACTGTCACATTGTGCCATCTTTCTTCTTATTTTAGAATTTATATTAAGGTATACACCAAAAAAAATTGTAAAAAAAGGCTTAAGAGACAGAGATATCCAATATCCACTGTCAAGCATAATATATGAAAACTAAAAAAATACTAAATCATCTCAAATATAAGACTATATATGTATGTATGATGTAATAGAATAAGTTTAATACTTAAAAAAATACAATTCTGATGCCGGGTCTTGTACAACAAACATAATATGTAAAAGTAAAGATAAAATAATTTATAATTTATGAAATAAAGTCATATAATATCGATTAAAACATGGCACGAAGTATTATATTTATGTAAGATCTTTTAATATATAGTCAAGAAGAATAGCACTGCAAACAGCACAATTTATACCCACCCAGGGTTTTGAAGCTGGATTTTCTCATAAAAATGCAATATATTGTTTTTTTTTTCAGTTTTGTTATGTTCTATGCACTTTTTATTTGTTCAGTGAATCGGCATCCAATACGAAATTATATTTAAGACATTTAGGTATATTTTGTGTCTTAGTTTTAAATAAATACCAATTTCAACAATATTTTTTAAAAATTTTAATGTACTTAACTGTTACTTTAGCTGTTTTTAAAATATTTTTCTTCTGGATTGTGACACTTTATTTTTATTATTTTTTTCTATTAGAAAATAAAATGTATAAAAGAATATTGCTTGGTTATTAGGTCTTATCTATTTGATTTAAATTTTGAGTTGTTATACTCTTTATGGAGATCGTAACTCTATTTTACGTTGAAAAACTGTATTAAAAGTTTGGAGTGTCAAGTTAATAAGACCAACAAGTCAGTGGACTAGATAAGTTTGGTTAATGACATCACTATAATTAATTATATAGCAACATTTCCTTTAAATTGTGTTTTTTTCTCTAAAGAGTTGAATCAGTAGTAATGGCCAATAAGGAATGCAAAATCAATTACGATTTTCTACGTAAGATACAATAATAACATTAAGAAATTTTGGCACTAAATATGAATTGATTGTTCTAGTTTAGTAGGGTGAGGACAATATATTAGGCACAGGAATCGCAGTAAACACTGACGTGAGAAACATATACAGGAGACTGGCAAATATATTAAACATTAAATACCAATAATACTCCATTAAATACTTGTTAATGCTAAAACTACGACAGCGACAAAACAGCAAACTATGATATTAACATTTGCTACAGATAAACCAACGCTTAATACGGTTCAAGCCTGTCATTTCAAGGTACAAAATCTACTTACCGCCGTAACTTCGTGCATTAGAACACCAATTAGATATGGGATAATACTGGCATATTGGAATCAGGTAATGAGTTCGATCCGTTTCCAACAGATGGAATGCCACGTGTACAAAATGTACGTACCAAAGCTTTTCTATCGTATAAAATCCTACTCTAATTGTACTCTCCTCTATCACATTTTAATGCTTTTATTAACTTCGCCTATTAATTACATCTACATTCACTTCGCGTATTATTGAATATACCATTTATATTTCTTTCATTTGTAGGATAAAATTAAATCAGTATGAAGCTGCCACTTTACAATTGTACAGTGAATTTGGTGGATGGCAATTCAAATCACATGCATTTGTGGCAACTCATCGATCGACGTCAATAATATTGGTATTTAAAAAAATGATGATGTTTCAATGTCAATTATCCTACTCAATTATCAGTATTTATCCTAATCTCGATGTTATGCGTTTTTTTGGTTAGGCATCCCTACTTCATCCGCGGACCAACGTTGAGCCAGTCTCCATCAAAACAAATTTTCAACATATTTAAACATTTTCTGTGCTTTTTGCAGACCTAAAACTTCACCAATGGCTCCGTATTACATGGGATATGCTATTTTAATTTAATATGCTTGTGAATTTAATGATGCAATTTTGAATTATTTAACTAAATTTGTGTACAATATATTATCTGTTTTGAAATGTCTATGGGACTAGCCGTCACTCGCGGAGTATCTGACGTCGTGCCGTCATGTCCAAGCTACTTACAAAACGATCTGACCTTAATAATATTGATAAAATACATTGCATTCTATCAGATATCTATATAGTAAATTACATTTTAATAGGTACACCTAAAGTAGATTATATTAATATATTTTAAATACTAGATTTATTAAATGTGATTTAGAATTTGGTTGCGCATTCAGGGTTTACGGACGATGGGCGTCCTTTGTTACAAATTGTTACAAATTCGCCATCATCAATTATGATGGCGAATTATAATTTTAATAATTGCCGAACTTTTATTTCTAAGTAACACAAGAAAAATATATTAAAAATATTCACAAAAAAAACTTTCTAATATATATTATATAAATAATTTAAATGAAAACACTTTATCCTTAATATCTGCGTTTTACGCGTAAAAAGTGATAGAAATGTAAAATATGTCTTTTGTCTGTCTGTAATAAAATTCTTGTTAATCCTCTTTTCTTAGCATATACGTACATCGTCCGCGCCCCCTCCTGCAATTCTACGCTACTTACTTACTAAGTGCAATAATAATGCTCAATATTATAGGTAATCCAAAATTCATATGAAGTTTAATAATCATCATAAATTATTTACATCTGAGTTATACATAACATTTGTTTATATTTTACTAAATTTCAAACTTAACACATTCATATCGTTTAACAATAATTTTATAAATTATACGTTGATATTAAAAGGATGCCATTTTAGAGTTCCCCTTTTATAATATTTTGTATATTATATAAATAAATATTTAATGATTCACAAACAATTGCATAAGTTTTATCAGGTACACTTCATTTTAATACTTCTAGCCACTTTGTAAATATGTAGATAATTAAACTTATTAAAATAATTATTAAATGTCAAGTTAGTTATACCTTCAAACTAAGTCAGTCTTAAAAGAGAAGTAAAATAATTTAAAGTGTACATATCTTAAATAGTAAATTCTATATTTAATACATATCCACTAATAAATTAATTTATTGAGCATGTTTAAAAAATAATTAATATTATTATCTATTATGTTATTATAAAGATAAATGATGTAATTTTCGTGGCACGTGTAAAAAATATTTTTAAGACTAAATAACGGTTTGTTGTTTAAATATTGATCCATTCAGAAAGTGTGAGCCAATTGAAAGGTGAATGTCGTACGTTCATATCAAACAATTACACTCACATTTTTGTATTTTTAGAATTCGACAAAGTTTTCGATATTTTCTTTCTTTTGTGACATTTGTTTTAAATATCGTATAACAGTGATTAGATTCAAGCAAAAATTAACGTTATATTTTTTTATTTCATTCATCCAATCTAAACAACTATATTGTTGAGTTAGCTATTATATTACCTACTGGTAATTTTAATTACAATAAATACTATAGATATATTCATATCATATTTTTTTTTCAATTAAACAAGTATAACGTCTACAATATTTCTTTTTAAATATAGTAACTATGTTTCTTTTTTAAAATCTATATTATTTTTATATGTATAATATTTATGTGTTCTAAAAAACTAAACTGGTGATGACTATCGAAAATTATTTTTAATAAACTACAACTATGTTTTGCATACATATAAGGGGTTCCGTAACTCCGCAATACAATAATAGATATCTAATCGAATAATATATTTCCAACCTTTTTTCACAGCCCACCAAACCTTAATTATGCTTATCAACATAAAAATAAAATATTCATTCACACACAACATTTTTATCAAAAATTTATCAATTATAATAAAAATAAATACGGAACCCGCGTAATAATAGTGATTTGAATTATATATATATAAAAAAAAGTTAAATACTTTAACAGTATATAATATGTATGTACGTATAAGCAATAATAGTAATATCTATGTATGCAGTAAAAGTGATTTGTGCAATAGATTTAATATTGAGTGGTTCGTGTATTGACAATTGTAACGATTATGTGACATAACATCGTTCAGGTTAGACATTATATCAGAACACCCTATATAACATAGTAGACGTATAAATATTTACAAATCACCTTATTCTTATACCCATGGTCGTTCCTTCATCCATCGTTGAATATTATTTTTATACTATTTTAAAATTATTTTTATGAATAGCTAAAAGAAGATAACTAATAGATTGTATTACTCATTCATATCACATCAACTTGACAATGTTATTATTAATAAAATCTATCGACGACGGTAATAAATATATTAATTATGTATGATTCTTATCAAGTAATAAGATAAAATAGGCACTAATTGTAGTATTTTTTAAACTTAATATTCATAAAATATTTATATTCAAACTTAAAATAAATAATCCTATGTAATCCTACTGAAAACGAATCCTATTTTTAATAAAATTTTATAAAATAGTACCTACTTAAATAAGTGACTACAGTAAAGGTTTCATTGAGTTACACTAAGTAAGTCTTTGCTTGAGTACACCATGAATTATTATAAATGATAATATTTTTAAGTTATAATACAAACAATATATTCTACTACTCGTGCACACACATATCTTGGAAAGTTACAACAAAGAAACAGGAATGTACTACTGTCATTATTTATCTATTACTACTAATAAACACATGTATTAACATTATTTTTTAGGTGATTTTTATTTTATTTGCTGTATCTCATGGGTTACTGTTTTTTTGTTTTTTTTTAACTTCCCACATTTCATGAGGGAGGATGCATGTAGCAAGACAATATAATCATAAGAAGCTCAAGGCCGTAGAATGAAGTTAGAAGTTGTTCCGTCGTTAAATGTATGTAACGCAATAATCGGTGTCCGTTCATAATATTTAGTTCTCTTCGCCTAGTAACACTAAGTCGTCCGCGACCACGTCAGAAACGTGCAAGTATATGATCCAATACATTAAATTAAAGCAGACAAAGCACACGGGGAAAACGATGCGAGAATACTTGTCGATGTCGGAGGGCGTCGTACCGAGGAGCTTGTTGATACCCTGTTAATAATATTTTTAATAATAAATATATATTTTTTATTTTGGCTTATATTCATAATAACATGAGAATATAAAAGACTGCATTTCAAAAATTCGCAACTTGGCTCCTTTTTCCAATCGCATTGCTCGAAAATTCGCAGTGCTCGAAACATTCAAATGCAATTTAAATTATATGCTATATGAATACAGACCTTAGCAGCCTGAAGTAGATGAGCTGCAGCTTCCTCATCCACTGGCGGCACTGGTACCGGGACGTTGACAGGCATGGGTGCTGTTGAAGGACCGCCTCGAGCCGAGCTGATGGTATTCACCTTAGGATCGTGAAACTTGAATCGGACTTCCTGTGTGTGAGGATTATACGACTAAATTAGACGTAGAAATCAATTTTTCATCAAAAACGTAAATAGAATATGAAAAGACATGATTCTCACAGATGATCGACTCGGTGGAGCAGGTCGGTTTAGCGTAGTAGTACGTGGTGGAGGCAGAGGTTCAGGTCCAGACGGTCCAGGAGCACCATCAATAGCCAATTTCTTCTCGGCAGCCATTTTTTGAACAGCGGTGAAACGTTGCTTGCGCATTTGAATCCGTTTTGCCATGTAGCCGACAGTCGCGTACTCTGTAATTAATATTATCAGCTATCTTGTGAAGTATAACACTTAGCGCTTAGCTACATATTGTTTAACTTAAAACCATATTCATATATATTTAAAAATTCGCATGTGTGTCTATATAAAACAATAACATACAATTATTTAGAACAGCATTCACTGTAAAAAAAGTACACGCAAATTGCATTTTTATTCATCAATTTAAATATTTTTTGTTACCTAGCAAACTCGCGAAGACCATAACGAAGCATGTTCCCAAGTAAACATCGATGGACTTGACGTATGAAATCTTCGGTAAAGCGGCATTCGTTGAAGACATAAGCGTAGTCATAGTAAGCACAGTGGTGACGCCTAGAGAGACCCGCGCCGGTGTAGCATTTCGATTCAACCAGAATGATACCCAGGAGATGATGACAATTAGACCCGATGGAATGTAAATTTGAATCAAATAGTAGCCCATAGAACGAACGAATTGGATTTCACATGCCAACCGGGAATAATTTCCTGGAATTAATAATGGTATCTTATAATATTAATAATAAACGATGTTACAATGAAATATACAAAAGCGAGATACGTGCCGCAAGCGAAAATATGAGATGATTAAAACACTAAATGAAATAAAATATTTTGTGCTTCTACCTGTTGTCAGCGAAATCTCCATAGCCCGCTGGCGATGGCCAAGCACCTTGAATTGGGGCAAAGATACTTCGCTCGATACGCCAACTGAGTTAGGCCCCTCGTTCCATTTATATCGGATGTCCCGCATGGTGTAGCCAACTGTACCATGCAGAGATACGAAACGGTAAAATATTACACCCATCGCACTGGGTTTTTACATACTCCAAATGAGTGTTCAACTACCAAAAGCTGTGTAAACGACGTAAAGATATTAGCGCCGTATGATATTATAAAGCATTTTTTGCTTCAATCGTCTATCGTATGACTCATATGTAGCGCACGTGAAATGCATATATTCTTCTCATATGTATTATGTTGCTTATAAACTATTGTTTAAAAGCATATGGAGAATTTAATTAAAATATATTAAATGTCTAAGAAATTAAAATATACATAATATTTACATATCCTTAACTTACAGCTTTCTATTTCGATGTTGCAAAGTTGACGATCCATAGGGAAATACTGCAAATCCATAGGACATGAAGCAGTTATGGTTAACCTGTAGCAAAAAGTTTACAAAAATAGTATTTAATTTTAATACATATTATATTAGAATCATTTACAGTACACGAGACTTAACCTGAGCTTTGTATTTGTATGAGAGAAGTACAGTTAGGTATCAAAAATCTATTAAAAAATCCCACATACGAGTATTTTTTTATATTAATTATTCTACGCTGGACGATTTTTTTAACTGCTTGGTCACAATCATATTTCCCTTCATGTACTGCCAATATTATCTTTCACTTTTAATAAATCGAACACGAAAATAAAATACTAAGAATTAATAATGTAACGCTACTATCAATAGAAGATGTGAAGGCCGGTTAACAAAAAGCAGCAAATACTGGTTTAGGCCAAGCCAGTGTTACGTACATTATATATGAACACTCATACAAATAAAAAATATACAAAGCTCATATACCTTGCGGTATTTAATACAGAAATCGTATATTACTATAATTTTTTTAGAATGCTTTTCGAGCATTTAACAATTTTCAATACTTTTCCCAGTGGAGAATCATTATAATTGACTTAACTTTCGAACCTACCTTACCTACCTTCAAATTATTCTAGTATTACTATGTAAATTTAGTTGAAACTAACTTAAATTAATTAAGTAAAAAATACCTTATACTCCGTGTGATCGACCCAGAGTGATGGATGCGAATAAATTCATTACTCGTAGTGGCAATATGAAAATAGGACTGCTTCTCGTTGACGAAGAAGGTATCGGGCACCCAGATGTTTCTTATAAACTCTGATCCCACTGACAGAGTTTCAACGCCGGGTCTCTTCTTGTAGGCGAGACGCGGGTCCGTCCAGAATTGTCGAAAGTAGAAATCCAAGGTGAAATCCTGTTAAAATAACATTATTAAAATGATGACATCGATACAAAGAAACGACAATGCATGTTTTATTAGTGTTTTATTGTTATATAATAAACTTATTATTAAACCTTACTAACACAGACATGCATTGTCCGAATGCTACACACAGAGCAGCAATGTAGCATTTAACGACATTCTGAATTAAACAATTTAACAACACTCATTGTAATAGACACGTTCATATTAAAAAGCAAATTATAAAAACACTTAATACTTCTTTTAATATATATTTGGATATAAATGCACATATAAAAAGCGAAAGAGACAGAAATTGAGTCAAGTTATCCGTTAGTATAGGCTCTTATCTCAGTCTCTAGTGGTAATCTCTTTTAGATACAAATAATCATAGTTAATTAATAGGAAAACTTCTAACTATAAGATTTGGATAAAAAACTAATAGATATGACACAAATTGACCGTTTTAGCTGTAAATATTACTTTAAGCTTGAAAATAGTAATTTCTGTCAACATTCAGAAAGAAATAAAAACGTAGTTATAGGAAAAGCTAAAATATCTTTATATATTTTTAATTAAATATATATATATAATTTGCTGCCAATTGCAATTAGGATAAAACAGATACTACGCAAAAAGAAATTGTAATTTTGCGTACGTTTATAAAAGTTACACATTTGACATATGTAAAGTCATACAATTTATTTTATATTTATATAATGTATTTTAGAATGAAGAGTTTCAAAAATCTCATTGATTATTAGGCAATGCTTTTTAAGGTAATTTATAAGAATCATTAACTAACATAAAGAATATTTACGTAAAATAAAACGTGTAACTTTTATGGAAAATGAAATAAGTCTATGTTTAATATTGAAAGGCCACGTCTTATGGTGACTTTAGAAGTCCCCTTGATTTGGTTTCCACAAGGGTTCACGCACTTTTAATTTATTGAAAGTGTTCATCGTAACCGCTATCGAAGGTCTTTACCGAGTTGAAGCTCAAGTTTTCAGGTACAACAACAATTTACTTGACACTGACATACGAAAAAAAATCAACACACATAGATAATAAATAAGTATATAAACATATATCCGACATCAAAATACAACATATAACACAAATAATAAAACAATGATAACACAAAATTTAAACAAAGTTCCCTCGTCCAACCGGAACTTATTGACAACGATACAAACATCAAAACATTCATAGCAAGTCTACTAAAAGTAAGTAAATCGCAAGTGGCGAGTTGAAAAGTTAGAGCGCCAGTTTGGGAGACAGTATTGAGAGCCCAATAGTCACAACAGATACAAGAAACATAAAAAGCTAACGTAAAATTACATTGATAGAGCAAGTCCACGAAGAAATATTTGGAGAAATGCTTAGTAGCAGAGTAAAATTTAGAAAATAACGATAAATCAGTCCCACCCGAACGGCACACCACTCTTTGCGAATACGATATTATGAGGAAGTTAATATATAAAAAGTTTTTGGTGTTAGTTCAGAGTGGTGAGCGCCATCCGGGCGGTCAGAAAGAGAATGTTTACGCCGGCATGCTCGCAGCCTAGTGTCTAGGGCTACTCGTGTCAAGCGAGAGCTGACAGTGGCGAGTACCATGAGCACTTCGGAGACGGAACTGATTGACAGCACATACATGGTGACGCCGACTTCGACTGGTGGACCTGAAATCAATCCCAAACATAAGAATACCGCGCGGCGCGCAGTGAAAACCAAACCAGAGGACGATGACGCGACTTAACCTCGCTCGGTCGGGCGCCACCTGTGCCAGGCCAGCGCTCGACCGAAAGAGTTTAACCTAGATCCGCCTCACTATTTTCGCTACTTAATAATAGGCTCTTAAATACCATTTTCACTTCAGATAAGGAGCTGATGGATAGCACGTACATGGTGACACCCACATCCACTGGTGGTCCTGAAATTTCATATCCGTTACGTACTACTAGGATAGTTTTCTTTATTCGAAATATCATTGTTTTATTGAAAAATATTGTCATATAACAGAACGATTACCCGTATCCAACAATAATTTGTGTAATCATACAAAATGATGATACTATTACTATGAATAATTATTAAATAACTAATTACTTATATTTTACATTGGAAACTGTTCTTTAAAGTAAATATTTTATATTATATTTTCTCCTTAAAAAATAACTACTGCGTTTATTATTAATTCTTTTCTTTTAATCTAAACTTATCCAAATTGAAAATATTTTCTATTTATTTTGTAAAGTCAGTTTGGGCTTTGATCACTTTCAATTTACTTTGTTCAGAATTAAAGCAAATAACAAATATTTTGATGTCCCCAAACGATAAGTCGGCGATTCACAATTATATTAGTTTTAAATTTACAATTTTAAATATAAAACTCTACGTTTTTTAAGTCTGCATTAGGGAACATTAAAATGAGATAAAATTACTTAGTATTCCATAGTTGCCGGGTAATTTTATCGTTCACAAATCTTATCACTTGAGATATATCATTTACACCCATCTTTGAATTGGACTATAGTTCAGATTAGGTAGCATGATATATTGTTAGACGTATCATATAGCGTATCAGATGCATAAACCATTGCCTGAATATATAAAGCGAACAAGCCTAAGGCAGTACTGGTGTACGTGCCAAACACCTAAGCCGAAGTGATGAAAGTATGGCCGCAAAGTTTAGGTTTACGCACATCCGGATGTCTATTTCAATTCAAGGATAATGGATTTTAGATATGGAGATTGCTTTCTGTAAGACTGGCACAACAGATATTTTGATGCAACCATTTTAAACATTAAACAGTATTAATAACGACCTAAATAAATAAAGATTTGAATTTGATTTTTAGAAATTAGCGACAAATTTTACTTAATTTATGGGCATCATTGTTACGATCTGCATAATCCAAGATGGCAATTATCCAATTTATTGAGGTTAGAGATTTGAGTGTTAAAAATTTCTGAAGCTGCATGATTTATTCCAGTTTTGAAATCTACAATACAGATTTATCCTATGGTTGATTGTGTAATTTATCTTGGTGATGCCGAAATTGGGAAAATAAAAAAAAACTATTAGAGTGCATTAAGCTTATTACTTGGGGGCGTTTAAGTATATCACTTGCACATTTCGATATATTGGATGTGTGCGCTTAGATTTTCTTAAAGTTCTTCACTATACATATTACTATATATCAAGATTTTAAATAATTTCATTATAAAAATCTATTTTTAAATTTGATTAAATTTTACTTTATACACTCAATTACAAAATCGATTCCAAACATTTTCTCCTGTTGTCCTTCAGTTCAGTTATTAAAAATATATGTTATATGTTTTAATTACAATATTATATATAGGTATATGAATAAATAATTCATTTTATATAATTTCCTCAATATAATATAATATATAAATACACAACATATAAACATAAATTTGTACAGTTCTTAAATATTTGAGAAAATATCCAAAATGTACCTACATCTAATGTAGATAACGATTTAGACAATAAAGCCAGCTTATTCTGCATTAAGCACAATTATTATTTTACTCTTCAAAAGTATAATTAACATTTATTATATTTCTTACGTATTTGTAGACTTTTTATAAGTGATAATGCAAATCTTAATTAGAACTAATGATATTAGGATATATCAGATTATATGCACGTAAATTTCTTAAACCAAAGAAAAGCAAATATAGAATGTGTAATATTATGAATTATGATAAAAATACTAAGCAAATAGTATTAAAATTCATATATTTGCAGTTTTTTTGGCCCTCCAAAATTATTTAAAATCAAAATTCTAGAAAATATACTATGAAATAGACCTTGTATTGCACATATAATCTAATAATAGTAATTAATAATATGGCGGATTACTTGAAAAAAATCTATAACGAAATTATTAACTCACCGTCCTCTAGTTGTGGAAACTTATTTCTAAAGTCTAAAAGCTAAAATTAAATTAAATATATAGTATATAGATATATAAAATTATTTATAAATGGCACTAAGCTACGCATTTTATTCTTATAATTAATGTCCGGAAGGCACATTTTTGAACATATAACATAACATAATTTCATATGTACATTAAATTAAATATTAATTTCGATTTACACAGACAGATTGTTCCATTCAACATACTTTTAATAATAATATAATAATCTACATTATGTAGATACTTTCCATTAAAAGCTTAACGCTAAATAGATTGGGCGTTTAACCTTTTTAATGAAGTTTTTTTAATATTATACGAGTAGAATCATTGGATATTTTTCATTAATTAAAGCGTAGCATCCATTCATAATGAACATTTTAGAATTTTTTGTAAGATATAAGATTTTTTTCTTTTTAACCTTCGAGCAAATTTATGACAAAATTAGATTTACGGAACTAGCAAAGGACGGTTTATTTGATATGTGATTCCGAGAAAAAACACGTGTTATCCACTTGTAAAATTTTGATTTCGTATTTAGCTTTTATTAGAATATTTTAGTGAAAAGTCTTGGAATTTGTCGTTACACGTTTTGGAAAAATAGAAAATATTTAACAAATATCAACAAAATGTTCCAAAAATATCTATGTTACGTATAAACGTTGTTAAACAATGCAAATAATATATACTTATTGCATAGAATAAAGTTCAGCATCAGATGATTTTGAATGATCGTATTATTAAATATACTTTTTGAGAATTCTAAATTAAATGTTGATATGATTGCTTATTTCATCCATTTCTCATTTGTTTTGGTCATTAAAAACATCAACTGAAGCAATATTTATTAATAATTTAGTAGATATTATATTTTAGGGCGTACCCGCGGGAAGGTTAGTTAATAACAAAATATAGTATAATAATTAAAATATTATAATTTTTAACACGAATTATATTTAGTTAGTAACGAAACATATCGTCCAATAAAATGATATATTTATAAGTTAAGTTAATTATAACTTAATGTTCATTAAAATGTTTTAAAGCTTAAGCCTAACATGTTTTATGTCTACAAGCCACATCTCAAGCACGCTTCGAACTCACCTCCGTAGTTTGGCCTGACTCTTTTATCATAACTTACACTCAGCGAATCTAATATTGCCGAGATGTTTACATCCCCGAACATGCCACCCCCTCCAGATCCTCTGTGAACAAAAATAATGCTTAATATTTCTTTACTAATATAATTAAAAAGTAATATCTTTATTAACATACTTAAAACCTTCATTTTAAAACGCTACAACAATTAAATTGCCTATATGTTTTCCAATTTATAATGAAGATAGGCAGAGGGTACCTAGTGTTAAGACACTCCGTTCCCTTTGTCCGCCAAATTTTTTGAGGCATTGTGTGTTGAGCGATGGAATTCAACGCCGGACTTTTGCCTTGGTGCCAAAGCGAAGAAATGAAAATATTAATAAATAATAATTAATTTCCTCAACTGGGGAGAAAAATATATTAAATAAATAAAAATAAAATCAGCTTCACGTTGTATCCCGCACACAGCAGGGTAGGCAAAGGGAACCTGGTGTTAAGACACTCCGTTCCCCACTTTCTGCCGGAGTCTGGAGGCATTGCGTGTTGAGTACAGAAGAGGCAGAATTCGACGCGCGCTTTGCTTCTACACCAGAGCGAAGAAATGGAAATATAAATTTAAGTAAATATTTCATTTCCTCGAGTGGGGATCGAACCCACAACCAGTCGGTTTTACAGTCACACTTTGTGCCCCTGCGCCACGACTGGCCTCTACTTAAAAATATATTAATATATAATATAATGAAAGAAATAAATAAATATTCATTTCATTCCATACCACTTTTACGACAGGGCATTTGAACACGTGAATTGATAAAGAGTATTCTTTCGAGCATACGAAAAGTATATTTCAGTCCTCAAAAGTGCTGTCAAAGTTGGAAATAGCACGGCAACGTAACAAGATTTGCTCAAACTTTCAATCCTATCTCGCTGACAACCAGCAACTTTGCATCAGCACCGCAAATATAATATGCTTTTATTTGAATTGTATTATTTCTTTTCTAAATTGTTTCGGAAAATGAGATATGTATATTATTTTTTATTCTTTTTACTAGTTACAGGTAGAGTAGTATATTTTATGGTTAGCCATTAATTATTTATAAAGTTAAATTAAATTATTTAGGCGATTTTATGCGTTTTCTTTCTATCTTCAATCTATCTAGTTGTTCGAATTCCACCTACACCTAGAGCAATGATGATATTTTAACGTAATAAAACGAAGCGTGGCGTTGAGTTCCGCCAATTCGTGGAAAACAACTGCTCTTAATACCCCCTCCTCCACCTGTCTACCCTGCTATGCGGATAAAGCAGATAGTATGGAAAAAAATATAATTTGAATTTTCTTCCTAAGATGTTTAGTAACATTTAAAAAATTAAAAAGAAGAAGAAAACCGAAAAAAGTAGAAAAACATATTTTTTCGTCCTAATGCGCCATTTAATTGATATAACTACTACTTTAATTAAGTGGCATAAATATTAAGTTAAGAATTTTGGCATAAATGTTAAGTTAAGAAAATTGGAAACAACCATTTATTCTATAATATAAACGTAGAAAACTAGTATCTGAACTGGAAAACTAAAATAAGCTTCATTTAACTACTACATCTGAGGCTTACCTTTTGTTACCGCTTTAATACATCTAAAGCCTCGGTATCGTTCTTTGTGAACTTCTAGTATGTCTAATAATAGCTTATAATAGCATTGTCATGCTTTTTATTTTAAATATTTAAAGGCATTCCTAGCGCAGCAGGACACTTGTTAACTGTTAACGCGATGGTTGTGGGTTGGATCACCAGTCGGGATAATGTTTTTTTTATTTCCTCGCTCTGACAGATTCATTGTCTGCAAATGTAACTTTTTAATCCTATATTTTTATATGGGGTTCCAAGGTATTTATGTAGTTTGTGTATCTGAAAACTGGACTGAAATGGCAAAATTTTGTGTGAGTGACAAAATTATGAAACTTTGCCTAGTTATAATTTTACATTTTCAAATTCAATAAAATTTGTAATAAACCATGCTTATACAACGGCTGCTTGGTTACTGCAAATTTAAAGGATGTCGAATATTGTCTGAACTGCTTCAAGAAAAGGATAGCACGGCCGTGCCGCTGTTTTGCTCGATTTGGCTGGAGCACTACCGTGCCCTCAGATATTGTATATTATATATTTAATTTACTATAACAATTAAAATTTGTTTATTAATTGACATTAATTTATAGGTACAAGATATGATGATGCAATACTTTTAATTTTCCTTGGTTCATGTTTCTCAATTTTAGATTTATTTTATTTTATATGGTGCTTAATAATTAATGTGTTTAAATGATAATTCCAGGTACTGAAACATACGTGCACGTTGTAAGTACTACATATTTACATGTTAACTATCGGCCCCTGCGTGAATTTACTGTTGAGCTATATAATAATTTATTTAATATTATTTAATTGTAATAATTAGGGAAAAGAAAATTTGAGGCCGGTCGTGGCGCAGTGGCACGAGGTGTGACTGCAAAACCGACTGGTTGTGGGTTCGATCCCCACTCGAGGAGATGAAATATTTACTTAAATTTATATTTCCATTTCTTCGCTCTGGTGTCGAGGTTAAGCGCGGCGTTGAGTTCTGCCACTCAACACGCAATGCCTCCAGAATCTGGCAGAAAGTGGGGAACGGAGTGTCTTAACACTAGGTTCCCTCTGCCTACCCTGCTGTGTGCGGGATATAGCGTGAAGCTAATATAATTTAATTTAATTTGTTCGCAAAAAATTGTTGTATTTAATTTTAAAATATTTATTATTTTCATATTGATCTAGCTACGCAGTAAGATACACGCGCACGATGAACGTGGTTTTTCCCGCATAAATCTCAATCCCACGGGAATTTCGAGATAAAAAGTAATATGTTGCTCCACAGGTCAAGGTACTTCACAGGTTGAATGATGGAGAATTTAATGAAAGTCACATGAAAGTCGGTTTAGCTGTTCCAGAGATTAGCCCGTACAAACAGAACGACAGATAGATAAAAAAAAATTAAAATGTTTAAAGTTGTTTCAGTGCCATATAAATTAAAAAACACGTTTTTTTATCACAGACTTATATATATAGATTAGTAAAGTAGTATTATAATCTGCCGGTATCTGTATTTTTTATTAACTTTATTTCGTATGCATGATACATGGTAGTAAAATAGATCATACCATGGTTTCCTCGCAAAATTTTGCCATAATAACCTTTAATAAAAATTATGATTTTTAGTAATTACTTTTTATTACTAAATAGTAGTTACATGTCCAACATCATTTCAAAGAGAATTATGTAAGGAATCGAAAAAAATATTGTTGCCAGTTCTCAATCAGCTGCAACCTGGGTTGATAGGTATAATAAACAGTATTTTAGTGTTAATAATTTGCACGTGTATTTGAAGTGAATTTTATAACAAATTAGTAATTAAATCATGCTTGATTAGAAAATTTTATTACTTCCTCAGATATTGAGTATTTGCGAAGAGATGAGATTCACTCTTTTATAAATACCAACAAACTCTTTTGTACAGTCGATATATAATAGATATACAGATATCCAGATATCTTTCAATTGTGATAAAAATATACAAATATCGGTCAATTATGGTATTAGTTAAATAATGATTCTTTGTAATAATGAAGTTGGATAATCATTACGAATTACCTTTTGTTGTCAGAAAATTTTAAGTATATTATATTTTATAATACTAATTTTAAGTATATTATGTTATGGAAAATTATATCACAACAAACTCTCCCTCTTTCTTCATACACTTCTTGCTATTTTGAATCTTCTTCCTCGCCTTGTGAAATTGAATTTATTTCATCAAAGTTTACTTTTGAAATATCAGTTGCATCGGTTACTTTCTTTTCTTCAAAATTCATTCACATCATTCGACTCACATAATTTTTAAAAAATCTGATTGGTATCAAGTCATCATTTTGAAATTAGTTCAATTAATTACATAATTAAAAATAAAGATTAAATTTTATTGTACTACATTATAGTATTCATACATTTATTGTACTACATTATAGTATTCATACATACATTATAGTAACAATATAAAGTTTTACAGGCAGTTTTACTAGAAAATTTAAATATTAATATGCCAACATTTTGTGAGGATACCGTGGTGTAATTTATTCTACTAGCATATATTAATAAAAAAAATAATTTCATAAAAAAAAACAGATACTTGCAATTTTTTCCAGCAGGGACATGTACTAATATGTCGATACAAATTTTAATTAATACTGTTGCCCAAACACGCAGGTATCAATTTAGGTGACCTCGGCTACGATACGAGATAAATGATGTAGTCAAAATTTACTGAAATTGACTGTCCATAAACTAATAGAATAATATTTATATCAAACTTATATGACAGGTACTTGAATTTTAAACAAAATATGTTTGTTTTTGATTAGATAAGAATTACATCATGAAAGTTATAGTTTTATATTACTTCTAAAAATGTGAAAGTATAAGGATAAAAAAATGCTTAGGTACATATATCTAAAAGTAAAATTTTGTTAACATCCTTGTAAAAATAATATGATACAGTGGAAAGGCTAGCGAAAAAAAGTAAAAAAAAAATACAGTAAAAGTAAAAAACAGTTTATATTTAGTTTGCATTAAATCCAATTTAACCTTTTATTTTTTAATATATAGTAAGATAATAAAGAATATTTTTAAGGGTTAAGTTTAAAATCGAGCATACCCAGATCTTATATCTATTTTTGCCACCTAACAAATCGGCTCAATTCTTACATACAAGATATTATACTCTTGCACCGCTCTTTTACGTGTTACCCTGTACGATATTACTTAGAAATAAAATAGTCCTGAAAACAATTAAAAATAACAGCTTACTTTATTTTCTACTTTCTTGTTAACATTTGTATAGGTACATATAGCTTAAAAATTAAATTAAATTAATCAGCTTCACCCTGTATCCCGCACACAGCAGTCTGCCTACCCGGCAGAGGGAACTTAGTGTTAAGACACTCCGTTTCCCACTTTCTGCCGAATCCTGGAGGCATTGCGTGTTGAGTGGCAGAACTCAATGCCGCGCTTAACCTAGACGCCAGAGCGAAGAAATGGAAATATAAATTTAAGTAAATATTTCATCTCCTCGAGTGGGGATCGAACCCACAACCAGTCGGTTTTACAGTCACACTTTGTGCCGCTGCACCACGACTGGCCTCATCCATACCTATATTATAAATTCGAAAGTAACTCTGTCTGTCTGTCTGTCTGTCTGTCTGTTATGCAATCAGGACCAAACCGCTAATTCAATTGCGATAAAATACTCATACAGAGATACTTGAGGGGCTTGGGATAAACATAGGATACTTTTTTTCTCATATTTGTAATATTTTCGATGTATAATAATATATTAAAATATTTTTTAATTTGACAGGCAATTTATTCTGCCATGTTAATAACAACCGACCGTTGCTAAGCAACGGTTTGCAAAGTTTGTTTTAAGAAAAAGTCACCCAAACTGAGCTTGCTTAACGCATACATGGTGTGCGCTGATTCTACCTATGAGATACATAAAAACAATGTTTAACTAAAATATTGTCCTTTAAATAATGTTTAAAAAAGTCCGCGATACATATACCATGTTTATCTCTGAAGGTTGAGCAAAAGTAACCATTTTAATTGATTTATTGGGTTGTTTGTACGTATTTTCTATAATTTGATATTGATTCTTATGAAAATGAATATAATAGTCACTTTTAGCATTTTATCTAGATTGAAATTATAGTTTACTGTATAACATTCTAATAAATAATTAAGGAGATGTCACTGATTCGAAGTGACCTAGCCTTCGAGCGGCATAGTATGACCCGACGCGAACGTTTTGTAAATATTAGTACATTTTCGAACTACTGTTAATTTTTATGTAATTATTTGCTGTTTACAATTAATTTATACTTTTCTTTGGTTCTTCGCTTATTCGAGTAGTAGGTTAGTTAGATTTTCATTAATTTCTTGGTGTGGTGTAAGTTTCAGCCCTGTGCGGCATCGGCATAGTATTATTAAGTATTAAGGAAAGTATTGTGGTTATTTCATCTTGGTTGGATGGTTATCTATACCGTTGTTATACACTTAATAAATTGTAGTTTTAGTTTTATGGGATTTTATTTGATATTGCTTGCAAAACTTATAATATTTAATGTAGAAAGGAATTTAGTTATTTCATATAGTATCTATGTACGCTCTCAAGGAAAACGTGGCAAAAGATTATTCCCGGGTAAATCAGTAAAATCGATCACTGAAAGTCCAATAAAATCAATTCAGTTATTCTGGACCTTAGCTCGGGGAAATAGAAAGACAGACAGAGACAAAAAATATATATATTTTCTTATTGTATTTGAGTATTATGTAATTAACCACATGCACTTTCAAAAACATAGCACAACACATTAAATTCTTTTAAATATTTATTTTAGGTACTTTGATAATATTAATAATGTAGCTGGTTTTGTTTATTTTTTTTATTAATATTTTATTGGTTACGTTTACTTATAATTTTTTTCATCTAAATTAGTTACATATTTTCAAAAACTATTTCATAAATATACCTAATAAGCATTCGTATAGTTTAAGCGGGCGAAGCCGCGTCCGGGTACGCTAATATAGATATAAAATTATAAATCTAATTTTAAACGTTTTTCTAAAAAAAATTACTTTATTTGTAACAATTGTAGCACAATCAAATTACGAAAAAATCCAATATTTAAAATGCAGGTACATTATGGAAAATTAACCAACATTAAAAATTTTAAATTTGTATCAAAACCGACATCTAGTGGCTTGAGTTGAGTACCCTCGATGTGAACTCTGTTTGAGTGTCATTGATGTTCATTTAATGCCAAGAGTGGCTAAGGAGGTTGATATTGAGTTTCTATTTCGATTAACGAATATTTTTCCATATATGACACTGTGTTATTACCTTCACCGAAGTTTAGTATAGAATATATCTATAAAAATGTAGTATAGAAGATATCTTTAAAAATGTTAAATATACATAAAACTTATCTTAAAGTATTTTTTTGTATTTTTAGGGTTCCGTACCTCAAAATGTAGAAACGGAACCCTTATAAGATCAGTTTGTTGTCCGTCTGTACGTCTGTCAAGATCATTTCTCTCGAGATGGCGTGTAAATATCAAGTAAAAATTAATATTAAATATTCAGATCTCCAAAGTTTCTAAGTCAACGCAATCAAACGATACAAACATTTACGCATTGATTTTGCTGCATCGTGTATGAAATCCGCCGCGTAATCAATATATATATAACATCACGTGGATTTATAGTTATGCAATTCGGCACAAAATGAGAATATATTATAGATATTTCATAGAAAAAAAATTGAGGCCAGTCGTGGCGCAGGGGCACAAAGTGTGATCGCAAAATCGACTAGCTGTGGGCGACATTTATATTTTCATTTCTTCTTTCTGGTGTCGAGGCAAAGCGCGGTGTTGAGTTCCGCCACTCAACACGCAATGCCTCGTGGGGAACAGAGTGTCTTGACACTAGGTTCTCTCTGCCTATCCTGCTGCGTGCGTAATACAAAGTGAAGCTGATTTGATTTTTTGGAAAAAAATTACAAACTTATATTTGTAGTTCAGACTACAAATTTAATCCATCCCATACAAAATGAGTATGCCCGCAAAATTAAGTTTGTCAACTTTTCAATAATATAATCTCGAAATTGGTACGAAAGCGTCTGTGGGCCAATCCAAGTCGCAGTTAGCCGGTTTTATTTATTTTGACTATTAATATTTTAGAATAAACGAAACTGTATGCCTATTTTCTGTATTCAATATACTTTGAAATTATACTTTCAAAATTTACACATTATCGAACACTGATGCATTCAAAACTTAGTTAGCTAACTAGTAAGTAAGAAAACAACTTACAATAACTAATTATTTATAACTACCAGTTAATTTCATTTTAAGTTAAAGTTATTAGACTTTGGAACAGTATAGCAAAAAATATAAGAGTGCTTTAACAGTTTGTGGCACGCATATGAAGTTGTATGTTTATAAATTGCATAATTATATACTAGTGTCGTAATCTACTGTAGCGTTTGGCGCTCCGTTCTCTCCGATTACCCTGATAGGAATACCGCGCGAAGATAAGATAAGATAAAAAGATAAGAAAATGACTCTTCAACTATTAAATAGAAAATTTATACTTGATACATTTTAAGAGGCGAGTCGTGGCGCAGGTGCACAAAGTGTGGCTGTGAAACCGACTGGTTGTGGGTTCGATCCCCACTCGAGGAAGTGAAATATTTACTTAAATTTATTAATAATAATTAATTTATTTCCATTTCTTCGCTCTGGTGTCGAGGCAAAGCGCGGCGTTGGGGCGTTGGGCGTTCTGCCATTCAACACGCAATGCCTCCAGAATTCGGCAGAAAGTGGGGAACGGAGTGTCTTAACACTAAGTTCCCTCTGCCTACCCTGTTGTGTACGGGATACAGCGTGAAGCTGATTTGATTATTAGGAAATATGGATCTTTGGTGGTGGTTACTTTGCCAGTTATTAGGTAACTAAGATGCAAAAAATAATACCTAACTTATGTTAAATTATATAGCTCAATTTTTTAATATTATCTTGGCAATAATATTAGAAATGTACTTACCAGTGTTGAGTGTATGCGCACAGAAACTTTTAGGCTTTATAAAATAACAAAGATATGGCTTGCTTTGGCTCTGGGGTCATTAAAATGCGGACGGAGCCGCCATCTCGCACTTTCGCGAATAACTCTAAATAATGTATGCTTACATTTTGTTATAAAAATACAGCTTCAAACGTTGTATATAAAGGATATTCTGTAGAATAAGGATTTATAAATACTATCGACAGGCCCTGACTTCGTACGGATGCTATATTCATTGGGTATTTAGTGTTTATTCTTCTATATTGTTATTCTTCTGTCTATATAATGAGAGGTGAAATTTGTTTTTGCTTAATGTCAAAAACTACTAAGCCGATTTTGAGAACTTTTTTAAAATATATCAATAATCAAGGAATAACATAGACTATTTTTTATTTAGTTTATTATCCTTAATTTAATTTTATTTCTTTTATTCTGAATCCTGCACCTAGCAGGGTAGGTAGAGGGAACCTGAGAAAATAGTAATGAGTGGCGAAACTCAACGACGCGCTTTTTCTCGTTACTTGGAAGAGGAAATGAAAGTTATAAATTTTATGTTAATAAAACCAAAACTATTTTTTGCATGGCCAATGGCCGAATGTATATGGAAACTAAATATTGATAATTATATCTGCAACATATTTTGAACCTTCATTCTGAGCAAATAAAATTATATTATTGTATTAAATATTAAATTTCTCCGTGTGGGGATCAAACCCACAATCCTTTACAACCACACCGTTGCTGTGCCACCGGGCCATGTCGACCTCAATCCTGTTTATCTTTCTGTTTTATCTTTAATTTAACAAAATATAAAATGTTTTGTTATGTTGAAAAATATGTTATAGTTATAACGTATATCATATTACTGAAGAAAATGAAGATTTACTATTAAAATATGTGTCATGCCGTCGCTTGAGATGTCAAGTCTGTCAATATTACTGTATACAATACAAAATGTCAATTCGCTTATTTACCAAGACGTGACGTAAATCGCTCTGACTGACGTTCGACATACCACGGCGGCTTGCCTTATTTTATAATTTATTTTTTTCTAAATAATTATTTTTATTAATCCTACAATTCATGATAAAATCAATGCTTCTATTGTAATCTAATAATAAAGTTTTATTAATTAAATACATGTTTGTGATGTATTTAAATGAAATGAGTGAAATGCAAAAAAGCTTAATGAAAATGTAACTTATATTTATCAAAACATATTTCTGTGGATGAAATTAACACAGGATGGTCTATTATAAAAAATATTCTGAAGCAATTTGTCAAGTAATCAAGTGATTAGTCTAATCTATATTCAATAGTTATAATTCAAAATTAATAATAGGTATATATTAGTAGGTTTTTTAGGAAATGGCAAATGGTCAATAGTTGTGACTATGTTTTATTCTTATATTATGTTTCTAAAATAAAAAAAAATCCGTCTATATATAATTAATAAAAAAAAGAATGCATGTAACCTTTACACGCGGTCTAACCCGCGCCCTTCGGCCTTTTAGCCTGGTGGTACCATAATAATTGCGGTCGGGAGTATAGCCTGGTACAGTAATAAACTACGAATTTTCAAAAGATGATGGAAATTTTGTATCTGAATACGCTATACCTATATATATAAAAGGACTTGTGCTGACTGACTGAGGTAAGACGCACGCAGAACCGTAACCGCTGATGGTAGAAACGTGAAATTTGGGCAGACGTTTATTTTCATATTTTGGACATCCACTAAGAAGGGAATTTGAAAAATTTTAACCCTAAAGGGATGAAATTGGGGTTGAAAGTTTGTATGGAAAAAAATTTTAATCTGTACCGATTTTTATAAAATTTGAAATTCAGACTCTTAAAAATATTTCATTGAACATCTGTTTCATGGTTTTTAAGAATTCACCCCCTAAGGGTTCAAATAAGGAATTGAAAGTTTATATGGAGAAATCTTTAAATTGCCACCGATTTTTATAAAAATTTTAATTCAGACTGTTAAAAATATTTTATTGAACACGTGTTTCGTGGTTTTTTTAGAATTAACTCCTAATAAGCGGGCGAAGCCGCGCGCGCCCTCTAGTATGAGATAAAATAACAGTCAATTTTGTATTTTTTACACTTTCGAATGTTATAAACATGTACATAACGAAAAAACTAAAAACGGATTTAGCAGGTGTACACTCTAATCCGACGATATGTAATTTGGTAATAAGGATGGTTATTGGATATTGGTTACAAGAGTAGCCCTACAGTTCATAAAATTAAAATTTTCAGATAGTTCTTGACAGCTTGTTCTTATTTACGCTGGCGTTGTCGTCTCATCCTTCGATATATATTTATATAAATACATATAACTAATTCGAGAAGTATTATTTGATTCTATTATAAGATTTTTTTTCATTTAAAATTTATAGTAAATTATTTACTTAGGCTAGTTTTGCGGCAGGGCAAGCGTGTCACTGTAAACGACAGGTTGTGAGTATGATTGTGATAATATTTTCATTTCTTCGCTCAAGTGTCGAGGCGAAAAGCGCGGCGCTTTCAACTCGTAATGCCTCCAGAATTCGGCAGTAAGTGGGGAAACAGAGTGTCTTAACACTAAGTTCCGAGGTCTCTCTGCCTACCCTTTTATGTGAAGGACCCAGCGTGAAACTAAAAAAAGAAAATTATAAACAACGATCCTAAAGAAATATTTTCGGTTATAGCGTATTTTGGGAGAAGTTCAATGCATATGCTATGTCTTATGCAATGATTCTCATTTGTTATTCGAGATTTAATGTAATTATAATTTTAATGACTTCAGAGTCAATTTAAGGTACTTTTTTACAATATAATATTTTTAAAATTTTTTAAGCACTTATTGTATAAATATTTTTTATTTTGAAGTTGAAGTCATTGAAATAATAAAAAATATTTACAAGAATGCTTTTAAGCGTAAAAATGCGAATATAAAACTTGAAAATACAAATTGAAAGATTTGTAAAGTGCAAGGTTATATTGTAAGTTCAATAAAAAATTATGCATAAAACTATGCTCTTGGAATTTTGTATTAACTAAAGTGGAAAATTATAATATGTAACATATGTAAAACCTTATAATTAGCGTTTTTATGCTTAAAATCTCTATAAATAAAATTATATTAATTATGCAGAGTGCTGGGTAAAAGCGGCTTAATCGTATCACAATCAGAGCACTTCGTAGAACTCGCAGTTCACGTGAACAATTCTGCAGTTGGCGTTAGTTTATCAAAACTTACTAGTTCAATGAATGCTGCAGTATACAAAATATTTTAGTTTTAATATATGTAAATAATTTAAAAAACACTATTATAATTATTTAATTTATATTAGTGTAGTACAGTTGCCATATTTTTACCGCTAGTTATCGTACTAATCTTTATAAAATATGTAAAACATAGTGTATATTGATCGTTACATTTTCATATACTTTAAAATTAAGCTTCAATAGGGTGAGAATCAGATCTAGAATGATTCGTATAAAATTCGTAACTCGCAAAAAATATAAAAATAAACTTAAAACATCGTATATCATATAAATATATGATTTAAAAGAAAAAAAACTCTGGAATGATTTTTTTCCGGAAAATTTACTTTTTATACCATATAACTCGAATCATAGAAATTCGACGTAGCTGGATGAGAACGTATGGCTTAATGATCAGAGCGCTTGGACGGATTCCAAGATTCGTGGGTTCACATTCCGCTACATTAAAAAAAATTATACGTTTCCTAAATAAGTAAGATTTTTTTTTGCTTTGTTAGAGCTCATTTTAATATAAAATTTGTTGATAATTTACATCAACTGATTTCTTACTAAATCATAATGAAAATTTGCTAATACAGTTCGATTGTTGATTCTGCGGTCATGGATTTTCTTACAATATAGTCCAACAATAGCTCACTCGTATAACTATCGGTTTACACATCTTGGCAATAGCATCAAAATAAAAATCGTTTCTTAAAAAACTAAATTTTAACAAATACTTTCAGGGACTGTAGCGAAAGTTCATAGCGAATAAGCGAAGTTTCATTAGGCTAGCTTAATGACAACTTGTTAAATTTGAACTTAAATCATGAAACAGTAAATAATTGATATTCTGATTATGAGGATTGATTACCTTTAAATCGACTTCTTTAAGTATTTACCGAAGTGTTTGCATGTTTCAGTAGTCAATTACAGTCAAACAACGTTTGTAGATTAAAGATATTTTACATTGTAAAGTTATCCTAGCACTGGCTGTGAATTCGATAATATTCTTGGGTTGTGTTTAACGTTAACTTTTAGAGGCTGTAAAAGAAATACTTCACGACAAAGACGGAAGATGTGTAAAGCAATAATTGTTAATTATTATAAGCTACGAAAGAGTTATTACTGGGCTTTATTTAAAATTTCGTCTTTATAGTATCACTAAATTTGTCGTAAGAGCTAAAAACTTACCATCAATCCTTTAATATTTTATTCATTTACTCGTAAAAATTGGTTCAGTCTATAATCATAATCCAGAGAATTTACGTTGACCTATTATTATCAAATTTGTCAAAAAGTGAGTATTTGCAATGTAAATAAAAGAAAAACTAAAAAAACTAAAAACTATTTTAAACTTATAATTTAGTTAAATTCGTACAAAATGAGCGCATACTCGTATTTTGTTGTCAACGTTGTACTTTCCGTTGACCTACAATCCCGAAATTGGTATGAAACCCACCGTCGGCGAGTCTGATTCGCACTTGACCAGTTTTTTACTTATAATGCTACTTTTTCTTATTCTAAATCTGGAAGAGTTTGTCCTCTAAGTCATATTATTACATACAAGTTCTACGTTAATAAAAGTAAGTAATTTATGATAAACAAAGCAGTTTTAATGAGGCAAAATTTGCATAATGACAAGTAAGAGGAAACTAGCAGTCCTTTCTTCTTAGAACTATATTAGCCTTTAGATTTAACCTTCACCGAGGTAACATTTATTAATATTAGGTGTTTAGCTTAACCCATTATGACCTGTATTATTTTTAGTGCTAAGAATTTAATATTTTTTTAATACATTGTTGTATTATTTTCTTATACATTTTTGATCATTGAAAGTTGAGTAGAGTTTTTACTAGTTGAGTAGAGTTGTTTGCCTCACAAAATTATACATTTTTGTAGTAATATGTGGGTTTTATAATAAAAGTAGATATTTATTTAGCAAAATTGCATTGGTGAAGAATAAGTTTAGTTTTTATATGAAGGTTTGAAAATTATAGTCGTCTCCAAAGCACATTTGCCGTGTTCCACTAGAAATTTGCATGTGATTTCGACCATTATGTCGAAGAAACCTTTATCGATTCTTTTGTGCTTTCCGCTATTGGTCTTCTCCTTCGCATCTGTCTGATCTGCTCACCTACTCATCGATGGCTCATCAAATTGACTAATAGAGCTGTTTTATTTGTTATGCTATATTATCATTGTTTACTACGACTTCACCTGGTCCTTCCGCGGCAAAGAACATTAACCTCGTGAAGTCTCAACTAGTTGTACAAGAACATCTATAATTGTTCAATGTGAAAATACATTTCACTGCTGATTCCACTTCGCATCCGACATTGAGTTGCCGTTGTTGGGTCACCTGATGGTATATGAGCATCGCCGCCCACGACCCCGTATACCACAGCAGGAGCTACAGGTGCGTTGCCGGCTTTTAAGCAGAATATACTCGTAGACGCACTTTTTGAAAGTACTCACTCGACCTGGAAACACTGTCGCAGATATTCCGAAGTCCCGTGGCAAGTAAATGGACATTATTTATACAACCATCATCCTCTTATTTGGCTTAATATTAATCGGAGTGGATTGCTAATTTTCGAGGCCCAATTTAAAGCAAACGTGACTTAGTTCTTCCTGTGGTATAGCTAGCATGCGCTATAAATTCTTGAGAAGTAATAACACAATCAAACTAACAAGAAAACAAGAAAGTGAAATGTCACTGAACGTACAAAATAGCGGCATATAAGTGCCAAAATAGCACCCATAGTTTTAAGGCATAATACAAAAATAAGATAACATGTCTGCGTAATCCCCATACGAGTATATAATAAAAGAATAGAAAAGTCGATTCTGTACATGAAATATATACAAAAATAAAAATGGGTTGGTTAGCAAATCGATTATAGAAGCTAAAAAACCAATCAGCAGAATTCTTGTCTGTCTGTTTGTTTGTTCTCCAATCACGCGAAACTATCGAGCAGAAAGGGATGAATTATTGCATGCCTATGGTCTGGAGGTACATCTTTTTTGAGTTTGATACCGGTTTTCATCATAGTTTCCTTAAAAAAATAAGAAAGCCAAAAATTACAAATTACATTATAACTATAACTACTGGATGAAAGTGAATAAATTTTGGCATGGTTATAGCTCAAAGCCTGAATCAACTTATTGTATAATAAATTACATTCCTGCGTTAATATGTAATGTACTTTTACAAAAAAAAAACAACTTATCTATGATGTAACATTAAGTATTATTATCCAAAATCGGCTTTATTTTTTTTTTATTTATCGTAACTTTTTTATCGTCAATTTTAACTAATCAATTTACTACTACGTAAACAGATGTAATGATTAAATAACCGACCTTGATAAGTTTTTATTTATATCCTCATAATTTATTTATATTTATATCCTCATACAAATATTATCACTTTTTTGTGAACTGTTTATGTTCGAGAACAAATTTGAACAAAGTACAATTTTATTATATCCACTTGTAGTCGCAAGCCAAGTGTAAATATTGAAATATGAGATTTCATACATAATATTTTTTATAAATATTAAAATATTTTTTTGGTAACGTAATCGAAATATCTATCGTATTGAATATGATGCCAGTCGTGGCGCAGCGGCACAAAGTGTGACTGTAAAACCGACCGATTTGAAATCGATTTTATAACAGGCCTTGATAAGGATTCATTCATGATAGGGTTCTGTTCACTTTTTTGTGTTTTTTTATTATAGAGTATTAACTTTTTAAACGGATAAATTATACGATAAACGGATATGTGAGGACATAGCAGAGTAGGCAGAGGAAATTTAGGAACCTAGCGTTAAGATACTTTGTTCCTAT
Organism: Heliconius himera; assembly: GCA_021202915.1. Taxonomy (NCBI): domain Eukaryota; kingdom Metazoa; phylum Arthropoda; class Insecta; order Lepidoptera; family Nymphalidae; genus Heliconius; species Heliconius himera. Next base: position 212,626 of record JAJHJA010000452.1, read on the forward strand.
TCCAAATTCCGTGTTGAGTGGCGGAGTAACTTCACGTCGCGCTTTGCCTCCTTACGACATAGAAGAAATGAAAATAGCCAGCTCCTGGTTTACGCAGGGATCACCGATTGATGAATAACAAATGGCAAAACTTTGGGCATATGGGTTTCGGGGGATCGCCAGATTTTTAACTGGACTGGACACAGAAACATTCCGGGAACGCTGGCGTCCCTCAAGGCTGCGTGCTGTTCCCTTCGCTGCTTCATCTGCATATCAATGACATATTAGAGACTCCTAGCGAACATTGCTATGCAGACAATATCACGCGCTTAATACTCAGGCCGTGCAAGGCTTTTTCAGGAAAATGTCAACTAGTGCCGTAATATTAACGTACACGTAATAAACTTGTGTTTTCTGTTGTATCATCCCTCGGAAATGTTTCTTTATGAGGTAAAAGAAACCTGATTTAATGTCTTACTAAGAATACCCCATTTACAGTGTCACCAGTTTAAGAGAACACTAAGAACAGCCCATTTATTATTCCACATTTTATTGTTATTTATTATATGAGTGTTCAATTTTTAAATAGGGTCCCACATTTAAAGGGAGAACAGAACCTTATTACTAAGACTCTGCTCACTCTGTCACCGTAATAGTTAGACAGTTGTGGTAATGTACTTTTGTTGCTGCTATAATAATAAATATCTACTAAATAAACAGGTTAAATAAATATTATAATAAACGTGTTAGCTGGGTTTTTAAATGATGCGGAACCCTTCGTGCTGCAAAAATCTGACTGACTCTTTTCCGGTTTTTAGCTTTCACTCGGGTCCCGCAATAAGCGGTGTAAATAAAAAAAAAGTGATAAGTTTCTATGTTCTCCACTGCCCTGTCTATCTGATGATGAGTACTTGGAAGGCAATAACAGATTTACATGTACATTAAATTTCACATTAATTTGAACGTTTCATTCATAACTTTAAAGTGCATTTAAGACAAGTAAATAATATGTTCTTAACACGAAAACTATTTAAATTGTGACCTCGTTTTTGGTGAGTGAAATAAAGGAAATTCTTTTCTTTTTTACTAGGAAAAGTGTAGCACGTTGGTTTAGCGATGAAATTTTTTAAAAAGTTACTGCTACGGGAATGCCTGTAGCACTATATAAAGCATTACGGCAAGTATGGAGAATAGAGTCTCTTAACACTAGAGTCTATGCTTATTACGAGAAAACGCCTTACTTACCTATACGAGAAAAGCCTGAAGCTTAGGAAAATAACCATGTCAGTGCCAATGATCTTATTCTAATTAGGTACTATGTGTTGAGAAAGTTTAATTTTCAGTACCTTGTTAACCTGCTTCTTTTATAACTTCACGCTGTATCCCATGAGGTATTGCGTGTTGAGAGGCGGAACTCAACGCGGCGCTTTGCCTTGTTACCAGAGCGAGGAAATGAAAATATAAAAAATTATATATTATTAGTTTAATATTAAAACAGTTCAATAACACAACACATTTTGTAAACAAAATGAATTATTCATTTTATTTATAAAATGTGTTGTATTATTGAACATCTAATATTTCAAATATTATAAATATTATGTTGTTAATTGCAAATATTTTTATTTTTATTGCATAAATATTGTTTCAAATGATTTATTTACAATTATTGATTGAAATGAAATGGAAAATGTACTAATAATAATAATAATAAGAAGCAAAATAAGCCTTCATGTGTGTCATATAACCTTACATACTAATATACCATTATCAATATATTTTTATTTAATTTATTTAATTTAGTAATAAAATAGTACATTTTTATTCCCATTAAAATCAGTGTGTTTTATTAATATTATAGATATAGAATCTGTCTATAGCGGTGTAAAATATGATATGCTAGCACCGTTGCTTGAATAATAATATAATACATTTTTAAAAGCGTTACTTAGTAGATATATTCATGTCGTTGGATACACTGACAGTGAGTGATGATTGCACCATGACATTATAATATCGGTAAGTACGTATATATGTATACTAGTGGGCGCGCGCAGCTTCGCCCGCTTATTTCCACCCTTATGGTAAATTTATTTTTAATAGTTTGAATTTAAAATTTTAACAAAATCGGTGGCGATTTAAAGACTTTTCCATATAAATTTTCAACCCGTTATTTAAACCCTTAGAGGGTGAATTTTAAAAAATCATGAAACACGTGTTCAATGCAATATTTGTAAGAATCCGAATTTTAGTTTTATAAAAAATCGGTGCCGATTTAAACATTTTGTCATACAAACTTTCAACCTCTATTTCATCCCTTTAGGGTTAAAATTTTTCAAAATCCCATATTAGTGGATGTCCAGATTATGAAAATAAACATCTGTCCAAATGTAACGTTTCTACGCAAAGCGGTTACGGCTGTGCGTGCGTCTTACCTCAGTCAGTCAGGTACATGTCCTTTTATATATATAGATGTGTTCGTGTCATTAATGATGTGTTTAGTGCTGGACTGGCACGTCCCAAACGCCATAGATAAACAACAACAACAACAATATATATGTATGTGTAAACGATAAAAACTTGATTGAAGGTGATGCCTTAATTGTAGACACGATTTTCGATGATTTGTAATCCAATTTCATTTAGGTTTAAATAATCTGGCGAAGACCATAAAAAGTTTCAATCAATGTTTTTTTTTTTTTTTTTTTAATATTATAAAAATAATAAACTCAACTATTGTTTTAATTTTTTTTTATTAATCTCTCCTTGAATTTTCTTTTGAAAATCGCTTCATTATTTCGGCCAAACACAGATCAAATTGTTTATTTCGTAGCTAAAGTACACAAGATAACTTCTCTTTATTGGATACAAAAAATAGTCCACTATATGCTTGTACACTCCGCCAGTTTGCGTAGAATATAATGTATAATACAAATAAAAGAAGATGTAAAATATTTAAAATTAGATACAGAGATAGCTATCTTTTTAGCTTCAGCACATAGCAGGGTAGGCAGTGGGAACATAGAGACGAAGTGCATCGTACATCGTCCTTCCATCCGTTCCTATTAAGTTCCGTTCCCAACTTTCCGCCGAATTCTAGAGGAATTGCGAGTTGACTGACGAAAGAGAAGAGAAGAGTCTCGTTTCCAGATCTAGAAAACGATAATATATAGCATTTTCTCGAGTGGGAATCGAACCCACACCGCCTTTAATGAGTTTGTGTGTACGTTTCATCAATTTACCTCTCTATTCCCTAGGAGTTTTCAATATAGCTATATAGTTATATTATGTGCTAGGATCTGCTTTAATATGTCATATTTACTTACAATGCTACAATATAAAATGCTTCATATAGAATCTAAAGGTAATTTATAATTGCATTGAAAGTAAACTATAGCTACTTACTTTTTAATCAAATAATATAGTTTAAGTTAATTAGCATCGTTGTATCAAAATATTGTGACAATAGAGGGAATACAATGATACATTTTCATAGAAATTTTTAAGTGCAGTTGTACCTGAGTACCTTACAAAATATTGTACAAAAGTTTGTTAAATTAAATACAGTAATGGGATGAAAATCAATAATTATGCGGCGGTGTAGTTTTTTTTTAAATATCAGACAATATATTTGAATCCATTGTTTCTTAAACAATTATCAGTTATTTTTATTCATCAACATACTATGTTTTAATCAAATGATCTAACTATTAGACTTCATTTTAAAAATGTAACAAATCAAAATCATATGAAATCAGCTTCACGCTGTATCCCGCACACAGCAGGGTAGGCAGGAAACTTAGTGTTAAGACACTCCGTTCCCTGCATTCCACCAAATTTTTCTGAGTGGCACTCCAATCCAATCTTTTATCTTTTATATATATTTTTAATAGAAAAATGTGTGCAATAAGATATAGAATTCCACAAAGGAATGAATTTAGCGTAAACCATAACAATCATCTGACGTCTATTCCACGCCTCGTTAGAACATCCGCGCGAAACTCCCCTTTGTAATCTACCTATCAATAATCTATAGACACTGCTAAGAATATTGTATTAATGTCTAATATTTGTGATTTGAACAATGCAGTAAGTTTTCACTTTCATCTATTTTATATCTATACTTATAATAAATCTGTAGAAAAGTCGTTTCTGTACATTGAAAATATTTAAAAAAAATTAGCCAGGGTGTTAAAGGATAATTAACAGAATCCATTTCCAACATTTTTGGAATTTTTGTCTGTTTGTCTGTTTGTCTGTTTGTCTGTTTGTCTGTTTGTCTGTTTGTCTGTTTGTCTGTTTGTCTGTTTGTCTGTTTGTCTGTTTGTCTGTTTGTCTGTTTGTCTGTTTGTCTGTTTGTCTGTTTGTCTGTTTGTCTGTTTGTCTGTTTGTCTGTTTGTCTGTTTGTCTGTTTGTCTGTTTGTCTGTTTGTCTGTTTGTCTGTTTGTCTGTTTGTCTGTTTGTCTGTTTGTCTGTTTGTCTGTTTGTCTGTTTGTCTGTTTGTCTGTTTGTCTGTTTGTCTGTTTGTCTGTTTGTCTGTTTGTCTGTTTGTCTGTTTGTCTGTTTGTCTGTTTGTCTGTTTGTCTGTTTGTCTGTTTGTCTGTTTGTCTGTTTGTCTGTTTGTCTGTTTGTCTGTTTGTCTGTTTGTCTGTTTGTCTGTTTGTCTGTTTGTCTGTTTGTCTGTTTGTCTGTTTGTCTGTTTGTCTGTTTGTCTGTTTGTCTGTTTGTCTGTTTATGTGAACACGTATCACGTAAAAAGTACACAATAAATTTAAGCAACTTTTATACATAAAAATTACAAATAAATCAAGGTAGGTTTTAGTGTTTATTTCATTGTAATCGCTTTACTCTATCCAACGATATAAGTATTTAAGTTTTCAAGAAGTTAATAATTTGAGATAGTAAAAATCGATACCAGTAACGCTATCTATTGACAAAAGTAGTAGGTACTAACGAATCTTGATACTCTCTTCCATACGCGTAACGCTATCACTAATTGTGATGGGATCTTAATAGATGGCGCTGTGCATAAAAGAAAATATAGTTTGGAAAGGTTACCGCTACACTTTATCAAAAAATAATGTACTTAAAGTTTTAAAGATATTTATGTTTCGAAAAAAAAGAAATTATTAAGAAATAAATTATTATATTGTTGAGTTATTATCTGCTTAACGTTAATTACGTCATGTAAGTGTAATCTATACTTATAATAAATTTAACATAAACATAGTAGTATTTTTCTAACAATGTTCGAATGGTTACAGTTCAATTGTAAGTCCAAAAGAACGACTTTAGAAACGTCTTATTTATTTGACTGTTGATAAATTTACGTATTCTTAAAGTACAATTGTTCATAGTACTAACTACTAACTACAAAGTGAACTACATTGAATTGTTGGTGAAAATTACCTTCGTAACAGTCTAGCTTAATTCGTAATTATTTAACACAGTGATAAAGAATGACTTAATATTCAAAGAAATATTTTGAATAGGTTCTTCAGTCCGTTCGTTCGTTTATGTTATTAATATTTTTTTAAGAAACGTATAAAAAAATAACTTTTGGGAGCAAAAACGTGCTTTCTACGTATATTCTGTATATCAATTATATATTTAACTAATAATATATGTTACTAATTTAAAAACTGTACAGGAGCTAGATAAGTTATTTTGCAAATAATATCGTGAGTACTTATCCAAATCAATTAATTATTAGTTAAGGCTGTTTGTAATATCTATATTTCTTAAAAGAGTAATCATGTAATTCAAGCGGACAAAGCCGCGAATAAATAATAAAATTATCGTTGTAAAATAAAATACAATTTGTCAAGAACGATGCACGCACATATTTTTTTTTTTTATCAAAGGGAAACCGCCGCATACGCCTCATTCCGAAATCGAGCCGTAGGTTTTGGCGGCAAAGTTCAAAGTTCTAAAATCTAAAGGTTTTAGTAGTATTTTTGTAGTAGTATGTGATTACGTTATTGGTATCAAAGCGTAAACTGCCTCACACGAAATATAGATATGATTAAACATCGTGAAATGAAAAAAAAAACCTACGTCTACACTGTTGCTTAAATTCTTTAGGTATGGAATTAAAATATTTTACCTAGATGCTATTTCCGTAAAAGGAGCGCTGACGCGCTTCTCTTCTGTTCTTTGTTAAAGGCCATAGTTGTGGCTGTAACGCGACTGGTGTGGGTCCGATCCCCACTTGGAGGATTGAATTATAATTTAATAATAATTTCATTTCGTTTAATAATATTTTAATTTCGCACATCAGTCACACATTATACGCAATATCTTAATACTTACATTATAACATAATCTCATAATCTTACGCATAATCTTTACCCTGCTAAAGGCGGGATAAAGCGTGGATCTGGTCTTAACTTTGTGTGAACCGATTAAAATAAAGTCCAGTCCAGTTGAGGCCAGTCGTGGCGCAGCGGCACGAAGTGTGTCTGTAAAACCGACTGGTTGTGGGTTCGATCCCCACTCGAGGAGATGAAATATTTACTTAAATTTATATTTCCATTTCTTCGCTCTGGTGTCGAGCGAACGAGAACACGAAAGAACGAGAACACGCAATGCCTCCAGAATTCGGCAGAAAGTGGGGAACGGAGTGTCTTAATACTAGGGTTCCTCTGCCTAACCTGCTGTGTGAGGGATACAGCGTGAAGCTGATTAAAATAAAACTAATATTAAATATTTAAGGGCAGATTGCCAAAATGCAAGCAAAAAAGGATTTAAATCGGTTAAGCCGTTTCTGAGATTATCGTGAACAAATTCACAGACAAACTGACCAAGTTCTATTACAATGTTAATTGTAATATCTTCCATGTACAGACACCGATGAGTTAGGATTTTATTGTAAGTATCGATAAGTTGTGTTTTTATTTCAAAAATTCAATTGAAGATTCTTATGGGAGGTGCGAAAATGCGACCTAAAGTTTTAATAAATTTCTCATTAAATATCTTCATTGCGTTGTAAACATACATTATAGGTTTATCAAAACACGAACATAATTCAGTGTGTTAATTAAATAATTTTGTGGTTTAAGCGGGCGAAGCCGCGAGCGGGTCGCTAGTATAGACTAAGATTTATATGCCGATATGTACTTACTTATCTTAATAATAATTAAAACGAGGCTGTCGTGGCGCAGGGGCACAAGTGTGTGATTAAGACGGTTGTAGGTTCAAATTCGTCTCGGAGGAAAGAAATACTTAATCTTCAAAGGGCGGCATTAAGACCCGCCATTCAACACGCAATTTCAATAAAAGTTGTGAAGGGAGTTTCTTAACACTAGGTTCAAAGGTTTCCTCTGCCTACCCTGCCTTATGCGGAATGAAACGTAAAGCTAAAACAAAATATGATTTCATATTTTTAATTGCAAAGCTAAACTCATTACATAGTTGTTCTCAATAATATTAAATAAAATTATTTTTAACTTTATTTCGATCATTCATAATTATTTTCATCAGTAGGTTTTTTTTCTTTTCTAACTATTCTTAATCAATTTGTATAATTTGTCGATTTTTATTTTATTTCATATAACAAAAATATAATAAAATATAACAACAATCTTCGTTGGCACTCTACTATTCTATCAAGCAGTCAAATATAAATGCATTTTAAACTTGACTGGATTTCATTTACCAGCTTCAATACACACTTCAATACACATAATATAATATTATTTAAACGTTACAAGAAATATTTTGATATTTTATTATCTTCTTAAGTTTATCCTACGCTTCTAATATATACATTAATTAAGGATACAGATAGTTAATTATTTATAAAATATGCATATTTTTTCATAGAAACAAAATAAAATAATTATTGATATAGCAAATAGCCTCAATTACCTGTCCGCTTCTCTCCTTTGACCGGAATGAGCTGTTTGTAATGTTAACAACCAATACCACCACCGTGGTGGTACTGGTGGTGGTGGTGGGGTTAAATACGTGACAATATAAAATATATACTGCATACATTGAAAATAACCAGCGTTCCTTTGTTTAAACGTTCCCGTTCTCGTCTTTCATTAAAACGATTACTATTAGTTTTTAGTGTTTTTGCACTTTACAAATTATAATTGATCTTTTTCAGGCTACATTTTTAAAATAACGAAAAAAAAGAAATCACGTGTCACCTACACGTAATTGTTAAGACTCTCCGTCCTCAACACTCCGACAGTTTAAAAGGCTAGTTGAGTCATTTTAAAACGGAGAAATGAAAGTAAATTAAATAAAGATATTTTTCCGAGTGAGGAAAAATAAAAACCTGTTCCGAGGTACATAGTAATTACTATAATTTAATTTTAATTACCGTTTGAATCTTTAAAACTAAAATAGACCTAAATTGGCAGGTCGTCGTAGTTCCTTATTCCAGGTCGCGTAATTCCTACCATTGTGTGTAATTAACACGTACTCAACGTGTTAATTCACGTAGACAATTAGAACAACAGAAAGTACTGATTTGTATTTATTTATTTTTTTACTTAAATATTATTCTATTCATTCTCTATTACAATTCTAATTTAAATTTAGTAATTTTTAATTAAATTCAAAAAGTAGGTTATCAGCTTGACCTGAACATATGTTATACATATAACAATATTTGAATATGATGATATAATGAGGTCGTCGTGGCGCATGGGCACAAGGGTTCGACTGTAAACGCGATGATTGTGGGTTCGATTTCTATACGGGGACATGAAATATTTTATATTTTCATTTCTTCGCTCTGGTGACGAGGTCTGGCGTGGCATTGCCTCCAAAATTGGGCGAATAGTGAAACGGTGTGTCTTTACACTAGGATCCGAGTTTCTACCTGCGGGATACAGCGTGAAGTTCTATTAATAATGCTACAACAAAAAAAACTAAAAAATGCTATAACATACATAGCCGTGGCCATTACTAACGGCATAATACTATTAATAATTTCAAACAACTTATCGTAGCGTCGTTATTATGCCTAAAACTAATGCATATATTGATGAGTCAATATTCAAATCCGTGGATCAGAATAATCAAATTAGCTTACTAAATTAAGGTTCTAGTTGAATAGAATTCGCTAGGGAAATATGTTGTAGAACCTACAAATAACATATTAAACAATGTTTCCTCAAATTATTATAATATGTGATATATATGCACATGTATAATATATTAGATTCAAGCAGATATACGACATGGTTCCCGTTATGATAAAATTTTCAATATGGTGGCTTAGTTCAATTTTTAATCTTTCAGTCTGTAAATTGATATTATCCGTCGTCTTGGCTTGTTAGTCTTGTCTTCTTTCGTCTTCTTATATTTCGTTTATAATACTATGAGGCTATCATGGCGCAGTGTGTCGGCATGCGATCTTAACTCGAGAAACTGATTATGTTCAAATTATTTTCATTTACTTATTTAGAAATTTATTTTAGAAATTTATTTATTTTTATTTCCTAAGTGTGGAATAACACTTTAAAACTGTTTAAAAAATTATTTACATTTCTCCACTCCGTTGAACAATGCGTGACTTTGAGTATATGCAGGATACATATTGAAGGTGAAAAAAAAAACACTGAAGTCCTGTGCTATGCTAAAAATAACAAACACTCATAATCAATAAAGAAAAACTATCTTTAATATATTAAAAAGTTCAAACATTCCATAGTGGTTTCACTTCGTAACAAAAATCAATACAACAATTAACTTTGTTCTAGCCTAGGACAGGAAGTATTTTTTTTTATATTTACAACTTAATAATTTCATGATCATTTATATTATACGAGTATACAGGATGATGTTCATCGAAATCGATCCCTTATATACTTTAATTTTCAATGACAGGCATGATTTTTCTTACGATGACATATTTAAATTTTTTTAAATTAGCAATTTTGTTTTGACGTTCTTTTAATGAAATTCAAATAAAACTGTTAGTGTTTATTCTCTATATATATTTTTTCTTTTTCTTAAAACGGTACAAAAAGTTACTTGTGAAATATTCTTTCTCCAGCGTGAGAAATCTAATATTTACCATCATCCAAGTGCATGAGGCCAGGAGAGGTCAGTCGTGGCGCAGCGGCACGAAGTGTGACTGTAAAACCGACTGGTTGTGGGTTCGATTCCCACTCGAGGAGATGAAATATTTACTTAAAAATTTATATTTCCATTTTCTTCGCTCTGGTGTCGAGGTTAAGCGCGGCGTTGAGTTCTGCCACTCAATACGCAATGCCTCCAGAATCTGGCAGAAAGTGGGGAACAGAGTGTCTTAACACTAGGTTCCCTCTGCCTACCCTGCTGTGTGCGGGATACAGCGTGAAGCTGATCCAAGCGCATTAGTCAATTCAAGGTCTGTGCTAGGATAGCTTAACAATATCAAAAATATTTCTACTCAACAAACATTGTCTGATTATAGACGACTGGTAAAAATGCAAGTACTTATGCAAATATCTAAAAAAAATTTAAATGTAGTCAATTGTCGTAATAAGAATAACAAATATTAAATGTTTCATGACTCGAGTACATTTTTAACATGTTGTCATTGAGCTACGTCTATGAAACTTTCAGAAATTATTCTACACAAATACCAGTAATTCTTTTTCCGCTACAGCCTTTAAAAGTTTTTGATAAAATTTAGCTTTTTTAAATACAATGTTTGTTTCAATCTTATTTCCAAGATTTATAAACTGATAGATTTAAACTATTATATGATACAAAAGTCCTACTATTGAGCTATATTGAGAAAAAAGTCACGAGCGCAGACCCAACAGCCGGTCTATATATACCACTTTTATCGATAATCCGAATTTTTCCAAAAAAATCACAAATTTTTAAATATCTACTGAAAATTACTGAAGATACATGGGAATGAAATGGATAATTACTGGGGTCGTCTATCCTTGAATAACCGTTGATCCATCAATCGCTTTACACTCTATATATATCATGAATATATCATTTTCTAAATTCAAATTTCAGCTTCACGCTGTATTCCGCACACAGCAGGGTAGGCAGAGAGAACCTAGTGTTAAAACACTCCGTTCCCCACTTTCTGCCGAATTCTGGAGGCATTGCGTGCTGAGTGGCAGAACTCAACGCCGCGCTTAGCCTCGACACCAGAGCGTAAAAATGAAAATATAAATGTAAATAAATATTCCTTTTCCTCGAGTAGGTATCGAACTCACAACCAGTCGATTTTACAGCCACACTTTGTGCCCCTGCGCCACGACTGGCCTCGGAATATATCATAATATTACAAATTATAATTGTAATTAATAATTTATAACAAATTTAATAATTAATTATAATGTAAGCGTCAAACATTTAAACTCAATATGGTAAAGCACAGCAAATTCACGATCAAGCGAACCTAAAGGCGCATTATGCAAGCTATAACTGAGTTAGTTCACTAACTTCATAACGACGAGCATTACAGGCTTTAGTAAGTTCGCCGTTACATCCCTCAAATTCAACATGACATTTATTGTGCATGTTTAATCTAGTTTGGTAATATTAAAGTCGGTTACAATCAAATTTATTATTCTTTATTGAAAGTATTAGTAGACCTTTTGCTTCACCCGTTTCATCTTATTGTTATGTTATAGCTAAATTATATAAAATCTTTTTATAAATTTTATCGTGGCGCAGTGGTACAAGGATGTGACTGTTTCGCAACGGTTGTGGGTTCGATCCAAATGAATTTTGATTTATTAATATGTTCATTTCTTCGCTCTGGCACCGAGCCAAAAGCCACAACACACAATGCCTTAAAAATTCGGCGATAAAGATGGGGAACGGAATATCTTAACACTAGGTTCCCTCTGCATACCATATTGAATGCGGGATACTACTATGAGTTATTTTCGTGTATAAGCTATATTAGTTTAAATTATCATTCAAGTCCGTTCAATAGTTTCAGCGTGAAAATAAACATCCATCCTCACAAAACTTTCACATTTATAATATTAGTAGAGTTTCAAATGCTTTTGGTTTAAAAGCACGTCATAGTATTATCGTGTCCGATTAATTGTTAGACGTATATTTAACAAGGTGTAATTATTAAATAGAAAATATATATTAAAACAAGCGACCCACACGCGGCTTCACCCGCTTAAACTACTGAATTACTTAGTGAACTAAATAAAGAACTTAATACACTGAATTACATTCCTGTTTTAATATATAATGTATGTTGTACCTTATTTATACTTATAAAAAAATCGTAACTCACAGGTGTTTGTAATTGACGATATTCATCGTCATTTAACAATGTAAAAGAGCCACAGACCAAACCAAGACAAACAGACAAACCGACCCGGTTGTGCCTTTGTTCATGCTAATCTCAGAAACGGCTAAATTTAAGTGCACACTTTGCACTGTTTTACAATTATTTAAAATATTAAAATGAACTCACATCACCACGTCCTCTAAATACAATATCAACTTCTATAAGCTCATAATCAGAATTTACTTTCCAAATACATTTATTGTTTATTGTATACATCGCAATTTGAGCTAGGCCCAACAAATATAGATATACCCTCTATATTATGATTTATATTTTTAATGTCACCAACGTTGTCGTTTAAAATAATATTTATTTTAAACGACAACGCACTAGATTAAGGATTACAATCTAAAAAGCATACTTTATGTAAATAATAAAAAAATAAAATTCTAATAAAACAAGGCCAGTCGTGGCGCAGCGGCACAAAGTGCGACTATCGACTGGTTGTGGGTTCGGTCCCCACTCGAGGAGATGAAATATTTACTTAAATTTATATTTCCATTTCTTCGCTCTGGTGCCGGTGCGGCGTCGAGTTCTGCCACTCAACACGCAATACGTCCAGAATTCGGCAAGAAGTGGAGAACGGAGTGTAACACTAGGTTCCATCTGCCTACCCTGCTGTGTGCGGGATACAGCGTGAAGCTGATTTATTTAATAAAACAAAAACACACATTATCTAAAATAGAGACTGTATGAAAAAATATTTTAACGCTGACATGGTAGTCTCGTGGTCACTTTTCTCCCTTTATATACCCGTGGGATCAGCAATGCTCTGATTCTGTCATTCGGTGAACATCTATAAAGGAGACATACGTAGCCTGTGATGACTATGGAGAATTTTGTTAAGTACAGAAACCAAAGATGAGACAGCAAAGATGTCAAGTTTAGAAATTGCATTGAGAAAAAGAACTAATAAAATAAAAGCTTGGTTAGGAAAGTTTTTGTGCAGCTTAGTCTTCGCTCCTCTTCTTATCTTCTGTGGACAAATTAGATTACGAGATTTCGCCGATCACTTAATAATATCGGTAGTTCTAATTCCAAGAATCCTTCTATCTGGCTCAACGATTTTGCAAACAAAAATTGGCTCCTCCTTCTGTACCATCCCAGGATCTATTTATATCTACGCCGGTTGAATCTTTGGAAAAAATGGATATTTCTTTTTCTTTTGAATAACCTAAAAACGTCTTAACGGATTTAAAAGCGGTCCAGTACAAGCGAAGATGATGTTTCTTACTCTTTTATTACAAGATTAAATGAAAAATCTAAGTACAATTTTTGAAATGTGATATTTCAATTAGGCAATATGCTCAATTTGAGGTAAGCCTAGATGCAGGGGCACAAAGTGTGACTGCAAAACCGACTGGTTGTGGGTTCGATCCCCACTCGAGGAGATGAAATATTTACTTAAATTTATATTCCCATTTCTTTGCTCTGGTGTCGAGGCAAAGTGCGGCGTTGAGTTCTGCCACCTGGAGGCCAAATTAAATGTAGTCACATAAATACATTGTACAGTCAATAATAAAAACTGATCAATTAAATTGATATAAATATTTTTGTCCCTTAAAAACAATCACTGTGCAGTGTTACTGTGGAAACTATCTTCTTAAACATTTCTACCTGACTGCAAACCAAAGGGTACTAACCAACTATCCGCAAGAATAGACAAGTATACTTTCTTCGACACGTCAAATAATACCGAATTTAGTCAAAACTGTTGTTAGTTATATTAAACACACTCAACAGAAAGGTACAACTAAAGGTTTATATATATAAAAAAACAATCTTTTCATACATGCTGCACTATTCATAATAAAAACATTTTTGAAATATATATATTTTTTAAAAGTGTGACAATTATCGGGATTTTACCCTTAACCTATTTCGACCTTCACTGTCTGTCACTTAAACAGATGTAATCCTATCGTTTATATTTATGTGTCCGCAGTGAACGTATTTGCAATAGTTTTCACATCAGACTTAATATGGAAATTAAGTTAATAAAATAATATTATATAGCATTGATTGTGAATCACTAAAAGTAGAACCAGAAAAAAACTTTTATAAATTAAATTTATAGTCATCAAAAAAAGACATAAAAAATGTATCAATTCCTCTACGCCGGACTTGCATCCTAATCTTTTTTACTCTCGTTTGTTGGGTCTGTAGTTAAGTTAATAATGAATTGCTTCGTTATATCATCAAGAACAACGTTATGGCTACAATTTTTCTTCTTCTTTTACTTCTCGTTCACATATTTTTTTTATTCTTGTACCGTATCGTGTCACCCTTTATTCATAAATCAAATAATAAAATATAATATTGAAATATTAAGAGATGACATTGCTATTAATCAGTACCAGAGATGTAGTTAAAAATTAGAAATAAGGGTTAGACAAAAAAACAGTATTACCCGGCATAAGCCAAGCAGAGAATGCGCTCTAGTCATATCTACACTCTGTCTACATCTTCATCTACACTATTTGTGTACATTTACACAAATTCAAAGCTTCGCTTTACTTTTACGCCTCGTGGACTGCAGGTCTGCTTTGTTTTAATTTCGTCATAATAAAATTTAATATATAAATAATTTAATAAAATATTTAAATAATCATATTCGTTTTATACATAATTTTGTGTAGGTATTTACTGTTTTTTTTAAAGACAGCGTATAAGATGACAGTACTCACTTTTCGCCATATATACAATATTTATAATTTTAAGTGATTTTATTCATAAAAGTTCTTTAATTGCTTTTAAATTCCTTCCATTTAAATAGAATGTAATAGTAACCTTTATAATATTTTATTTAAATGTTATACTAAATTACTAATATAAACGGAACGTATGCATTAGAAAAATAGAAACTACTTACGTTACATTCGATTCGTTATTTTAACATTTTTATGTTAAATGAAAATAGTAATTAATTTTTCTTAGAAATGCAACCGTTTAGTTCAAGATGTTTATTGAAAAAATATTATATTATAATAGAAACCGGAACCATTATAGTGCCTAATTTATATGTTAATGGTATTTTAACAAGTCAGATTTTCAAATAACCACGAACTCAGTGCTGATGCGAGTGCGGCACGCACCCTTTGTTTCAAAACTTTACGATGTCAAGGTAAATTACAGCTGTATACTAATTAAGATTATATTAGAAATTACTTCAAGATATATTTCTTTTTAAAATAAAAATAAAACAAATAAATCAGCTTCACGCTGTATCCCGCACACAGCTGGGTAGGTAGAGGGAACCTAGTGTTAAGACACACCGTCCCATACTTTATGCAGAATTTTGGAGACATTGCGTGTTGAGTGGCAGAACTCAACGCCGCGCTTAGCCTCGACACTAGAGCGAAGAAATGGAAATATAAATTTAATTAAATATTTCTTCTCCTCGAGTAGGGATCGAACCCACAACCAGTCGGTTTTTACAGTCACACTTCGTGCCGCTGCGCCACGACTGCCTCTTTTTTTTATTTTATTATAAATAAACAAAATAATTTTTCTGGTTGCTTGCGAAGCAGATAGGTAGAAGCTATTTTTTTATATTGATTAACTGTACATGAGTTAGTCAATATATTTACCTTTATCTTTATCTAGATCAGAGAAGCTAAAATAATATTTTTAAAAATACGTAGACACTCCCTCTAAGCCTCTAATTGGACTTAATAGTTTCGATTTAGCAATTATAGTAGTACAAATTTGTTAGTACGTGTGAGACTTTTATAATTTTAGTGACTTCAATTTTATTTATATATTCAAAATGTATATTTTATATGTTTTAGACAAACTAAGATTCCTCGTAAGTGTAATAAATTAAATACTTTTTGAAAACCGCATCGAAATCGGTTCTGCCAAACGCGAGATAATAGTAGGCAGATATATAGATATACATACGTGTATATATACATGCATACATACAGATACCTTTTGTTGAAGTCGGTTAATAAAAAATATGAATATTTCTAACGAAATTAATAACCAATGACCACTTTTCTTTCATTACTTAAAATGTCTATTGTTAACAACTGGCTGTATACACACAAAGCGGAAAGCAATTAAAACTCTTGTTAAAGTCGATTGTGAACGATAAAATGTATGTATTATACGGTTAATTTTTTTATGATTCCGTACTCAAAAAACACGGTCAAATGAGAGTCGAACTCACATATCGAGGATTCCGTATACACCTTCTGCATTGTATGTCAACGGGAAGTATAATTTAAGGTTGACAAACTTAAGTTTGTGGACGTATGTACTTATTTTGTATGAAATGAGCTATAATATATAAGTTTGTAATGTTTTTTTTCTTTGAAATATTTATAAATTTTCTGGATTTTTCTTTTTATTTGTTCTGCAAGCTCTAACTGCCAAATTTGATATAAAGTACGAAATCCTAATACACTGATAGATTCGAAAGGTCCTCTCTGTTATCAGTCTCTCTATATGTCGGTTCGTCTGTCTGTCCGTTGTCAAAACCATTTGTCTCAAGGTCGCGTCAAGCTGAAATTGTTATAAAATATCCAGGTCTATGCTCCCTTGAAGCACAGAAAAAATAATCTTATGCATCGATTTTGGTGCATTTTTAATGAAATTCGCCGCGTAATCAAAACCTATACTTCCCGTGGACACGAGACGCTATAATGTAACTGTAACTAATCAGAGATTGAAAAAGATCATTGGTACCTTGGAGTCCATTTCTTCTAAGCTTCAAGGCTTCGTAAACCTAAATATTAATAAATAGTGTTAGCAGATGGACAGACAGATAATAATGTAATCGTCTAAGGGTTCCATTTTTTACTTTTTGAGGTACGGAACCCTAAAAAGAGTACAGGCTATCTGACTGTGGAGTTATCAGATTTTTAATAAAAGAAATACCGTTAGTTTCAAATCCGTACCGTACCTACCGTTACTTAATTATAGTCGTCTTAATGATCTTAGATTTGTGTGAAATAAAAATAATTTCATGCATCGACTTGTGACAATGGATGACTTACTCCATCCATTATACTTCCGAGTAAACAAAAAAACAGACAAGTTGTCCAAAGTGACCAAACTGTCGTTGACAAGAAAATGACATACGTATTTTTAGGATGCTCAAGTGAATATGTTAATAGATTAACTTAAAAAAAACCGCAGAACTATTAATAGTAAACATTGCATGTTATTATTGGACTGACTGAATGCAGAAATAAAACAAAACGGCCCCACATGCAAAAGAAAGAAATCTATTTCACCAAGACAATGCCCCGTATCACAAGCAGTTGAAAACAATGGTTAAATTGGATAAATTACGCTTTGAATTGCTCTCTCGCCCACCGTACTTTCCAGATTTAGCCCCCAGCGACTACAGGCTTTTTGTAGACAATGGAAAAGATGCTTCGGGAAAAGAAATTTTACTCGAATAAAACTTATCTGGCGATTAAAGTTATGGTATCGAAAAGTTAGAGGAGCCTTGAAAAGAATGTATCTTGAAGAAGAGAGAGTATGTTTGGAATTTCTTTAAAAAAATATTTTCTTAGATCTGAGATTTATTAATTGATATGTTATATACATATATGTGCTTACATGAACTAAACTAACTTGAAAATTGATTTGATAATAGATTGCTAGTTACTTTATTTTAAATCACCTTGGATAGTCCGTTACTTTGTCGTCAGCAACATTCAGGTTTTCTGTATTTTATTTTCAGGTGCTACGCCTTTGTTTCAATTTGTATTTAGCTTTATTGGTAAAGATCTATTTCGAGAAATCTCTTACATTTCGTGTTACTTAAGGATTTAGTCAAGTGTGAAACTTCTATAACCTATTTGACTACAGCAAAGTTTACTAAAGTATATTTTTTATGTTATATGTAGCAAAAAATAGGTTATTTTATTATATATAGATATCTATATATATTAATCTATTAACAAATAATTTATATTCACTTTCTTTTATCAGTTTCCAAAATTAATTAACTTTTAATTACAAAATAATATTGTAATAATAAATGAATTTCGTTCAAATATTAATTTCACAGTTCTACTGTATTCCACAATTTTGTTACTCCATTGTAGCTATAATAGGATAAAGCGAGAGTTCAAGCTCAATGTGCGGTTCCATTGTCCCTTTCTACGAAACACTTTTGCGCAAGCGTAATCGTGTAAATTCGGTAAACTCCGGGCCTTCTCGCCTACCCCGGATTCGGCGAGGCCCTATAAAACAGCTGAGCGATGTTTAGATATAGCTGAATGTATAGAATCTGTGCGGGATGTGAGCTAACTGTGGTGTAGCGTTTTGGGTCTGTTTCTTTTTTAAATTTTATTTTTCTTTACTTGGACATTCAAAAAGTTGTTTTAATAATATTTTATTACCAGCTTCACGCTGTATCCCGCACACTGCAGGGTAGGCCGAGGGAACCTAGTGTTAAGACACTCCGTTCCCCAATGTCTATATTATAATTATATTAAATATTTTTTGAAGTACTTATAAATATATTAAATTAGCGTAATTATACATTTTTTTAGCGTCTCGCTGTATCCCGGACACAGCAGGGGAGGCTGAAGGAACCTAGTGTAAAGACATTCCGTTTTCATTTTCCGCCGAATTCTGGAGGCATTGCATGTTGAGTGGCGGAGCTTAATGCCGCACTTTGCCTCGACACCAGAGCAAAGAAATTATTTAATATTTCATTTCATGGAAATTAAACCCACAACCTGTCGAGTTTACAGTCATACTTAGTGCCCCTGCGCCACGACTGGCCTCGTAATCATACATAATGCATGTATTTTAGGGTTAATAATAAAACTTACTAAAAAAACTTATACAGTTTGCTGCTAAAAGCCGTAATCTTTATTTCCGCTTTCACTTAAAACCCTGAGTTTGATTAAAAATTACTGACCGGCTAACGGGCAAAAGATTCTTTGACGTTTTTAACGTTGCGTTTTTAAACTAGTCAAGTACTGTGAACTAAAGAAGATTATTGCACTAAAATGTCATCAAATATTTACAAAATTATGAAGTAAAGTAATGTCTGCAGATAAATTAAACAGTTTTTATTTATCTAATGTCTGTTTGAAGTAGGTTCTATAAAAATACATTATAATATAACTCGAAGCTATATTGCCAAATAAATAAAAACGTAATATTTTGTAAGTTAATTATAAAAAATATATTTTTCAAATGATTTTACCTATATTTATATAAAATACAGTATGTATTGCATACATGAAATATTTTTCTTAGCGTCACGCTGTATCCCGCACAAGGCGGGGTAGGCTGAGGGAACCGACTGTTAAGACACTCCATTCCCCATTTTCGCCGAATTCTACTTAAAGCTTAAAGAAGGTTTTATTATTCTCATATAAACTCAGTCTGTGGTCAATATATGGCTGTAGTCTCCACTATTTGTGTCTAATAATATATGTACACTCAATTCGACAGTAACAATCTCGTATCAATTTACAATTCTAAGTAAGCCAGGTACGAAGCGAATAACACACGAGCTACGGCCATTAAATCATGACAAGAAAAGTATGTATTATCTCCTTAATTTTTAAACATTACGTCTTATGTGTACCCGATAAAGTTATATAAAGATATTTTATGTAAAAATAGCTATTCCAATAAGTTATGGTGATATTTGCTTAACTCAATAGCGTCAAAAAAGGGATATTTTAAGGCCCACAGAACCGGATTCTACCCTTATATCATATTTGGTTGAAGCTTTAGTACTTGATGATGTTCGTTTACCGTCGAGACCGAATTCCTGTTGCTTAAGTTAATTTAAACTATGAATGTGTTTTTGTAAAATAACTTTTTTAAAATACATTTTAAAAAAGTATACAGATATAAATGATTGATAATCCATTTGTTTGTATTCAGCGTTTAAACTATCTTAAATTTATACCTATTTATTTGTATCGAGTGTCTGAATGAAAATGTTTTATACATTTCTAATAGATCCAATACTAAGCGGCTTACTTTATGCTACAGCGTAGCTTGATTTGAAACCTACAAAAAACACCATGAAAACGAATATTATATTTTTGGGTATTTTTTTTGGTAAAAAGCTTATAGAAAGCATTAATTTAATAAGAATTTTGATGTTCACAATTATTACACATTTTAAATGAAACTATTTAATCGAACAACATTTTAATTGTTTCGAACACTTTGCAGTAGTCCGTGGTCACATGTGGGGGTAGATTGAGGTGGCATCCGTCGGTCAGTTGACATAATTATTTTATCAAACAACCGCCAACGATTTCTTAATTGTCTCGCGTACTGCCCTGGATTCTTGCAGAGCTGATTGTAACTTGCCTTCTGGTATAGTGGATTTGAGACTTCAAACTTCAAAGTGGATCCCAGGTGGTAGAAAGTTTCCAGCCGGTGTCTCTATTGAAATTAGGATGCTTTTGTAGTTTCTTAACGAGGATTTGGAATTTATCAAACCTGATGTAAAGGCTGGATGCAGCCTACTGTATGCTCACACACAGCTGACTTCTATACGTGCTTATTCTTGATATTAGAGATGAGTTCACCTTCACGTTCCTTCACCCTCCAACACCGATGCTCATCTTTGTTTGACCGATGTATGATAAACCACAGTCACAATCGCTTTCCAAAAACATATAATAATCCGATTAAATAGTTTCATTTTAAAAGTATTCATTTTCAATGCTTCTATAATATTTTTATATGTAGAATATCTTGAACTTCAAGAAGTTCAAGATGATTCAAGAGCATGATGCAATTGAGAATACATGCAGCTAATAGCTTTTCATTCCTTTCATGAACAGTTTGTGTATACACATACATTCTTTTAAAGGTTCATTAATCAACCTAAGATGTCGTACTTTGGACTCATAAAGGAAAATTAAGTGATGATTAGAGATGAAAATAGACTCTTTAAATATTTATATAGGCATCGAACCAATATGCATCATGTACACGGTCACAGCGTGTCACGCTAAACCACGATAGCGTAGTTATAGATGCAAATAAATTCTATGATTTAATCTATATATATAAAAGGACTTGTGCTGACTGACTGAGGTAAGACGCACGCAGAGCCGTAACCGCTGATGGTAGAAACGTGAAATTTGGGCTGATGTTTATTTTTATATTCTGGACATCCACTAAGAAGGGAATTTCAAAAATTTTAACCCTAAAGGGATGAAATAGGGGTTGAAAGTTTGTATGGAAAAAAAATTTTATCTGCACCGATTTTTATTATATTTGAAATTCAGACTCTTAAAAATATTTCATTGAATACGTGTTTCATGGTTTTTAAGAATTCACCCCCTAAGAGTTCAAATAAGGGCTTGAAAGTTTATATGGAAAAATCTTTAAATTGCCACCGATTTTTATAAAAATTTAAATTCAGACTGTTAAAAATATTTTATTGAACACGTGTTTCGTGGTTTTTTTAGAATTCACTCCTAATAAGCGGGCGAAGCCGCGCGCGCCCTCTACTTAAATATAAAACTGACATTGCAATCTGTGCGTGCAATTTATATTTTGTAAAATTTTATGTTTCATTTTTCCTTTTTTAACTGTGCAATTAATTGTTACGAAATGAACAAAAATAATAGTTTCTGCAACATTAACATAATTACGTTTCGATTAGAAAGCTTAAAAAAACGTTATACTAAAATATACGTATTTTTTATACTAAAGTGAAAAAAAGTTGTTACTCAAAATAGTAATCTCACGAACCATCGCACACAGTCTAAAATGTTTATATGTGTGTGTCTGTGTTAAATGAATCAAATAAGCCGATGTTGACGTTGATATTGAAAAGGAATTTTAAAACATTTTCCATATACCATATCTGATCTGATACTTTGAAAAAATATTTGTATTTATATTTAACTGTGAAAAAAGAGGTGAGAGTAAGTAATCCTTTTTTTAATACCTACGTCATGATGTAGGTATATTAAGAATATTATCATTTTAGCTATTTCTCTAGACATTTGTTTCTTGTTATTTTCAAACGTTCCGAGACAGAGAACTTAGTTTCAGTTATTCTGTTCTTCACTTTCTCTCAATTTCAAGGTGTCAGACTTGGTTGAAGCTTTTGCACTTAAGGATGTTCGTTTACCATCGAAATAGAATGCATGCTGATTAAGCAGATTTAAAATAAAAGTATATAAATTAAAAAAAAATGTATAGGTATTGTGGTATGTTACTCGATGAATGGTGGAGGCCAACGTCTCTATTTATATTTGGTGAGCGGTAAAAGGAAAATCCCTAAGTAGGAATCGAATCTTCAATTATCATTTCTAAAGTCAAACACTGTCCGCCAACTGCGATAAATTTTGAACAAATTTAATATTATTAATAACACAAATGAATTCACGTAACCAATTTTAATAATACCCACAATGCGGGTATAATTAATAGCCAAAATGAATTAAATTGCTTTTATATAAATACAGTCCAATCTTTTGGAAAACGTGTGATATCGACTGGCCGTCAAAACAAAAAGCAAGTTACGCTTTACCGCACAGTAATAAAGAACAGAACTGTGTGTTAAATTTTATGATAGAAATGAGCTAATTAGTAGGTATTAAACAAACAAATTATCGAATTTCCAATTTTGATTAGTAAAAGATTAATATTGTTAAATAAATCAGCTTCACGCTGTATCCCGCATACAGCAGGGTAGGCAGAGGGAACCTGGTGAAAGACACTTCCCACTTTCTGCCGAATTCTTTAGGCATTACGTGTTAAGTGGCAGAACTCAACGCCGCGTTTTGCCTCGACACCAGAGCTAAGAAATGAAAATATAAATTTAAGTAATATATTTTATCTCCTCGAGAGGGGATCGAACCCACAACCAGTTGGTTTTACAGTCACACTTTGTGCCGCTGCGCCACGACTGGCCTCAAATAATTAATATTGTTTATAATATAATTAAAATGTCAAAGCTTTAAATAATATAAAACGGCGGATTAAATATTTATTGTTAATCAACTATCGATTAATTTTTGCCTTTTGTAGTCTAAATTGATGTAGATGAATAAATAAATGAAATATTCGGGAAAATTTAATATTTATAATTATGTATTAATTGCTATTATAATAAAAATAAAAAAGGTTATAATAAAAATAAATATAACTATTAAGCTCTGATTATCAAACGATTAAGCTTAAATTATAAAATATAAATTTACTTTTAATTCTCAGGTATTCTCTTTCTGCACTTGCAAAGGTTTATTCATATGTTATTTCAAGAAGCACGTGTGTTAGCAGTTTGGTAAAATTTTGTTTGCGTATTTAGTGTTTATTTAAACATTTTAGTATTAAAACTTGGGAATAGTCGTTATTCTTTTACGAAGAGAAAAATTAGCGGATCGATTATGTGCTTCTAGTTTATCTATATTTTTAACATATTTAGTCTACACTTAGGATAAACACTTATTTAGAAAAAGTATAAAAAATATGAACGTAGCGGGACTCCAATCCGCGGCTTCTCCTCAAAAGTCCTCCAGGAGGCAAATATATACGCAAATATTTAAATATATATATAATTACTTGTTTCATCCATTTTTTCAACTGAGGCAATATTTACTGTCAAATTTCCTGTCAAACGTCAGTAGCCGTGGAAACTGTAGCTCACTCCGCCCATTCCTTTCACTCATTTTCATTTTGCAATGGAAATTCAAATACAAAACTCTTGGTTGGTAGAAATTTAAAAATATTTTTTACCTATTGAGTTGTGGAACTCAACGCTGCGCTTTTATCTTGGTATTATAGCGAAGAAATGAAAATATTAATACATTCCCCCGTGTGGAAATCGACTTCACAACCATCGCGTTACAGTCACTCAAATGTGACCCTGCGCCACGACGGCGCATAATATTGTTAATATTTTATATAACTTTTATTTATATTTAAAAAAATCTAGTATAAGTATATTTCATAATGAAAGTTTCTAATAAATATTTTTATATTTAGCTAAGTGAGCTTAAAAAAATCTCAAGGGTCCTGCGTCTCGAACCACGCATGAAAGATTACAACTCTCATAGCATTTTAATGCTTTGCATAAAATACAACTGAATGCTTTTTAATATTTAAAAGATTTAAAAATTCTGGGCTTAAATTACAGCTTGCGACCATTTTGGTTGTAACATAGTTGTTGTGGGTTCGACTCTCACTGGGGAGTGTCTAGTAAGAAGACAAAACGCCGCGTTAAGCTACGCTGCTCCCCACGCAATGTCTCGGAGATTGAGCAGAAAGTGGGAAGCGAAATCCGGAATACAGCGTGAAGCTAAAAAATCTAAACAATTTTTAAACGTACGGCATTTTTACAGAGTTAAAAATATACTGTGTATCGTTCATATTCAATAAAAAAAAAAAACATTTTTTATAATATTTTTTATGTATAAACGTGTCTAGAAACACTATATTAGTTTCATTTACGTATGTGAATGTAGACATATTCTATTGTTCGTTGCAGTTTTATAAAATCAGTTGGTTTTACAAAGGTAGCCTTGAACTTGTCAGAATATTTTTATGAGTACCATACATCTTATATTTTCTTAATTGGCTTCCTATTTTATTATTATTATTAAAGTTTAATATAAGCTAGTACATATTTGTTCACTAAAAGTTTTATGAAAAAAAATAAAAAGCAGCTTCACGCTGTATCCCGCACACATCAGGGTAGACAGAGGGAACCTAGTGTTAAGACACTCCGTTCCATATAATATAAAAGTTTTATAGATTTTTAGTAACAAAGATGTTACTTGTAATATAAATTTTATTGAAAACAATTGTTTTATTTTTTTATTTTACGAGCACACACACACTTTAACTGATTTAAATAATTTGATTTAGTAATTATTTTTCTTCTTTTGTTTGTATGCTAAAAATAATTTTATTTAAACTTAATAATATATGAATACTTAATCATCGAAGCGTTGATAATGTCTATTGTAGTTATTTTTATTCACATATATGTAATAAAAGAAATATTTTTGAACAGTTTAGTTTAATGATTTATTAAAAAAACAATGTATTTTTGCTATTGGCAGATATGATTTATATATTTATAGTTTTGCTAATGTTGTTTCAAAAATGATGTTTCGATTCTTTTAAAATCTGATAATGATTCCTCGATGATTATATTTCTTCCTTCTATAATATTTAAATGTGGAACATGTCTATATAAGTTACTAATGCAAGAATTATCCTTAAAAAAAACTAAAAATAATCCAACAAAAGTATAGGTAGATATATATTGTGTTTGAATTAAATGCTAAAATCATACACCACAAGGCTCCGATCCAAAAAATAATGTGTCTATAATTGCGACGCTTGATCTAAAAAAATAAATATAAAAGTAAGCAAAAAATATTTTTTATATAAAAACATCATAAAATAAAGTAAATTATTACAAAGAAACGTTTTACTAAGTATGTAAAGAAATATATATTCAGACAATTTGCGTTTCACGCACATTCATTAAAAAAATTCACACGCAAAATTCACGCGAATTCAACATAAATTAGAAAAAAAGAAATAATAACATAACATTAATCAAAGAATTATAATTAAATAAAATATAAATTTTTAAATATGTTTTTTTTTATATAATACATAAAAGAAGTACACTTACGCGACCAAGAAAAAAAATACAATAAACAAATAACATAATTCAATTGAAAAAAAAATTTAATATATAAAGGCAAAAATCCACTGCAATTGCTACTATAAAGCTATTACTTACGCGGCGTGCTCTGCGTGCGGCAGGCAAGTCATCGTGAACACCAAGATGAGCGCGGCATTGCGCAAGTGACGCGGTCGTTTCGAAATCATATTTCCGCCGCGAGCGGACTAGCCGCTCACTGTCGTGTCTGCCTGTTGGCGGACTAACACGTTTTCCGACTTCCACCACGGTCCCAACCCGCGCCTGCGCCCTGCAATATCGATCGCACCCCAGCCACACCTTCCCCCATCTTCGCTCAGAACATCTAGTCGTATCAAACGAAGAACTCCTACCAACTTACAAAGAAATGTCATATCATGCATATTAATATCAATTCGCGATCAAGATATGGATTTCGAAACAGATATCTTTGATGCATCAAGTTACTTTCGATTTTGATTTTGTATCGTACAAATCTTCACATTCTTCGAAATATATTTTGGCAATAGCATGACTTAAGAAATATTTGTATTAAAAGTATAATGTATAAAAAATAAAATTAAAATAAACTTGTCGAAGCGCTACAGAGATGTGCTGTTACTTTCCAAACGCTATAGAGGTAAATAAGCTTTTGCACCTTACTCAGTAGCAGGCAGATAAGTAGGTGGCAATATGCAGAAAATGCGCTCGGCCCACCGATAAACTGAGAAAATTTCAAGAAATTTGTAAAATTTCATGAAAATCGCATGCATGCTTTCGATCTCAAAGAAAGGCTTGAAAATAAAGTTAGTCGTTCTTGACCGCATAATGTGCAGGTTTCACGGCGATCTAACATCACAAAGAGCTGATTTTCAACCGAAGGCAGTTTCTATATCTTATACTAGAAACTCTTTTATTGGAAATTTCAAAGCATTAAATTTGAATATTTCATAATCTAAATATTTTCTTATTTATATTTTAAACAATAATCATATTAAATGGAATTTATACTATAGTTATAAATACCTATTTAACGTGAGTATAGTCTTAGATACTTATTTAAATTTCATATTATTTAAGGACAAAAAGTAAGAAGTAGCATCATCAGCAAATAGTGGTATCACCACATTGACATTCACGCTTTAAATAAAAGTAAAAACTAAAAATTTACAGCGTTCGTCCCTTTTAGGAATGTGGGCTGTATCTGTGCCAAATTTCATGAGCTGGCCAGCGGAATGGCACACTAAAAACAAATAACAGTTCAATATTCATATAGCATTTTTTTAAAGAAACTAACAGTTTGTCTAAAATTTGATGAAATTTACAAATTTTTTATGCATCATCATATCTTTTAAGATTGTTGTATTTCATATAATTTTTTTATAAGTTCGAAATATATATTTATATATAAAGTTTTAAATTAGCAGTAAATGTAGTGCTAGATGTACTTTATTATTCAGATCAATCGCATATTCCTCTCTTATTAGGTGCTATGCCGCATTGCGTCAGATCAGGTATTTAATGTTACCCTGCAACAGCTTTCTGAAGCTAATCTACTGAAGTCTCACCAGCGTTTTAAATGATGGTGATATTTTCTTTTACATTTATTAAATAACATGAGGAGAAAAAAAAACAATATATAAACAAAATAAAAAAAAAACACCAATTACGTTAGTTATATATAATATCTAATGGTCTATTGTACTAAAAATTAAGCTTAAACTGGCTAATAAGTTAATACTATATTGATACTCCAAGAGTTGTATAACATACGTAATTTAACTTTAGTAGTAACACTTACTATGGGAATTCAATTTGATTGGGAGCTCCTCGACATTTAGGTACTTTAATGAGAGTAAAAGATTGAATTCTATACCTTCATGTAATAAATTTAATGGACCTTGCCCGAAGACACTTACTCGTATTGTTTACTTTCCGCCCGAATTCAAGATGTTGTATGTTGATTGAGTTGTCTTATCTTTTACTTTTGTTTGTAGCTTCACGCTGTATCCCGCACATAGCAGGATAGACAGAGTGAACTTCAAAATCTGGTATTATGATACGGATTGAGTGGAGGAACCTAACGCAACGCTTTGAATCGTTACCAGAGCGAAGAATAAAAATCTAAAATATTTAATTGCCCAGAATGCCAGAATTGCCCAGAGCTTTCGCATTTACCGACGCACACTTATGCCCTACGACGGCCTCAACTTAAAGGGGGAAATAAAAATGATTGATTTCCCCGAGAGGGAATCGAACACACAATCATCGCGTTTACCAGTCATACGCGGTCCCACTGCATCATGAAGGCCTAAGCCACACAGTTATGCAATTTAACTAAAATAATTATATATTGAATATTTTAAATATTAATTGATTAAATGATTATCTGTAGCTATGTTCGTAAATAACACAAAAACTAGAACAAGATTAGCACTAGGAGTGAGATTTTTTTGGTGATAATAAC
Organism: Heliconius himera; assembly: GCA_021202915.1. NCBI lineage: Eukaryota > Metazoa > Arthropoda > Insecta > Lepidoptera > Nymphalidae > Heliconius > Heliconius himera. Next base: position 240,985 of record JAJHJA010000452.1, read on the forward strand.
TTAGGATCTGGAACTACATTTTACATCGGTTTATTTCTTGGTGGTCAATGTAATTTACGTAAAAAAAAAATTTCGATATATCGATCATTTTTTTTACGTAAGTTACGTTTATAAGCACAGCATCTAACAGTTATCGGTAATACAAATAGTTTGACTATAGTCAAACTATTTGTATTACCGATACTGTTAGATAAAAGTAAATAATTTTTGATATTGTCATTATTAAAAGCCTAGAATGATACAAGTGTATATAAAATAATGTTTACCTTTCCAATGCAGTGCCCATAGAAAAAATACAACAAAACTTCGAAAATTAACGAAATATTGTTAATAAAGTCTAATAAATTATTTATGTTTCTATTTATTTAGGAAATTAAAGTTCTAATAAGGGTAACAAATAAAGTAAATAATGCAAGATTTTAGTGTAATATAACATTTTTTATAAATGTTTGTAATATAAATAAATATGTTTAATTCAAACGACTGAAGCCGTGGTCAAGTCGCTAGTGTATAAAAATGAACAATAAATACAATCACAATAAAAGTATTGGAATGGAATTAGTTTCTCCTTATATTAATAAAATTAAAAATCTGTCAGAGCCCCCGTGATGACCGAAACTGTGAATGGATGAAGTCTCAAGGTAAAATAGTTATCCATAACATTAAATTAAGTATTTGTCAGTGTCAATATAAATTCATAGTATAGAACCATAACCTATGAGCCATTTTAAGATATTCGAAATACCTTTCAGGTGTCACGATTCATGTTTTGTGTAAGAAGTCACGAGCTATTGGGGTCTGGTGGAAACCAACAGTGAAGTATTTGACATTTTCTAGTCAGATATATAGGTATATCTATCATCTATCAATCCCAGTCAGTCCATATGATCAATCTATCAAGTGTTCGAAAGTTTAATCACATCCTATACCTGCTGACTTCCTTTTTGACAAGAAAATTCTGATGAGGAAATTGTGTTTCAGATTATCTAATCACATCTTTTCAAGAAAATCCATAATCAAACCGCGAACGCAAAGTTTTTAGGCAGTAACAATACTCGTCGCGGTACTCGTAACGAGATGTTCTGTATATTGGGAACCAAATTTAATAACCTTTCTTTATTCTTATTTATCAAAGGAGTACTAAAGGCAGATATAAAATATGACTCCAAATATCTTTGGAGTCGCCTTTGCAGTGAATACACTCCCCTTGTGAGTTAATCTGAGGCTGAGTTGAACGAATTAAAATTCGAACCTGAAAATTTTAAAAACTATCTTAGAATGGACGAGAAAACATATAATTACTCGCAATGACTACTCCTATAATACGAAAAAGAGATACAGTCATGAGAAATTGTAGTACGACCGGAGTGTCGACACACACGCACAGTTACATCGTACGGTGTCACTGGAAAGGATTGATTTTCGATTCTGCGCCGGTCACCTGCACCGGTCCAAAAAACAGCACAAGTCTAGTCCCACACACACGTTGTTGACTGTACAGGCAAACGTGCACAGGTAGACCTCTCTGATAAACCGTAGCGTGTATGACTGATATGTTTACGGCTTTCACTGGACTAAACAGAGTTCAGATAAAATCATCCATAAAAAATCTCAGTATGGACCACCTATACAAGAAAGAACTGCTTCATCCAATTAGCGTCTACGATGCGGGCGCTATTTAATTGTGAAAAGCCCTCGTATCCGCTCCTTTAATGAAGTGCTTTCGAGAACTTTTTTACGTTGGAGATCTTGAGAGACATTGTTTATTGTAAAGTACCGTTTAACGGAACTTAAGCAATAGCAAGCTATTGTTACGGAACTTGCACATTTCAAGTATTAATAAAGATGTATTTTTTTGTTTTCTTACATTATGTTTGTTAATATTTTCATTTAAAATAAATAAAAATATTCGTAACGTAAAATAATAATATTTTATAACAGATTACAAGAAAATGACTAAAACACAAGTTATAGTGATAAAATTTACATTAGCTTTAAACCGTGTCGCAGTTATCAACCTGCCTTACAAGCGTCATTCTATTTAGTAATTTTATGAAGCTAAAACTAAGCATAAAAAAGAACTATTTAAAAAGAAGACAAATGAGTCAAATAATTTAAAAAATATGACAATAGAAACACTATTAAAGTGATGATATATGATGGTGTTGTGTGTGTGTGAGTGACAGGGCTTATATGTGTGTGCGCATATGTGCTAAATCCATCTATGCCAAGCTACCAATATATAGCCAAAAGTTCCTCCATCTTGTCATAATTTAATTTTAATAGTCAGTTAATGAAGCTTTACATAGATGCAAAGTTATGGGATATATTTTTAAATCATTTTTGATATCATTAAATTATATTACAGGACTTAAGAGTCTTATCATACCATCTTGTTCTCTTGTTTTCTTAAGACTACTACTACTACTACTACTAGCTTCACGCTTTATCCCTAGCGGGATAGTCAGAGAGAACAGAGCGCCAAACGCTACGGGTCTCTACATACCTCTTTCGCCTCGTCCACTATCATCAACCTGTTCATACATGCCCTCGGGGGGTCCTCATACTTTTTACGTGACCTTCCTCTAGTATCTTTGCTGTGCTGTACTGTGTTTTCGAAGGTCAACTGAGGTCTGCCCCTACCTAAGAGAGGTACCATTCACTTTTCCATCATAAATCATTTTTGCCATTCTTTCATCACTCACTCGTTCGACGTGCCCAAACCAGCTGAGCACGTTCTTCTTCATTCTCACCGTGACATCCTCGCTAGTACCTACCTACCACATTGTACCGGGGTAGTATCTCCCATAATTTCGCTCTTACAACTCTGCCAAATGCATTTTCCAAGTCCACAAAAGCACTGAAAACTTTTTGGTTAAGGGACAAAAATTTTTCCGTGATCATGCGGAGGGAAAAGATTCTTAAGAGTAACAATATGATATTATTCAATGATTTTAGATTCGGAGTATATTTTAAAATATCTACAATATACCTACATAATTATAATAATTAATATAATAAAAAAAAATTCTGACAACGCTTCTTACGCCCTATATTAATAACCTATCTTCAACGTCAATCTTAGATTGTTTCATATATCTATCCAATCTCTAGATTGGATAGATATATAGTAAGCTGTATTCCTATCTGGCGATTACTTCCTCGCGTCGGACTGACAAGACTAACTCGTATTGTTAAAATGGTTTAAATTGTATTTACATTTGCTAGTAGTAGGTGTTTACGATATTGGTAATTAATTAATTGTGCTATTCGTAACCGCGTTACACGAAATACAGTATTGATATGAAATGAAAAAAAAAATGTTGATTAATTTCTTTAGGTAAGGTTTTGAAATATTTTATTCTCTATGCTCCCGTAAAAGGAGCGTAGACGCTTCCATCATCATCTCTCATATAATTATAAGAAACAGGCAAAGATATCAAAACATCCTCAAAATATATATTTTGAGAACGATTTCTTAGTAAAGCTATTTTTTGGTTCTTTTAATAAGCATATTTTCCGAAAAAACTGGGTGTTTCAATTTTATTTTATACACATATTTGTCGTAATCTCATACCAAGGTATGAAAAAATACAATTTACGTACAACAATCTTTTTTGTTGACCAGTGTTATACCCTTTTTGATTATAATACATTTATTTGACTTATAAATAATCAGAGTATCATTCAAAGCAATTAGACAGATAACACCTAGTGTCGTAACATTCTGTTTTCCGATCCAGAAATAGGAACAGATACGTGTTGCGTGACGGGACTGAACGCCACGCTTTATATTACTAGAACGAAAATATATATATATTTTAAATATATTTATAATATTTTAATTGAGGCCGTCGTGACGCAAAACTGTGTGAATGTAGACGCGACGGTTGTGGGTATAATTACTACTCGGGGGTATGAATTATTATTTATTAATATTTTTTATTAATATTCATTTCTTTGCTCTGTTACCAAGGCAAAGCGCGGTGTTGAGTTCCACCACTCCCACAATGCCTCAAAAATGGAAAGTGGGGAACGGAGTTTCTTAGCACTAGGTTCCCTTCTACCTACCCTGCTTCATGCGGAATACAGTGTGAAGCTGAAAAAAATTAAAATATACGAGTATGCGTATTTATTTTATAAATGGACTTATTTTATATAAAATATAATTTTTATAATTTGTTTTCCCCCCAAGCCTTAACTTCATTTACATTTCACTATTGATGACTGGTTTTTTAATTATGATATGACAAAATATTACGAATATACTCTACTTTTAATTAAAATTATTTATATATATATATTTTGATGTTAATAATTAACATCAAAATATATTCAACTATTATTAATTGATTTGAGATCTTATTTTATTTTCACAAAAAATGATTTATTTCATAGAAAAATATTCAGATATTTCATATCTATCTAGGTAGATGTAGGCGCGTACCTACCGTACATACGGCAAACGCAGTTTTTGCCGTATAAATCCCGATTCCGCAGGAATTCTAGGATAAGAATTATAAGGTTTATACGTCGCTCCACACTCCACTCTATTTTTCAGTGAACATCCCACAGAAATTGATTCAGTTGTTCCGGAGAGTACTCGGACAATCAGAAAGACAAATAGACAAACATAAATTCTAAAATTATTTATTTACGTTTTAGTTTTCAATAAATAACTATAGGCACTTGAAAAAGCACCGTTATTTTGAAACCACGGACAGACACTTCAATTGTATTTATATATATAGATGTAAAGATTACTTACATTAAAGCCAATTTACAGAACATTTTGACAAATTATAGCCTACGTATTGATAGTCTATATAACTGTAAAATTTAATCTAAATCAGGTCAGTTAATTTGCGTGAAATTGGAACAAAAATCAAATTTATACACTTACAATATCAGTAGGATTGCGATGCATTTACTCTTTTTAACGTATCGTTAGAAATGTCATGGGATTCCATTTCAATTTCCAGAGGCACAAAGTGTAACTTTAAAATCGATTGGTTGTGAGTTCTATCCCCACTCGAGAATATGAAATATTTTTTTTTTATATTTATATTTTAATTTCTTCGCTCTGGTGTCGAGGCAACGCGTGGCGTTGAGTTCCGCCACTCAACACGCAATGCCTACAGATTTCGGCGGAAAGTGTGTAATGGAGTGTCTTAACAGTAGGTTCCCTCTGCCTACCCTGCAGTGTGCGGGATACAGCGTGAAGCTAATATATATATGTATACAAAGAAATCATTTTAAAAATGTCGTACACTCAACAAGGAATCTTGAAATTTTTTGCCTGTTGTTAAATTTTAAAATAACTTTCAAGCACCATAACAGTTGACTAACTTTAGACAATGTTACCAGTAATTATATTAATATTACGACTGGTAACAATGTTTGACAAACTTGACTAGTTATTAATTACTATACTCGATTCACGAAGGCATGACATAAAAGGTAAACATGTCAAAAAAAGGTTCTTTTACATTACAGGTTTGATGGAGTTGGATATTAATTAAAAAATATATATTTTAAGTATTAGTTCACTAATAACACTATAAATAGCCATAAAATTTATTATAATATTATCTTATAATTGAAATAGAATACCGTAAACAGTAAAGCGGGGAGAATTTTTTTTTACAAAATTCTTATTATTTTCGATTTTTTTTTTAAATATCTTATTATTATCTAAATATAATTTAAATATTTATATTTTCAAATTTTATAAAATTGCACTCTGTATATATAGTAAATAAAAAGAAGTTAAGTTAAAATAAACGAAAACGAAAAGTAGTAAGTAAAACAACAATAATAAAAATAAAGGTTGTTTTCATATTTAAAGCCGAGAATATTTTAACTTAAAATTTAAAAATGTTGGTATGCACTCGGTTTTTTTTATTTTCAATAATATTTTTTAAATATGTCATGTACAACTTCTTCTCAAACTTCAGACACATTTTAGTACTATAAAAATAAATTATATCTCGTAATTAATATTTATATTAGAACATTATTGTTCTAATAAAAAATACAATAGTAGAAGCTTGGTAAAGCTGTAGTCACCATGTGATAAAAGAAGAGCAAAAGATGAAAAATAAAATTAATTTAATAGATAATGTGGTTGACCGTTTCGTCATCAATGTTGGTGACAGTTCCTCAGAATCCTCCGAATTCTGATAAATAATTGAATAATAGATATATTAAGATTTATTATCCTAATAGTTGAGTAACTTTTAGTAAAACTTGTACATTTTCATTTTATTTTTTGCTATTCTTATTTTATACAAAGATATTTTATATATAACATTCAAGCACAACAAGCAATAATGCTATATATAGAAAACTCCACGTTAAATAAATTAAATATAAATAAAAAAATACAATAAAGTTTGAGAAACAGATTTTTTTTGTTTACATTTTTTGTCATGCCATAATGAATCGAGTATAGTTAAATTTGTCAATCTAAAGATGGCAGTCTAAGCACCTGCATGATTGATTAAAACATATTTTTTGACATATTACATATAGCTGTATCTACAACTATAAACAGCCAAACCCAATGATTATTACTAGCTACTTAACAGCTTGACACCTTGCTATTGATCTATGGAAGCATTACATATAAATGTAATTTAAAATATTCCAACTGAAATCCAAATTAAAATTAAAATTTTGAGTAAACAATTTCGTACCTATGTGTACACTTACTGACGAAATGTCACGTTTTTTAAATCGAACAAAAGTGAAATAATGAAACTAGAAACACAATTCAATACTTTTCAATTCGCTTTTGTGAAACTGAATAAAAATACACTCTAAGAGAATTTATTTTTATTTAGTATATAATAAATCATGAATTTAACATCCGTTTATGCTCTGTAGATAACATAATATAAGAAATTATTATTAGCAGAAATAATCCTTTAAAATTAATACGGACAAAAAGAAGACACTTATCTTTATCTTTTAACTTATAGAACGAAATTATAATTAAAATTATGTAAACATAAATATGCAAATAAATAATGAAGAAGAAAATGTTTGCCCATTTCCATACCACGCTAAACTTTTCTTGTTACTACCCATAGTAGTGTCTAAAATTTTTTAGTGATGGTACTTATTATATTGAGGCCAGTCGTGGCGCAAGGGCACAAGGTGATTGTAAAAACCGACTGGTTCGAGAAGATGAAATATTTACTTAAATTTATATTTCCATTTCTTCGCTCTGGTGTCGACGCAAAGCGCGGCGTTGAGTTCTGCCACTCAACACGCAATGCCTCCAGAATTCGGCAGAAAGTGGGGAACGGAGTGTCTTAACACACTAGGTCCCCTCTGCCTACCCTGCAGTGTGCGGGATACAGCGTGAAGCTGATTTATTTTTTTTTGATTTTACTTATTATATACTTATGATAATTACCTCATTTTTGTCTTGTATAACCAATTTCTTAAATTAATGATTTATAATATATGTCATTCCATAATATTAAGTGTAACAATCTACTGGCCAGTTTCCATTTTTCAACCAGAAAAGGTTAAGTAATAAGAAGTTTGCTTAACTAATTCTTTCAATAAGATTTAAAACATCAAAATATCAAATATAACCGGGTAAAAGAAACAAATTTTGGGTAGACATATTTTAAGTTTTTATATAGGTATAAAATTTATTTTTTACATCTTCGGTAATTATTTACTATAAAAATAAATATGACTATAAATTTGTTGACTGATTCTGTCATACATCTGTAAAATGCTTGTTTCACTTTAAAAATTAAAGTAATTAAAGGGCTAAAAGTGATAAATTTACACGAAATTTCTTTAGATACATTTTTAGTAAATATATATTTTTTTTATTTTTGCTAAGGAATACTATTTTTATTTATATATTTTATTTTACTGTACTTGTCATGTACAAGCACTTCTTGGACGGGGATAAGAGACATAGACTATCTAATTTTGCAAGTTAAAAATAGTATTCAGTCAATTACAAAATTAATTAAAATAAATGAAAACATCCCAATATTTCGTTGTCAAGTATACTAGATACAATATTATAATTAAAAATATTAAATAAAATTAGCTTGTTCTGACGAGGGCACTTCTAAATGTCGTTATAATTAATCTCAATGAGGAAAAATAAGTAACGAGTGGCTAAAGATTAATAAAACAAAGATATCGTCCTTGTAACTGACATAAAGGTTGGCATTGAGTGGAATAATAATTTGATTTAAATGGTTTTTTTTTTAAATAATCAGTTGTAAAATAAATATATATCTACTTTAAACGCTATTGTGAATAAATATATATTATCGTCTACTTTGAACGCTATTGTGTTTATAATATAGTTTGATAGCAATTTGACTCGTCGTTAATAGAAGAAGTCACATTGCATTCCATGGATTCGCTATACGGGTACCGGGCTATCGAGTTGCAGAGTGAGGATCTAGAGATCCTGAGCATTGAGATTTATAACTCAAGTGACGGTTTAAGAGCCCCACCTTAAAATGAGTAACAACGCTCACTCTCTCAACTAATTTCTCCTCTCTCCTCCTCTCTCTCCTCCTTTCTCTAAATTCTAATTCTCCTAGTGCCACCTTCGAAATATGTTCTAATAATGAATTGTTGATAGTTCTAGACAGACCGAGATCTTTTTGCTAATTTTGGAAAAAATTTGCTGTTGTGCTTATCACGCATTCCTTCTAGCGCGTACGAATTAACTCTAAACTAATACTAGAAGCCACTCGTGGCGCAGGGGCACAAAGTGTGTTCGTAATAGCGACTGATTGTGGGTTCGATCCCCTCTCGAAGATAGATAAAATAGTTATTTAAATCTATATTTTCATTTCTTCGCTCCGGTAACAAGGCAAAGAGCAGTGTTGATTGCCTCCAGCATTCGGCGGAAAGTAGATAACGGAAATGTCTTAATGGGGACGGAATGTATTGACACTAAGTTCCCAGGTTTCCTTTCCCTATCTTGCTTTGTGCAGGATACAGATTGAAGCTAGGAAAAAAATATGAATCTATATAAATTTGAGAACAGAGTGTTTTACTCGTTTTTGTAAAGGTGATAAAAATCAATATAAATTTATGAAACGTATGCCCATTATTACTTCACGGTAGTATATTATTTAGAACAAATGATTCCACCAAATACTATATTTTACCACTGAAATGCTCTTAAAAGCTTCATATTCATATTAAATAAAAATATATGTAAGATAAAAATTTTATTATTTTATATCCTAAAAAATCTAATTGTTTTGTAACACTGTCACGTCTATCACACTTGATGGTTTCTTTTTTGACGATTCAATATATATATTCGCTAGTGACGACTCTGAATCTGTTAAATTTGACTTGGTCATAAACATTAAAGGCAAGTGGTTGCATTCGTATCTCTCCTAAAAAAATAATAAATTATTAATATTATTACACGTTATTGAGGCCAGTCGTGGCGCAGTGGCACAAAGTGTGACTGTAAAGCCGATTGGTTGTGGGTTCGATCACCACTCGAGGAGATGAAATATTTACTTAAATTTATATTTCCATTTCTTCGCTCTGGTGTCGAGGCAAAGCGCGGCGTTGAGTCCTGCCACTCAACACGCAATGTCTCCAGAATTCGGCAGAAAGTGGGGAACGGAGTGTCTTAACACTAGGTTCCCTCTGCCTACCCTGCTGTATGCGGGATACAGGGTGAAGCTTATTTAATTTTATTATTACACGTAAATATATTAAAACAAACACTAACTCGCTCAGTATGAAATATCGACCAAGATTAAGGTTCATCTTTACTTTACATTTTTTTATCTTTAGATTCTAGTAGTTACGTGTATATTTTAAAAAAACAAGAGAAAGGCGACACAAAACCAATAACCATAATCACAATATGCAATATTGTCTAATCCCAAAAACTTCAGTAAACAGCAAACATAGACGAGAGACAAGAGAGCTTGGATATAAATAGAATGAAAGTATAAATACCCTCAGATATGCACTGACCTACTAATGCGCTACTGTTGACGGTTCATTTAACTCGTTGTAAAAATATAAAACTGGCAGATTAGGCTTTATATTAAATTAAATTTCCCAAGTTAGCGGCCTAACCGCGGCTTCGCCCGCTTAAAGTTATGGTTAGGCAAATCATATTTGTTTTTATATAAATTGTAGCCTATATCATATTTTGATGTATAAAATATATTACTGTAAAAAATAATCTAAAATCGTTCAGTAGTTTTTGCAAGTGGAACAAACATCCATTGATCCCGCAACCTTTTACATTTATAATGTTTGTGGGATAGGATACAACCTTCTAACTAAATTCCATGACCTTTGCCCTTCGTTAGTTTGTACGCTTCCAACGTTAAATCCATACAACATGATATATCCCAGATACAAATACGCAGTAGTATCTGAATTAAGCAATAACCTATGACCTTCCTACAAATCTAGTTCGCTGCTTGCAGAATTTATATGCACTTACATAAGCACGTGGATTCTACTTACGCTTTTTTTAGTCTCGAATAAAAATTATGAAAATATTCGAGCCTACTACCTAATTATACTACCTACCTACTACAAGTTGCTGCTCATTCGACCTGTTAATTGTTAGTTCAAACTAACTTTTTCCTGGAAAATTGACTACTTTATTGGTTCTTGGGGATTAGAGTTGGAAACTGGTACAAAGTTTAAACCTAGATTTTAATCTATTGCACCAAGCTCGGAGACGGGAAACAAAACAATTAAGAAGAAAAAAAGATATTTTTATCGATTGTTTAACTTGTCTATTTGTCTAACATTTACATTTTATCATTATTAATAATAATAACAACCCGTTGATTTTTCAGAAAATTCTGATTCTTCATATTGGAAACATCACGCTTTTCCAATATGATTTATTTCATCTAAATAAAGCTAAACTTAACTAAATTTTTCACTTTGCCGAACCTGCTGTGTGAAGCTTATATATATACTTACGCATATGAAGTATAGTACAGTTACAGGTAAATCTATTTACTTGAACTACCTAAGTAAAACAAAAGAATGTGAAACAATAACGAACTGTTCCACTTTAACTGTCAAGTTAGTTGAATGCCTCGACGTTATTGTATGACAGCTTTGACGTATTGCTCTCTTTCAATAACCGAGTTGTAGCTTACACTTACTTACCTAATGAAGCAATAGAATTATAAGAAAAATTACACACGCCACGTTGTGGGACTGTGTTTCAAAATTAAAAGTTAAATAAGTAAATATTTTCTTTAGGTGCACACTTAATCCCACAAATCGTCCAAGGTAGACCAAAAAATTATGTGCTAAGGTACTCTGTTCTCTACTTTCTCCACGAATTCGAGACATTGCGATTATGTTTATGCCAGAGTGAAAAATTAAGAATAATATATTGAACCACCTTGGGCTTGGGTCAAAACGTCAATAATTTCAAATATATACATATTTACTTACATCTAATACCAAACAGTCATGCCTGCACTGTCGACTTTGGATAATCTCATCAAAGTTTCTCCTCCTTTTACGGTCGTCAGCGTCCGGCGGTCCGTACTTAAAATCGCTTTTAAAAATGCCAGCTATATTCTGAATATAAAATGAATCATTAAAATGCATACATCGCTACGGAATTACAGCCGCATCAAACTGTAGGAGCTATATGCAAAAATATATATTAAAAATGTGTATCGCATTAATTAATTAATATTATTTTCTCTTAAGAGTTTATTATTTTGAGGATCGTCATATAATGTTTTGAAATTATAAAATTAATATAATAATATATACTGAAAAATTAAATTAGCAGTAGGTACTTAAGTTATTGTATTTATATACAATATTACTTACATTTTTAAAAAAATATTTAATTAACACCCTAGCTTGAGATATTATTAAAATAACAAATGTTAAGGCAATCCACGACCTGGCAGCTATCTTTTGGGATGTGTCTTTCAAATGTAAAATGTTCACGAATTTACTGCATCCTAGAACCTGGATAACAATGAAATAATATTATTGACTTATTTTTTTAGGAACGAGGCCGTCGTGGCTCAGGTGCATAAGTGTGTGTCTGTAACGCGACGGTTGTGGGTTCGATCCCCACTCGAGGAAATGAAATATTTATTTAAACTTATATTTCCATTTCTTCGCTCTGGTGTCAAGGAAAAGAGCAGCGTTAATTTCCGCCACTCAACAAGCAATACCTCCAAAATTTGGCGGAAAGTGGAGAACGGAGTGTCTTCACATTAGGTTTCCTCTGCCTACCCTGCTGTGTGCGGATACAGAGTGAAGCCGATTTGTAACAGTTCTAACATCCTTATTTCGACCACAGACGGTAGTTATTTTGAAATTACACTTCCATAACAACTAGAAAGAAAAGAAGAAGAAGTATTTGTAAAAATATATCAACATTTCAACTTTTAGATGTTTTAACATCAAGATGAATACTGTTGTTGCTTGTGTGTGCATATAATTATATTACGTTTACTAATCAATGTGTTCCAACTATGATCTTACAATGATACAATTAAAAACGTAGACCCAATTATCATCTGATGAATAATTTCTTTTAAGAAAAAGATTCTAAAAGTACAATACTAGAAACTTTAAAAGAATTCCTTTCAATTTCCGTTCCACTTTCATATCTATTTGTACTTCTTACCGTTGGCGTGCTTACGAAATATATAACTGTATAATATGCTCTTGAAAGCAAATTCTATTAGGAAGATGAAATTATAATTAAATATTGAAGTATTCACAAGAGTTTTGGTTTTCTTATAATACAAATATATAACTTCTAAAAGGACTATATACCTTTTTAATCGAGCCGTGAGGTCAGAGGTAAACAAACAAGAAAAAAGATATTTTATAGATCATGATTGAAGGAGTTAATATATATTTAATAAAAATAATCATAGAATTAATATTTTGATAGAACTATAAACAATACTATTTTATGATATCTATAAAACTGATTAAACTCTTCCAGACTTGATAGAAATCGAATATTTTAAATGCCTTAAATTAATATATTTTTTAAAATATTTGTTTGTTAAATCATTTACATGTATGAAACACTCAAAAAGTACTTTCTTTCCAAAATTCTATTGTATTTTAATACTAATAAATTGTAGAGCACACATACTGCGAATATTTTGCATTAAAAAGTCACGCTTTATCATTGGTCGGGTTACATCTGCCTTTTTTATAATAGATCTACTTGTTGATATGATAAAACTGTTTCCAGATATTTTCGCTTAAATCTCGTTATTCCGTTATTACTTGTGTTATTTTTTTTAAGTTGATTGTTTTAAAGGTATTTGTTAATTATTTTGTTCTTGTTGTAATAACGTCTTCATGCATAAAACATAAGTGAACCTTAACCAAACAGAGCTTGCACTTTTCTCCGCTAAAAACAATCAAAGAAAACCACAACACGGACAGCGTGTTCTAACAAGTAGAAAAGTGTGAGCGAAGAGTTTGTATCGGTACAAATGTCACATTATGAATAAAGAAGAAGCTACTCTAGCTTTTATTTTTTACATTTTGTCTCAAGCCCAAATTAATAGATAATATCTCTATAGTCTCTTAATTTAAGTACTATTGCATTTTGTATGTAAATAAAGTATGTATGATAATTTGGGGCAAGTCGTGGTGCAGTGGCACAAATGTGTGACTGTAAACACGACTGGTTGTGGTTTCGATCCCCACTCGATGGTAGGAAATATTTATTTAAATTTATATTATATATTAATATCCTCGCTCTACAGTCTAGGTAAAGCACGGCGTTAAGTTTCGCCCCTCAACATGCATTGTCGCCAGAATTCAACAAAAAATAAGATGGGAAGTAGTAGTAGGTTCCCTCCGCTTTGCTTAAGTAAGTATGTATAATACGATATTTCAACTCCGTACATTTTACTATCAGAGTCCATATACGTTTCCATCTAATAAGGAGACTCCAATTCGAAGTTAATTTTGTTGGCTTTCATGGGCCTTATACATTTTACCTTGTATATTGCCTACATTGCATTAGTTTCTAAATATAATTTTATTCAGGTTTATTGCAAACTTGTACCTTAACACTGCAAAATATAACATATTCTTAAGACATTCATTTAAAAAGGAGATTTCAATATGGTTCATATTTTGAAATAATTTAACTTACGGTTTTTTATTATTACAAAGCAATAATTGGCATATTTCGATTTTTTTTAGTGTTGTGTTGCCACATTATTGTTCTTTCATTGGGTAGCGGTATTTTTAAAAATCTTCCTATCTATGTAGGTAGGAAGATTTTTAGGATTGTTAACTATGTAAATAACTGGTAATAACTTGTAATAAGAATTTGACGTGGCTTAATAAGAACTTTGGCTTAGTGGTCATAATGATCGGACGGTTTCGAGTCCCATTAGATACAATTTTTTAAACGTTTACAAAAAAAATATTAAGAAGGACGCTTATCTGTGGTTATATTTCTTCGCTTGAGTAACAAGACAAAATGCAGCGCTGAGTTGCGCCAAATAACAAGAAGATTATTCATCATTATACCTGATACAGCACGAAGCTAAGGAAAAAGAAAAACATACACATATTTTGTTAAATATTTGATACCGTACCGCAAACTCTTCCACATATAATTAATTTTGTTAAAAAAAGAAACTATAATTCTGTACGTTGCCCGCAAACAATAATATTTACAAAGTACAAATATTAATAAATGAATACTTGTACAGTATTGTAATTAAAATAAATAAATCAGCTGCACGCTGTATCCCGCACACAGCAGGGTAAGCAAAAGGCAACCTAGTGTTAATACAGTTTTTCCGCACTTTCTGCCGAGTTCTGGAGGCCATTGCGTGTTGAGTGGTAGAACTCAACGCCGCGCTTTTTGCCTCGACACCAAAGCGAAGAAATCAAAATATAAATCTAAATAAATATTTCATTTCCTCAAGTGGGGATCGAATCCACAACCAGTCGATTTTACAGTCACACTTTGTGCCCCTGCGCCACGACTGGCCTACAATATTGTATACAGTAAAAAAATCGGTTCTAAAAAAAGTTAAAGGTGAAGATCACTAGCATCACGCAAATAGTAAAACAGTGAGCGTTATAACTCTAGATCAACTTGATTAGTGATAGATATAATGTAACTAATATTTTTTAATTTGAAAGTGAGTCCCATAAAAAGATGGCGGTACTACAAAAGTATGAACTACTTAAGAATATTTTTTTGCTAAAGTTATAGCTTCAGTCTCTATACGAGGAATATTTAATAGTTTTGTTATTCCGATTCTGTTATACAAATCCCGCTCTTAGTAACCGTCATCTAACGTACAATGTTGGTTAGGTGGCATAAAGTATCAATGCTTACCTCGTAGAAAAAATAAACTTTTTTTAGCTACACGCTGTGTTAGTGTTTAGTTAGTGTTAAGACACTCCATTCCAATTAAGACATATATGTTTCCGCCGAATTATGAAGGCTCAACTTGTTAAATGGTGAAACTTAACGCCGCGTTTTACCTCGATACCAGTTGCTTATAAAATAAATTTAAATTGTACATTAAAAGCAATAATATACTGGGATTATATTTCACACATTCGCCACTGTACACGATAACAAACAAACCTGTTTCACAATATCAGTTTTCAGAATTTATTACAGTACTGCGTATTTGTTGATTTTGCAATACGTAGAAATGTACAAACATCCACATATACTACCTACAGTGAATTTGATAGTACACGATAGTATCGATCAGACGCAGCTCAATGTTAAGGTCAAAGTTACGCGCCGCTCTCAGCGCAGAGATGCATAATTATAAAAGGAATCATCCGACTGGATGCTCGAGAAAAGTTTATAACAATCTCAACGTTGAACTGTTGTGAAGTTGAAATGGAAATTAATTCTCAAAATATAGTATAGTACTTTTTTGCATCTTTTAGTAATGTATCTTGTTTTTAATTTAAGAATATTATTTATTTATTTTTTTTCAACTTCACGCTGTTTTCCGCACACAGCAGGGTAGGCAGAGGGAACGTAATGTTAAGACACTGCTCTCCCCACTTTCTGCCGAATTCTGGAGGCATTGCGTGTTGAGTGGCAGTACTCAACGCCGCGCTTAACCTCGAAATCAGAGCGTACAAATGGAAATATAAATTTAAGTAAATATTTCATCTCCTCGAGTGGGGATCGAACCCACGACCAGTCGATTTTACAGTCGTGCCGCTACGCCACGACTGGCCTCATTATTTTTTTTTACAAATATGTTTACACTATTTTACATAGAAAATATATATTTTGCTAGAAAATTTATATATATTTTGTTAAACATTTGATGCTCGAGTTATTAATTAACTTAAATAATTTTAAAATGATAATATATTCAAATATTTAATATTTTTACTTATTGTGATTATTCCCGAAACACAAAAAGCAGGTGTTAAGAGATAAACTGTTGATAAATAATTTTAATTAAAATAACTTAAACGATATTGGGCAAAAATGGTGAGAAGCAAATTTTTTTTTTAGTTTCACGCTGCATACTGAACATTGCAGGGTGGGCAGAGGGAACCTTATAATAGGAATAATTCACTTTAAAAATAATACATTCATCTTCTTTGATTTAATCTTCCAGTTCTTATGAGTTTAAAGTAGCGGTGCTTCTATAAACACAAACATACACACCAATTATTTTTAATTTTTATATTTGTATTTAAATTTGAATTTATACTATACTATACAATATTGGTTTAACGTTGTATCCCTAACGGGTTAGTCAGAGAGAAAGGAGCGCCAAACGCTACGGTCTCTGCAGACCACTTTCATTTCGTCCACTGTCACTGTAGTAAATTTGAAACTACAATATTAATTTTGATATTGTAGAAGAAGAATAAAATGAATACCATTTATAACCGTTGAGTGCTCTTATATAGCTTATAGAATCTATAAATAAACAAATAATACCTTACTTTCATATCGTTTTAAATGGCAAACGTTATAGTCATTAAAACATATTATTAATTGATTTCATTACTGAACATCGTCACTTATGAAAAAAATATATATTATTATTATTGCGTTATACTAATGCTAAATTGTTTTTACATAAAAAAATATATATACTTAAACATAAACAGAAAAATAAATATTTGAAAAAATAAATAAAAAAACTTGTTTTAAATTAATTATTAGTAGCCCGGAGTATCCCAGCAACTACAATATTATATACATAAATGTATGATTTATGGTAGACCCAGGCGTATCGGACCAATGGGTGAATCAGATTAACTCGTTGCTATTTAAAATAACGTGAGACAAATAACTCAAACGTCTAGCTCACAAACTTGGGTGTCATTTTAGATTTTAACACAACTTTTAGCTTTTTACTTAGCGTGTACCTAGCGAGTCGTGGCTTCGGAATGGCACCTAAAGTGGTTTGTAAATATGCGTTTGTATTCGCAGAACGTCACAATATTAAACAAAAATTCAATAGAGAAGTTGGAATGACCTTTCAAGGTTGGTTCGTTATGATTGGATTCAGTGACATAGATAGAAGAATGGTACCACAAAAATGTGCCAATATGGGAGGTAGAAAAGTCCCGTATATACATTATAGTATAATATTTTTGTCTTGTGGGTTTTGTGTTAATTATTTGAAGAATTTATGAATATTAAAGTTATGTTCTTTACATAGCTAGATTGTTAATTATTTATATTTAGCTTATAAAAGTTTGATATAATGTGCTTTAGTATGACTTGGATATTTTCAAAAAAAAAAATGATCCGATTCGCCTCAGTCGACCCTATTATTACCTATTGAACATTACTAGTAAGTACCATTTATTCAACGCAGCACTCAGATCAGTTTTGTTTTCATTCTAAAGGCTAAACGTCGAGAGTATTATAATACCCGCCTACTGATTTACCTAGTCGTCACAATTGGTAATACCTATTCACCAGACAAAGGTATTTCCAATGATGAAATTTGAATATTTGTTGATTCAATTATACTACAATACCTAACCTTTTACGTCATCATGAATGCTAACGTCACTCGGTGAAGGGAGTTCGAGTAAACTTTGAGTGCTACTCACCAATATATAGAAGGGTAGCACCGCCCAAATGTACCTCCAAAACTGTGTAGGCTTGAAACCCAACCAAAAGTGGATGTCTGTAGAGAATTTTTTCACTCCATAGATCCACATTACGATTGCCACCTTCAAAGCCCCAAGGCAGAGAGTACATGTATTCAAGCCGTAAAGCAATCCTATTTTTTCATCAGAAGATAACTATAAGAGAATAAACATTTAAAAATTGATTGTACTAATTTAATGTAGTTACTAATTTCTTTACAACTAACTAACGTTACCTTTAACCCTTCAATACATTGAAAAATGGAATCTCGAATTTTTGAAATTCTCAATACTGTTTCATTTAAAAACTATAATAACATTTATTTTGTGTTTTATTTTGGGCTGGTTGAGGAAATTTGGTAAACTATTGTTAAGACACTCCGTTCCCAAATATGATATCATTTACAACACGATTAATTTGAATATCATTCATTAATCGCAATATACAAACATCACAAACTAAGAGAATAGAATTTCTAATAATTTTCTACAACGAAGCGAATTAAAAATAACCAATATTGCGTTTTGTTCACGTAAACGGATTAAGAGAGGACTTTATCAATATGGTTTTTAATCTGAGTTGAGAGCTACACGCTTTTACTTTATTTTGAATATCGTGGAAATTATTATTATTTTTTAATTTGTCATCAAAAAAATTTAGTTTTTTTATAGCTCATATTTTTAATCTGTCTTTAGAAAAGAAATCTTATTCTTATATACAAATTTTAAACGTTTATGATAGAGAAAATATTAAAAACAAAATATTCTCTTATAAATATCGCATTTAAAGATTTTAGTTGTTTCTATACATCCGACCTTTGATGGGTTATTTATAAATACTTAGTAGGGAAAACATCCAATTATTGGCACTTTAAGCGACATCTGCAAAAGAAATACTGTCTATGGAAAATGTACGCTTTTTAAAAAAAAGATAATAGTAAAAGGTAACAGTAGAAATATTTTTTCATATTTTATTATTCGGAAAAATTTAAGAAAAATTAGATTTTTCCAATTTTATAAATAAGACGACTATATATTGCTTTATACTGCATAGATATTTTGTAGTTAAAGTCAATGGTTATGAATTGTTGTTATTTTTTACATGAAACGTAGCTGTGCCAATAATTGGTGCGGTGTCATGAATAGGCAGCATAGGGGATTACCCTAACATTTTTTTTTTAAATATCTGGTAAAAATAGAATGTGTCTCTATTGCAATATTATTCGCGATGTAAACATTCTATCAATGCTATCTCACTTGAGTAATGTAAATATGTGAGGCCTATATTTATTGGTTCTTAGTGTACAAAAAAATCTAAGGTACAGTTAAGATGGGGGATTTATATGTAACCAACAAATTCTGGAACGTGAGGGAAAAAAATATTTAAAAAAAAATTACCTTGCATAAAGCAAGGCAGGCAAAGAGAGCCTAGTGTTAAGACACTTCGCTTCCCACTTTCCGACGATTTCTGGAGGCATTTCGTTTTAAGCGGTGGAACTCAACGTCGCGCTTTGTCTCGACACCAGAGCGAAAAAATGAAAATATTAAATATTTCATTTTCTCGAGTGAGAATCCCACACAACTTGTCGCGTTTATATTCACACGCTTGTGCCCCTGCGCCACAACTGGCTTCTTAATATTTATATTGAAACATAAAATTAAACCTAAATTATTCCCTAACATATACTACGGGTACGTATCCAGGTACTTCGTAGGTAAACAGCGTCTTAAATTATTAAATAAAATAGCAAATCAGATTTCTATTCAGCCATTAACGTACAATATGCATTACACAGCCGTAATATGCCATTACGTATTCCAAGCTTAGTGCGGACTAGTTTGCTTGGTACAATATGTTTCAGTAAATAGTAAACATTGTGCTAAAGCACAGAACTAATAATTATAATTATAATTTAAATAAGATATAGAGGTATATATCTAATACTACGAAATATCGGGAATATTAAATAGCAACTTTGTTTGACACGTAGGGAAAAGCTGGGGATAGATGCCCCATTTCTTGAAAAAGCCTCCTGGCTTTAAAAATATATTTTTTTATATGAATAATTTCTATGAATTTAGATAATTTAGGTTGAGTTGTTAATTTCTTTTTTTTTTGACTTATCAATTGAAGATTTTGCAGAATTTAGCTTTCCTCGAACCCTTTTTTTGGGAACAGATGCTTGCAATGCGTACCCGCACCTTTTATATTATGCGAAGAAAAAATTCGTCTTATCACTAGGCTCCCAGGTTCCTCTACCTACCCTGTTATGTGCGGAAAACAGCATGAACATAAAAATGTATGTATATGATGAATTTACATAAATAAATAAATAAGATATCTTTACATTTTAATATATATTTATGTATGTAGATACATATTATGTATTTAGTTATATGATTCATATAGCTATGAAACATTTCAGGCAGACTGGAGCAGATACGATTAATTATTATTAATAAAGTACTAACAAATTTAGCAAAAAAAATACTCACGGTGATAATGGGCATTGATAAAATGAATCCCAAAAAACATAGGAGTCCAACAATATAAATATTTTTCAAAGAATGATATAGACTATGCAAAATTCGGGATGTAGTTGCAGTAAACATAGCCTGTAATCGATCAACTTTATAGAAAATATTGTTATTATGATTGTGAGTGTGTGTACAACATCAAACTTATGAGAAGTTGCACCTAATAATTTTATAATTATTTTTTTAGGCAGAAAGTACCTGAGTTCCTAGCGTTAAGATACTCCGTTTCCATTAAAACATTTCCTTTCTCCACTTTCAGCAGAGTCCTGAAGGTACAACTTAACGCCGCACTTTGCCCCGTTTCCAGAGTGAGAAAATGAAAATATTACATTTCCCCGAGTGGGACTCGAACCCACAACCTATTGGAGTTACAATTTCAATTTCATGTTACTGTAAACGCGACTGGTTGGCATCGTTGAGTTCCGCCACTCAACACGTAATGCCTCCAGAATTTAGCGGAAAGTTGGGAACTGTCCGTCTTAACACTAGATTTCCTCTGGCTACCTTGCTGGGTGCAGGATACAGCGTGAAACTAATTTTAATTCTAATATAATTTTTAGAGAAATATTATAAGTGAAACATTATAACTTATTCATAAATCCAAATATAAATAAACAGAACTAGTATAAAATAAAAATAAAAAGTTATAAACATCAATCATCTATATTAGGCCAGTCGTGGCGCAGTGGCATGAAGTGTGGCTGTAAAACTGACTGGTTGTGGGTTCGATCCCCACTCGAGGAGACGAAATATTTACTTAAATTTAAATTTTCATTTCTTCGCTCTGGTGTCGAGGTGAGTCTCGCGCGGCCTTGAGTTCTGCCACTCAACACGCAATGCCTCCAGAATTCGGCAGAAAGTGGGGAACAGAGTGTCTTAATACTAGGTTCCCTCTGCCTACCTTGCTGTGTGGACAGCGTGAAGCTGATTTTTTTTTAATCTATATGACAAAGGAAAATAATAGAAATTCAAAAAATGTTTTCATAGACTGTACTTACCAAGCAAGCTACCAACGCTGCAGAGAGATATGAATAAATGTAGAGGACAAAAATCTTGTGAGCGTCCATGAATTCAGTACTTAGTGGCAAAATGGCAAATAATAAATAGTGAGGTGTGTCCACTATATTGACATCCACGCAATGCTTTATAGTTAGATATAAAACTTGAACTATTAAAGAACGCATAAAAGCTGTGCATATAAATATTATAGTAAATATGAGAATTGCGTTATCCACCATTGTAAATGGACTCATTGTTCCGAAATCGTAAACACCGATGAGCCCAACGCCGAACGGGTCTGTGATTAAATTGAAGTTGTTAACCTGCAAGAGAATGAAATATTATACTTTAATATTTTTTATTTTGTGATTTTAACACATTTTTTTTAAGAAAATTTACACGTTGCCTTAGGCAATGAAAACACTATATTTTGACTCCTACGAAATCGGTTTTTTTTTTATGATTTTATATAGAAAAATGCATCTGGTCTAAAACACACCGGATAGATCACCGGTCAGCTATTAAAACCAGCTTACTAGTCGTAACTGACTAGTTGTGATAGAAAAGTGATTTTGCTAAAGCGTTTTTCAACTTTGATACTTGACAATTTATCATTGACGCGTGCACTGAATGAAAATCAAAATCCTGCATATGCTTTCCCAAAATTTCAGTCACGTAATGGATAATATACCGCTCAGGATAGGGTTTAGATAAACCCTTTTACGCTAAATACTAAGCTATGTATTATTAAGTATACTTTCGTATACTTTTATAAAACTAACTGTATATTCAAAATACTGATTGATTTCTCATGTTTCAAATAATATTAAAATGTTCAATGTATTAAAAATTTCCTCTCTTAAATGACAATTTATAGATTATTAAAATGAACCGAGATAACAATAAAACAAATAGAAATTCAGTTTCATATACAATAACAACTTCTCAACTTTCATAACTTGCTGTGCTTTTGTCGACTTGGCGCTAGAAAATTGTAACTTAAAAATGAAAGACATTTTAAAATACAGCTGGAACCAAGGGAATAGAGTGAACTTGACAATGGATAGTTTTGTCAAACATCGACTAAAATATTCAAGAGGACGGAAGCGAAAATTTCTCAGAAATAGTGCTTTAACAACATATTAAAGGGTAAAATACAAGGGAATATCACACAACCTTAGCCTACTTTGACTACATTTTCTGTTGTGTCCTAGGGAATCTTATTAAACACTAATAGCGCTGACGAATCTGTTCGCGTGCAATAGGATCTATACTTACTTTCGTTTAACTGTCTAGTTGGTTATTTGCAATTAAATTTTACTTCTTCAAATTTGGCATTCTAGTATCCATTACCTACTACCTGTATATCAGTTTTCGCTAGAATCCGTTCCTCTGGTTTAGATTTATCTAGTAACGAATACCTATGAATGTGAACATCCTAGGCTGAGGCCAGTCATGATACGGGGGCACAGGAGTGTGATTGTAAACGCAAAAGCATGAGGGCTTTTCAACAAGGAATGCTTCCAGAATTTGACGAAAAGTTGGAAGCGAAGTGTCTTAACACTATGCTGCCTCTGCCTACATGCAGGATACAGCGTAAATTTAAAAAGATCCAAATTTTATTACAATAACAACGGTGAACAAAGAGATAACAAAAATCTAGATCATCTATGGCTCTCCGTAAAATATAAGGTATGTATTATATTATTATTATTTATTTCAAATCTAACAAACAATAAATATTTCATAGTTCTTTAATGTAAATAGCGGCAACATAAATTACTTAGAAGTCCTAATTAACCAGCGCACCGTAAAAAGGAACAACAACTGCAAATCGTTTTTACTGGCATTTTCCAGTAATTAAGTCTCTAAGTTTTAAAACGTAGTTTATTGCAAATACATTAGAGAAGGTTAAATAAAAGCTCCATATTCTTTCCGCCTACGTCTTTATTTTACTTTCGCTAAAAATGCTTTTTAATTATTAAAACAAGCAATTAAGGAGATTGATGCGGAAAAGATTTTTTTTCAGGATACAACTTCTATAACTAAATATGTAGATTTATGCGCGAAGGTTTAAAAATTGAGTATTATATTATATTATATTATATTAAGAGAGACCAGTTAAAAATATCGCAGCTGATTTTTGATATATCCGAATAGAACTCTATTTATTAAATTTCGTAAGTTTTGTAACCTGCACGCTACAAAAGTACAAACATACACCTGATACCTGTCTAGCGGTAACAATGCATTCTCCACTTTCAAAACTACAAATAAAACAATACTGTTATAACTAAATACAGCATTTCTTATAAGTTAATTTGTATATTATGGGACTATTTAAATTACCATGATTGCAACTTAAGCATTGAACACGAAAATCAATATAATTTAGTTAAGTTTTTAATTAAGTGATGTTAGGCCAGTCTTGGTGTATGACTAAACGCGACTGGTTGTTCGACGCCCCCTCGAGGAAATGAAATATTTATTTAAATGTATAATTTTTATTTCTTAGCTTTGGTGTCGCTTCACGCTGTATCCCGCAGGTTATGCCATTTTCCGCCGAATTTTGGAGGCATTGCGTGTAGAATGGTGGAACTAGACGTAGCGCTTTGCTTCGTAACAGAGCGAGAAAATACACATATTAAATATTTCATTCACACAGAATAAACTAAACCAACTTAAAGGATAGTTTTTACTATTAAGTTTAAAGCAAATTTTCGTAAATAAATTGACACAATAAATTCTCGCAAGTGAAGCTAAATTATATAATTTTTATTAAAATTGTTAATTTAGTCGAATAAATCATTTCGTCTCCCTATTTTATTTAACCGTTATTTAAAAATGTCGCAATTCAATTAACAGTTTTTTGAAAATACTACTTTAAACGACAACATTGGTGACATAAAAAAGGTTGTTTTTTTTACGGGATTGACTAAAATGGTAAAAAAGAAAAAAGTAGCTGTAATTGAAAAGTAAACTGTGATTGTGAGTTGCTAGTTGATAGAAGTTGATATTGTGTTTAGATGACGTGGTAATGTGAATATATTTTAATAATTGGTATGTTTATGAATTATATTCATTTATAATAGATAAATTAACTTTAAGGTAGTATCAAATATATTTTAAAAATTAACTTAATTTCATATTCAACAATTTTATGCAATATTATCATTACGTTTCAACTGTGAAAAAAATTTTTCTTTCAATGTTTTGTATTTCTACTATATATATTCATATATTATTTTCCGTATTTCTGTTATTAATCGTGATTAAAGAGGGCAAAACCGCGAGCGGGTCGCTACTATGAAATAACCTTGTTCTCATGTAAGCGCTAGAGTGTGCAAAGTTTTTCATTTGCATTATAATACATATTATGTTAATGTTCTGTCAGTTCTCTTTGATTCCATGTTGTTAAAAGTCATATGCATTGTTGTATCATACGTACTATTACTACTTGCCAGTTTCCGAGTTATTACTACATATTCTGTACGTTCTTTTAAATATATGCAAAGACTTCATTGTAAATAAACTCATGAATAATAAAATTGCTTAAACAAAACAGTTTTGACAGTATCTTAATATGTGTATGTTACTTTGAAGGTTTTCAAGCTCTTGTAATTTTAAAACTCTGAATTTAACATTGTCGAAAGTAATATATAAATTTTCTGTAGTATTAATTTTTTTCACAAAGGAATCATATTATAAAAAAAAGGAAAAGGGAATTGTGTGGAAAAGATATGGAAAATTAATTGAAATGGTGTTGATAGTGTGATAGTGTGTATAGTTTATGTAAATATTCCAGCTATTGAGAATGTGTCTATGTGGATAGTAAATCCACATGGAGTACTTACATTACGTATTTGACCATTACATTATTTCGCAAAATATTGCATATTTATTTTATAATATTCATCAAAAATATTATAAAATAAATATGCAATATTTTGCGAAATAATGTAATGGTCAAATATGCCTGTACGTAATGTACTCTATGTGGATTTATTTTATGATTGCGATATTTATTTTTTTTTGTGTATACTTTTATATATGAAATTCTTGTGTGAGGAATTTCCTATTTTTGCAAAGTACAAAATGAAATCGCTTCCTAACGATATATGCGTGAAGGTTTTTAATATGATGTTGCACAAAACATATTTTATAATGTTTTGATATTTTTAAAGTGTCATTCCATACTTAGGAAAGAAAAAACCTTTTTTTATAAAAGAAATGAATGTATGGCTTAGTGTTATTTTCCAGGAGATGCTGAGTCATAGTCAATAAAATAAACTATATAAATAAAAATAAAGCTATATGATCAAGGAATAACGTGGGCTATCCTTTAGTTAGAGACATTAATTAATCAGCCTTCGCTTCCCGCATCCACTAGCTTCCCGCAACTTAGGAGAGATCGTCGTTCCACTTGATAGCGGACTATCGCCCAATATTAATAACCTATCTCCAATGTCAATCTTATATTGTTTCATATATCTATCCAATCTAGAGATTGGATAGATGTATGAAACAATCTAAGATTGACGTTGGAGATAGGTTATTAATACTGGGCGTATATCAACGCTCGTCGTCGTCCTGTTCGCGATCGCAACACAAGACCTCAACGGCCATTGGTTCTTCTAGTAATGTGTCCCACACACTGGTACATCGCACGTCTACTATGTCACATACACTTGTTTTCCAACGGATGTTTTCATTTCCGGTTCCATAACGCAGGAAAATATAAAGCCTTGCCGCGTATGGGACCGTAACACACATAGCCACCCGTATACTGACAACACAATGGTGAAAGACTTTCATCTTAAGACACAGTTTTTGGACATCATAATGTCTCACACAATTTATCCGATCATTTGCCCCACTCTCAATTCATTCATCCCTAGCGGGGTAGTCAGAGAGAACGGAGCGCCAAACGCCACGGTCTCCACATACCCCTTTTGCCTCGTCCACTGTCGTCAACCCCGGAGGGCACATACTTTTTACGTGACCTTCCTCCAGTATCTTTGATATTGTGTTTTCGAAGGTCAACCGAGGTCTCCCCCTACCTCTCTTACCACGTGAGCACGTTCTTCTTCATTCTCACCGTGACATCCGCTGTGTATCTCCAACCTGCCTCCGCATATCCTACGAAAAGACCGCATCTCCACGGCATTCATCTTTCTTTAATTCATCTTCTGTAATATCAACTTTTTAAAAATAAAATAAATTAAATTAGCTTCACGCTGTATCCCGCACACAGCAGGGTAGGCAGAGGGAACCTAGTGTTAAGACACTCCGTTCCCCACTTTCTGCCGAATTCTGGAGGCATTGCGTGTTGCGTGTTGGCAGAACTCAACGCCGCGCTTAACCTCGACACCAGAGCGAAGAAATGGAAATATAAATTTAAGTAAATATTTCATCTCCTCGAGTGGGATTCGAACCCACAACCAGTCGGTTTTGCAGTCACACCTCGTGCCGCTGCGCCACGACCGGTCTTTTTGCTGCCATATATCAACGTCGCTACCAACACTGCATTGTTTACGGCCAAACGCGCAGCTGTGCTGACGTTTCGCTTGGTCTTAGTCACACAAACGACATCCAAATCTTTATCATCCATCACATCTAATAATTCATTCATCTTTTCTTCCATCTCTCCTCTTACATTCCACGTAGTTATTTGTAGCTCCGTCCTCCACCTCCCGCCGTTCCGGACATGGTGTGTTGGGTGGCGGTCCCCACACCTGGCTGGCAGGGGCCGCTGCGAGCAAGCTTTCCATCTTGGAACCCCAAATCCCCGTTATATATATATATATATATATATATATATATATATATATATATATATATATATATATATATATATATATATATATATATATATATATATCAATATGACGCATATTTTTGAATTCGAAAACTTGTATAGTATTGATGGATGTTTGTTCTACTTTCACGCAATAACTACTGAACGGATTGGGAGGAAAGTACCTATAACATATTTTTAAAATACATAAGCTAAAATTTATGTGAAGATTTTACATGACTCGATTATAATAAACCAATAAGCGGGCGGAGCCGCGCGTGTGCCGCTAGTATTTCATAATGTGAAGATGTGTAATATCCAATGCATTTCACACATAGATTTCTCACAAAGGCCACTGTGTATTTGATACAAAGACTGGGCGACAAGAATGTTCCGTATCTTGTTTCAGCTACATTACTATAATGTGATGGGGCGTCACTGTAAAGTTTGATATTTCAGAGAGCCGCGCTCAAATTCACTCGTTGTTTTATCAAGATTCTCTTGAATATGTATAGTCAGAGACAATATTCAAATGATAACTTATAAATAAAAGGTAATCTAGTGTTTTAGAATAGAAGTGACGAAACTATGTAAAGCGAGATGTTGGGATAGTCACTATTAATAGCACTCGATTTACAAGGGAGATAATTAAGGAAAAAAAAACTATAAAACTAAAACATTAAATATATACGGGATACAGCGTGAAGCTGAAAAAATATATGTATTACATAATATAAGCACACAACTATAATGTAATAAAATAAGCGGTCAAGTTCAAAAGTATAAAAACACAAATTATGAAACTTACGTGAAAAAAATCTTTAATATTCATTAAATTATAGAACGCTTCGATTGTATGTTCCGTGGATAATAATAAGAAGATTAAAATGAAAGCGGTTGAAAATACTCCCCACAGAAACGAGAATTTGAATAACTGGAATAATAATTAAATAAATAAGTATTATGAAAATATAAATAATATTTTCATGAAACTAAATTATTAATAGACCATTTATCTTTATCGCAGTAGTACCTACATATATACTTTTAGTAAAATTTTGTTATACAAAGCTGAAACCGTCGTGACGTAGGTACACTAGGGTCTGGTTGTAGGTTCCATTTCCAGTCGGAGAAATGACATATTTAATATTTTCATTTCCACCACTCAACACACAATGCCTTCAGAATTCGGCGGAAAATGGGGAACGAAAGTGTCTTAATCAGAATAAGCATCTTTAAACTAGGTTCCAAGGTGCTTTGTGATGGATAGCCTACTCTGCTAATTGAGGGATTAGGCGTGAAGCTTACAAATAAAATCTCTCGCGTATACAACGAAAACAAAGTAATGTTATGAAATTCTGTTCATATCGTTCGTTCGTTCGTTCGCATAAGAAAGTGGGAGATGCGGGATGATCACAAAAAAACACCTAGCAACATAAAAAATGGTGGTAACTCAAAAAATACAATATTATTTTTCTTACCTTCAAAAGTCCTTTATCCGTCATAGTTGCTATAAAGAAATTACAAATCCAAACCGTGCCAATTACAAAAAGCCTTATAGACATACTGTTTCTGTTATAGTTGGAAAACATTTTCCTAAAAGGAAAAAAATATTTAAGCACTTTATCTAGTCTATAACTATATAATCATAATTTATTTATTATACAATTGAATAATATTTTTTATCTTCACGCTGTATCAATCACACAGCAGTCCAGAGGGAACCTAATGTTAAGACACTTCTTCTCCATATTTTCCGCCGAATCTAGAAGTCATTTGCTTTCAAACATCTTTATTCACATAAATATAAATTACAATACAAATGTTTACACAATAAGTACCGATATAATATAACAAATATCAGTTGGTTGGGTTTAGCAGAAAGTTATAAGATACAATATTTTAGACTAAATATCGTTAATTGCTCGGGGTGGTTGGAAATTTGCTGCACAAAAGCAAAATATTCAAGCAGTTCGTAGTGCAACCATTATATTAGCAGCGATGACGACTGCCCTGCATACACGCATAAGTAATACACGGTCTAACAAGGGTGCTATATATCCTCATCTTAGTTTTGGAAATGAGTTTACTATTACGGTTCATCCAAAGTTACATATCCTCATCCTCCTCCTAGACACCGGACTGATCGACTCCAAGGTATTCCTTGGCATAGCGTCCATCATCATTTTAAAAGAGCGTTTAGGTAAATGACGTTGACGCGTAAATAAAATAGCTTCCATTTTATATTCATTCAATTTAAGTTGCCATCTTCTAAAATACTCATATAACAATTCTAAAGAAAATTGCAACCGGGATATTATGAGATCAACATCCTTGGAAGATGTGTAAGATACAGTGTCGTCTGCAAAGCAAGGGATGTTGTATCGGCCTATCAAAAAGACATAAAATTAACAAGTAGGGCCCATGGACGGAACCCTGGGGCACGCCAGCAGGTACTAATATATTCGACGACTGCGTATTTCCTATGGACACTGAAAAAGTTCTATTTGTAAGTTAAGATTTAATCAGCTTTACTAAATATAAAGGAATATCATGGTTCACTAATATACATACATTCCAGTAGACTGCCTGAGGTTTAGGTCATGTACAATGTGTTCAGAAATTTATGCTAACTGCTGGACGCATGAGTGCTTAGAACGAATACCAAACTGTTCATTCATAATACGATGTTTAGAAACAACAAGGAGTCTAGCGTATATAATTTTCTCAAACAATTTACCAAGAGAAGGTAATAGACTTATTGGACGGTAGTTTGTAGGGAGAACAACAGTTTTCATTAATAATGAAACGATAAAGCAGCCAGTTAGCTCTGCTGTAGCAGAAAACAACCACTTGCAGGTTTTGGAAAATTAAAAAGCTTGAAAGGTAAAAAAGTGTACCTCACGAAATGAGTGAAGCAAACCGAAAAAGGCGCATTGACTGCTTCTTTATATTACTTAACCGGTACCATAATGAAGGGTTTTTAAATCAGATCATTACTAGTGATGAAAAGTGAATTCTTTACGATAATCGGAAGCGCTCATCGCAATAGCTGGACCCTGGCAAGCCAGCCAAATTTGCCCCAGGCGAAAATTGACACAAAAAAGTTACTTGTAAGCGATTGGAGGACTAGTGCTGGTGTTCTTTATTACAGTTTTCTCAAATCTGACCAGACCATTACGGCAGTCTATGATCAGCAATTGGAACACCATGATGGAAGCCAGCTGCTAAACAACCGTGGCTGATCAATCGCTCTACGTCATTGCTCCTTCACGACAACGTTAGAAAACGAACTTCACACCAGACGGCTACCAAATAAGAATACATACAAATGTCTAAGATACTTACCGTATTTATCGGACCTTACTACAACAGATTACATTTTTTTCAAAGTTGGATAACTTCTTGTAAGGGAAAAAATTCAACTCCGCTGGGTGAGTCCGCCGTTATATATTTTATTGACCCCGTCCGATTAATTTTTTAGGGAACGGCGTGTCTTAACACTAGGTTTCCTCTGCCTACACTGCAGTGTGCAGGATACAGCGTGATAAAAAAAATATTCGACTTTTTGTTCCTCCCATACCAAACGCCAATTTCACATGTAAGGGACTAACATATAGACTTGATTTAAGCCATCAACATAATAATTAACTGTTACAAAGTAAAAACTACTTTCACTTTTTTGCTAATTAACAAAAGATAACTTACAAATAATTCAAATGGGCCGAAGTACTGTGTAGATCCAGTATTATATTTTTACGACAGTGCAGATATATGTCCTGAGGGTTCGTACACGTTACGTTTTTGTCGACTTTCTGACATTTTGACCATGAAGGTGTTTTGCCTATACTGGCAATGAAAAATCGTATTGAATCCGCCAGGTCACTAGCATGCTAAAACAAAATAACATTGTGAAAATGTTGCAGGATTAAAAACTATGAATATAAATAAAATTAAAATAAATTAGCTTCACGCTATTTACCGCACGTTGAGACACTCCGTTCCACATTTTCCATTGATTTCTGGTGGCATTGCGTGCCGCGTGGCGTAACTCAACGCTGAAACGATAAAGTGTTTGCCTCGACACCAGAGCGAAGAAATGAAAATATACATTTGAAAAACAATATTTCATTTCCTCGAGTGCGGATCGAACCCACAACCAGTAGCGTTTACAATCATACTTTGTGCCCCTGCGCCACGACTAGCCCCAATATAAATGTAAATATTAAATATTGTATTGTCCAATAACGTAAATTGCTACCATCAATTACTCTCCGATGTCAAACAAACATGACCGTGAATTTACCACCGGTTAGCTTTTACAATGTTGAAGGTTTCAATTGGAAATATGCACATGTATTGTGAAATGTACTTTGAAAAATATTTTTGGAACATGTTGGACGTTTTTATTTTTCTTTTTTATGCCAAAATGTTCGTCTCCTTTTAATTACACTTTTTCATAAACACAAATATTTAAATTATGAGATTATTATGTTATGTTGCTATTTTATAATACTTAAAGTATCCCTACAATTTAATCGCAATAATTATTTTCATATTTAGAGTAGGTAGTTAGTGTGATTTTTTTTTTTTGCTTATTGAAGTAAGCAGTTAGTAAGAGACAGAACATTGGCGCTACTTGACAAACGAGAAAAAATAATTTAACATTTTTATACGTTTTACTTACCAATATCGACCAAAGAGCGGTTTGTAGGAGAATCGCGAATGAAACACCTCGCATCAGGGGAATCAGTGCTTCATTTGTATCCAGCTTCCTAATATATTGCTTTATAAAAAAATCCATGAACATGTAACTTACACCGATAAAAATTGCATAAAATATGTATTCGAATAGGTGAGCTGAAAGAGAATAAGTAACAGTAGGTAATAAATATTTATAAAATTATTATATTGAGTTTTGACTCATTCATTACTAACAGTGTGTTTAATCATTTAAATGTGTATATAATTATAATATACATATTTCTTATACATTTTTCTTAAAGATAATTCACGCGTTT
Source organism: Heliconius himera (assembly GCA_021202915.1). Lineage (NCBI taxonomy): Eukaryota > Metazoa > Arthropoda > Insecta > Lepidoptera > Nymphalidae > Heliconius > Heliconius himera. Next base: position 273,478 of record JAJHJA010000452.1, read on the forward strand.
TTCCCATTAGCAAGAAACTATGAAGACAATTCGTTCTCCACTTTTCGGCTTAATTCGAGTGGCAGAACACAACGTAGCGCTTTCCTTTTCCAGTGTAGGGTATTGAAAATAATTCATGCCCCTTGTATGAGAATCGAACCCACAACCATTACATTTACAATGGAACGCCGGCACACCATGATCTACATACTTATAGGCATTCATACATGTATGGTAAGGCAGTAGGAATAGGCGGTCAGGTGGTACACAGAAATTTTACAAACCAAAAAATAACCCTGAAAAATAAAAATAACACACGAGTATATCCGTTCAAAGCTAAAGTCCAGGAAACCCCAAATAAGGCAGATACGCCCATGTAAATATCACGACCCTAGCTCATATTTTTCTGTATACTTTTATGTATAGAGTAAACACATTCGATACAGTGCAAACAATGCCTGCAGTGTACTTCATCAATGTAGTCGGATTTTAGTTTCTACACTTTTATTTTCAATTTCTTGTTTTTTTTACAAGCTTTTATTTACTTTCACCCGTCCCGTTGTCTATCTGTAATCAAACCTTGCAAGTTAAATTCGATCCACTTTCCGGTTTTCCTATTGAGGTGAAATTTAGCATGCATGTATAAATCGGATGACAATGCGATATTATTATGACATAGAGCTGATCTGATGATGGAGCTGGAATGTGGCTATAGAACTCCGTAATTAAACGACGAAACTACATCGAATTTGAGCTCGTTTGATTCATCTTGACAAGTACTTTGATACTAAATGGTAACTAGAGTCTGATAATGCAGCTGGAAGGTAACCATAGGAAATACATAATTAGACGACGCAGTCCCATCGAATTTGACATTGTTTGATTCGTCTTGATGAGTACTTTGATAGTATATCGTAACCAGGGTCTGATGATGGAGCTGGAAGGCGGTCATAGGAACTTCTTTATTAGACGACGCAGCTCCATAGTGTTTGAGATCATTTGATTCGTCTTGACTAGTACTTTCATACTAAATGGTAACCAGGGTTGATGATGAATCTGGAAGGTAGCTATAGGAACTTCGTAATTAAACGACGCAACCCCATCGAGTTTGAGTTCGTTTGATTCGTCTTGACAAGTACTTTGATACTAAATGGTAACCAGGGTCTGATGATGAAACTGGAAGGTGGCCATAGGCACTACGTAATTAGACAACTAACTATAGAATATAACTAATGAAAATCTCGAATTAAAAATACTAAAAAGTTAAAAATAAATTAACTTTACACATTAATTAATATATCTTCCCGTTTTTATCACAGATATTTTTTCAGATATTTTTTTTATACATTGATAACGAGAGGAAAAGGTGCTGAATGTTCTTAATTGTACCATCAAAATATAACACACTTTTATTATTTACAAACTTAGTACAAATTCAAAATTTAAATTCAAATAATTTTATAAAAAAAATAAGAAGTTACATGCCTAATTTTTTGAACGTCAAATAATTTACCATCAGTTCACTAAAGTTAAAGAAGCGGTGCAAGAAACTCAGCGGTATTTTTTTTTTTTAAATCAATTTTACACAAATACCTACATATTTAATTATCTGTGACAATGATACCTTTGAAACCGAAATGTGACCATTTTTACATACACATTGTCCCATAAAAGAATTACGGATTCGATGCAGTCGAATTACAGGCGCACTAAGATTAAGCCTATTCCTGGTGTTAATATTATGAACATCACCAATTTTGGTAAAATCATTAATGTTTTTTTGAACATACATAACATTTTCAAAAATATATTGAGATGCAAATGTCAATATATTAATTTCTATAAACTTTTGCCTTAGGGAGTCTTTAGGGCCTAAGTTATAGATTGCACGAATCAAATTGCTCGCTTCCGCAGGATAAATATTGGTTGAATACCGGCTGCATTACCCCAAAGTAAAATCCTACAGGACATAATACTATGGAAGTAGCTGAGATGACAAGTCGAGCCGTTTCTACGTCAGTAAATGTACTGTAATAAAAACGGGAAGATTTATTAATTAAGGTGTAAAATTAATTTATTTTTCACTTTTTAGTTCATTTTATTAACAAATAATAAAAGCTTGTTTTTGAAAAAGGTTTTTATTTCTTTAATTTTATTTTAAATATTTGTTCTAAGTTTTAACTCGCATACTAAATTGTGTAAAAACTTTCATACATTAGGATTTTCATTCACGAAATTAGTAACTTTATTTGTTTCAGAAAGAAAGAGTATTAATAAATAAAAAAAAAAGTGACTAAGTACAAAAAGTAATGCCTGATGACGTGATGGTTGTGAGATAAATACCTACAGATCGAGTCATCAGATTGGATGAGCTAAGCGGCATTGGATCGTACATTTCAAAAAAGTCACCCGCGACGTCGTTCCACATTTTTTATACAATATAAAGAAAAGATATGTGATTACCATGAACTACTAGAACTTTTGAAAAAATGTCAAAACTTGTGCTGGTCGATGAAAATGCGTAAGCAACGTATACAAATTTCTTTATGCTATCCCATCTAAAGTGCCCTCCTATTATTTCCTGAAAATAAATAACATAAGATAGATTTTTTTAATAAAAAAATACTCGTGAAGTATAAACAAAAAGTCAATCATAGCACAGGGGCACAAGCGTATAACTGTAAAACGCGACATGTAACCGACTCCCACTCTACTCAATAAAAAATTTAATACAATTATTTAATAATTTTAATATTTTAGTATGGCACGTGATACGTCTAATATAGTTAGAACCCTTTCGTAGTGATCGTAAGTAATCAAAGATCTTTAGAGATTCACAGGTAACAGTATTAATATGAAATGTATCATAAATTGAATATAAGTACAAATAAAATATATTATGATAAATAACATGTCATAGTCTGTCAGTTTTAATCTCCCGTGACATTTCTTAAGTATATCGAGGACGTCCTATCTTCCTCTCTCTGTACTGTGTAGAATTAACTGTGTAGAATCTTTAGTTATAATAAAAGGAAGAGAGCGCAAGGGCATCGCCCCACTCCTACACTGTGAATTCCTACCAGACAGTAGTAACAGCAGTCTTTATTGAACCCTCTGGGACGTTTGTGTGTGCTCTTTCTTAACGTACTGGTTACGCTTGTTTATATTAAGATTGTATTAGAATGATGATTCGTGACGTTGATTGATTTGTGAGATCAATGTAAGTCGTTGGATCGAACGCACAATCGCATGGCGGCCGATATGTTAAATAAGCGCATGGCACACACCTCACAGCCGTGTCTCATTTGTTTTCTACATTAAAACAAGTTGTTAGACTCATAGGCGGACACCACTACATACACTAGAGTTCTAGGACATAAAATAGCACCACACACCCGTACGAGACGGGCGGACACTTTTACATACACCGGAATTCCAGGACATAAAATAGCACCACACACCTATACAAGACGGGCGGACATTACTACATACACCGGAATTCCAGGACATAAAATAGCACCACACAACCATGCAAGCCGGGGGGACATTACTACATACACCGGAATTCCAGGACATAAAATAGCACCATACACATACTCATCATACAACGAGTTATAGAACAATTGTAGAAACTGTTTTACATAGATGTATGTCTAATACCATACAAGCATCGCTTATGCATCGTAAGCGCACCGCGAGACAACGTCAATCGCTGTATAACAATTAAAGGCCATAGCAATTTGCCTCGCCAAGCATATTAGTACCAGCGAAGCCAAGCAGCAGTCGGTTATGACTCCAACATCAGTTATTAGTAAAACATAGGGTCAATGAACTCCGATAATCGTACAAATAGTTCATAATTAATATTTTGTTACTGTCTTATATCTTTAGATAATTAAATAAATATCTTGACAGATTACCTTTATTGTAGGACATTAAATAGACTCATATTATATAATATTTATAAATTGTAAATACGTATTTTGATATAATAATTTTATAAACGATACTCTTATATTTATATTTCCTTTTATAGTAACATGTTAAATATTTACTAATATAATATATAGACATTACATTTATAAGTAATTATAATGCACCAAATCTATTTAACTCTCATTTCACAATTCACATGCAAACATCTGACAAAGATGGCGGCAGGCATTCTGCGTACATTAATATTATTGTAAATTTACATATCTCATAAAAACATCTTTATGCATTTATTTCCATTTACTAAATAAATAATAATTATCTCTGGATATTGACGGCATTACGTGCATTAATATTACTCTTCTTTTTTTTAATAATAAGCTATTAAAAACTTACCGACGGAGTATTCCAAGACGAACAACCGTAAATACGTGATAAGCACTTATAACTTATCTTACCAGCCTCGAATACTTATATCACTATTACATGTACTAACTCACGTGCCTTTTACATGTAAGATGTAACTAAATATATATTAATTATAAATTAAAACTTCTCTAAACATTTTGAATCACTATCCTTCACCAGACGCGTCCGCCATTTCCCCTCCCTTTCTTTCCTTTTTTCCTGACTTTGACGTTGACAGTAGTTTATTCAGCCAATATTATATTTTACAATAATTTGAATATTAATTATGTTATTATTTATTCTAAATTAAAATACACAACGATAAAATATAATTATTAAATTATATTTAATACATATATTTTATATCTGCGTGTTTTACCTACGGTATATTACGTCACTTTAATATTACTTGTGAACGGAACGCGTAATTAAAGAACTGAACTAAACTATTATTTATAAGATTGTATTTATCTTAAGCTATAAATTAAATAATATTATAAGTTATATTTATAATATTTCTTTATAAATGATTTTTTTTTTGAGGTAATTATATTATTTACCACACAATTTAGTTTTGGTATGGATCGTTACAGACAGATTGTGGGTTTGATTTCCACTAGAGGAAATGAAATATTTAATATTTTCATTTCTTGGCTTTGCTTGGCACGGCGTTGAATTCCGCTCACTCTAGAAATTAGCGAAAAGCGGGGAGTGGAGTGTCTTAATACTAGGCTCCCTCCGCCTACTCTGCTACATGCAAGATTCAGCGCAAAACTGATTACATACAAAATCTATTAGATAGACGAGACTTTTCTTTTATAACTTTTCATGTAAGTGATATAATATCCAGAAGTAAGTTGATTGTTTTTAATTAAAATCTCGTGTGATTATATTATTGATATTAAAATATATGGAGTCATCGTAGCACATCGTATATAGTTAGGAAATAGAATATATGTAAGAGATATTTTTCCTAGATATACGAATGAGAAGTCCAATCTGAAAACTCAATTTGAAAAAATATTTTATTTAAATATTTTTGTTTGTCCTTTGTAGGCAGATTGAAAATAGAGAAGAAACGACGTATAATATACAAAATATAAAGATATTCTTTTTATCTAACACAGTTTAGTTTTATATAAACACAGTGCATCGCGTTAATTAATTTTTTCAACCGGATCATGTCTCTGGTAGGAAAATAGAAATGATACAAAGGTAAAAAATAAATTATAACAAAAAATATTCCTTTTCAAATTACTCACATTTTTATCACACGAAGATGATGACATACTTAGCGTCAGGTCCATGAGTGGGTTATGCATTTTTTCACCAGTTGCCTAGGAAGAGACATTATTTTGTAATTCGCATAAAATAAAAATATATATACTTACATATATTTATTATCTACGCCTAATAAAAAATATAATTTAACCTTTTAAATATTTTTGCCTGTTAATAAGGATTGTTATTTGAGTTAACATTTATAAATCATAATATAAATTTTCAATAGCTTAACTGCTAAATATAAAAAATAAAATAAAAAAGGGTTAATTATCTTCTTTAAAAGCCAATTTTTTATAACAAAATAATTACAAACAAGCAAAAAATTGATTCAAAACAATATTTAACTTTAGTACATACAAACGCTATTCAAATTCAGCTCTAATTAAAAATGCACTTAAGATCATTCATAAAAAGGCTTGGAATACTTCAATATGCCGACTTTCAAGATGTTTATTTTTATATGCTCTTAGTTTATACTATTATAAGCTTAAAGTGGTTGTTCTGGAATTAAACAAATATAATTATAAAAATTATTTAATAAACATTCTAACAACGTCATGGCCAGTTTCATCTAATTGTTCAAAGCATCTGACTACTGAATTATGAGTAGTATCTCGATGGAAATGTGTAGAGGCGAGACAAATAAAAAAAAATACAGGTAAAAATAGCAGTAATAACGTGGCAAAGTGCGGCATGAGTCCTCCATTCAACACGTAATGCCTCCAGAATTTTACGAGACGGAAGTATTTAATAGAAACGGAGTGTCTTAACACTAGGCTTATAGATTCCCTCTGTCTACCCGGCGGTGTGTGGGATACAATGTGAAAAAAGCAATGCAATATGTTATTTTTAAACAGATACCTGTTTAGAAACTAATAGTAGCACTAGTTATCATATTATATCACGTAGTTGTACATATATTTTTTGATTCACACTGCACCCTGCATATCGCAGGATAAGAAGAGGTAATTTAATATTAAGACACTCCGATGCCTGTTTTTTGCCCTTTTTTTTGAGATATTGTGTGTCGAGTGCAAATCTCAAACCCGCGCTTTGTCTTGTTAATTGAGGGAGGAAATAAAAAAAAATCATTCAATTGAGAATCGAATCCACACTTTCACAGTTTACAGTTAGGCGATATGCTGCTGCGCAACGACGATCTTTTATATAAAAATTTTGATTGATTTGTCAAGAGTAGAGGGCACGGAATATCTCTTATATATTAAATTTGCACACAATATAACTTAATTAAAAAACCACTCCATAAATCACTTAAAAGGTAATTTGACTCACCAATAATTCCTTCCAATACAAAAATTGTATTGCTGCATTTACAATACAATATATTTTCCACAAAAGACTTTGTTGGGATTAAATAAACGGTTCCGAATTCAATTTATTATCACCTTTAAATGAAAACGAAGTTATTTGAATAAATGTATATGAAGTCAATTTTTATGACAATCAAGTCAAGCTATAATTCGCTTATTGTTACATTTTTCATAGTTTGCTTTTGAAATATTTTTTTAATACTTTAGTCCAAAGATGATGTTCAACGTCATATTTTTGACAACACTTTCTGACTTTCATTTATACCATAAAGAAGACTTGTAAGTATTTTTTTTATATAATTTAAAACTGTCAAACAAAAATATGATAGAAATGTGATCAGAAAAACATTGTTTACGCGTTGTTTATCTTATTGACGTAAAAAAGAATACTATATAGTACAGGAAATTGAATCAGAAAGCCAATTTCTAGAAAGATTACAATGTGTCTAATTAGAAATAAAATTACAAGAATTTTATCGATGTGATAAATCGTTTAAATTCAATACACAGAATTCAACATTCAGAATTCAAATATCTATAATTTTTTTATTCTATTATTGTTTTTTATGAAAATTATAAGTATTTTAGTGAAACGCTCTGGCAAGTCGAAGAGAAGTACGACGAATCAACTGCAAATACACCGATTCGGTCTCTGTGTTACATTTTCTTCGTTTTTTTCTTAAAAATATATTAATTTATTATCGCATCAATATTTTAAATTCTAAAATCTATTTCATTATCTCTGTACCACAGAGCGACAATTGTATTGTTTATACAATTTCCAAATTTCTTTACTATAATAAAAGCACTTTTTTGATGGCTATATAATTATTTGTATTTGCAAACAATTAGTCCTGGCGCAGGGGCACAAAGTGTGACTGCAAATTCGACTGGTTGTAGGTTCGATCCCCACTCGAGGAAATGAAATATTTATTTAAATTTATATTTTCATTTCATAGTCCTGGTGTCGAAGCAAAGCGCGGCGTTGAGTTCCGCAATGCCTCTAGATTTCGACAGAAAGTCTTGGCACTAGGTTCCCACTGCCTACCCTGCTGTGTGCGGGATACAGCATGAAGCTGATTTATTTATTTAAACTATGGTGTTGAGGTCCTACTTAACACACAATACTTGAATTGGGATGACGAATGGAAAAAAGAGCATCTTGACGTAGGTTTTCTCTGCATTCCCAGTTTTATGAGATAAAGCGTGAAGTTGAAAAAAAATTAAATCACACACACAAGCCACAAAGAATCTTTGTGAAACATTTTATAGAAATATTTACAGCTGCGTACAACAGCAAACAAATACAATCAAACATCCGCAGCTTGCCAGTCCTGCTTGCTTGGCATGCACTGGAAAAGTTGTTCTGAAAGTTACTGTTTCAAATGTATATTATACTTTTTCATTTATTTCATAGCATTATCTGGATAAACCTATTATATTTTTACTACTAACTCCTTTGCCGTTTTTCACTCGATACTCGTTTGATCTACCATCTCGAGAATTGAGTGGATAGTCACTAAATATATATATATATATATATATATATATATATATATATATATATATATATATATATATATATATATATATATATATATATATATATATATATAAATGAAAAATATTTACAGCAATATTTATTTCCTCTACAAATTATACAAGCATCTTTTTAACTTCATACTCCTGCTAATTCCGAGAAAACTCACAAAGAATGTTCAATTTTATGTTAACTTAAATGTAATATATTTTATGAAATATTATTCAGTAACATTCTTTTTAATATAAAGTTGCAATTTCAATAACGTCGTTTTGTATTGTTTTTGTGCATACAATTTATAGTGAAGCATATCCAGAGTCGGGGTCAGCTCAAGGTTATTACCAAGGTTTGCTGAAGTTCAAGATCAATATACAGGATTATAATTTATATAGAATAGATGGTATAAACATTTTGAAGTATGTAGTAAATTTTGAAATAAGATTTATAGCTCTAACGTTGAGTTATTCGTACGCCTCTAAATGAATATTATGAAACAGGATCAAATTCAACTTAGGGAGTATTTGTACAATAAGGACGGTTACCGAGTATAGGTAAACAAAGTTAGGCGTGCCATCCGCTAGTATGATAAAATATGGCATACGAGCTAGCGGGTCATCAGGCTGATGTTAAGTGATTACCTCTGCTCATGAACTTCCACCAGAGGAACCATCAATATGTTGCTGGTTTTTAAGAATACGAACATAGCTTTGACGTGTTCCCAACACGTCGTGTGGTTGATATTCCACAATTTTTATGTAGTATCCCGCTTGTAGCAGGGTAAGCAGTGGGAAACCAGTGCTAAGACACTATGCTCCCCACTTTTTGCCAAATTCTGGAGGCATCGCGATTCTTGACACTAGAACTAGAGCGAATAAATGATAATATTAAATATTTCATTTAATATTTTCTTTGAGTTGAAATCGGACCCACAAACAGTCGTGTTTGCTGTCACACGGTTGTGCTACTGCGCCACAACTGGCTACAAATGTCATTTCAATATAATATTTTATAACATTATTAGGTTTTCACATTGATACAACTGCTTATTGCATTTGTGTGAGAGGTGCAACTTACTTTGCATTTCTACGACCTAATAGTGAATTTTCTCGAAGAAACTAAAATTTATAAAATAAAATAAGAGAAGCATATAGATAGTATATTTTAAAAGAATATATATTTTTAAATATTGATGAAAATGGATGTAGACCAGTTCTTAAATGAGAATGCACGACATTCCTACGGAAATTATATTTTATTTATAATATTACTATATATATTTATTTCTATAAATTTTCTTCAAAACTAATGTGGCGCACTGAGAAGAGTTTGACTTCCAACATAATGGTGTTGGATTCTATCCTAATCAGGGGAATGATTATACAACGTTTTAATTCTGTGTCCTAACACAAAGTTTGCCTACCCTGCTGTGTGTGGGATACAGCGCGAAGCTGATTTGATTTGCGTCAAGGACTGACGAGAATTGAAGAAGATGAGGAAGAGATTTAACAAAGCGTGGCGTTGAGTTCCTCCATATATAAAATTAAAGGGTCTGTCTTTGATATCAGTATAACTGTGTTTTGCAAGTGCAAGATAGAAAATAATCAAGATTATATGATTTTAATATGGAATCTCGAATTTTAAGATTTGAGATTCTCCAACGTAATGTAATGCTCTCCAGTCGATATCCTCTCACGCAGCCACGTAGTGTTTGAAAATTTTCAAAGATAGATAGAAATTTGTGGACCATTATATAATTTACGTTTTAATCCTCAATTTTTGCAGAATCGAAATTTATGTGGGAAAAATACGTTCGCAGTGTGCGCGCAGTTACAGTTTACATAACCAAATATACTTTCTATCAAATTTGAAAATGAATAACAACACAATAACAATCTATTTAATGCATAACCAAAGTAAAATAAATAATCCGTTTTGAGGGTTTTGTACCACAAAAGGAAAAAAAATGTAAGCCTTATAGGATCATTTTTTGTCCGTCTGTCGGTCCTATTAAGACCATTTTACTTAAGATTGTGTAGTATTTTACTTAAGATTGTGTTGAAATATCAATCTCAAATGAATATCAGATATTCAGGTTTACAGTTCCTTGGAATTCAGTCAAAAGATATGAGCAGTATCGTTTTTGCATCATTTTGTATGAAATTCAACGCGTAATCAAAACTCTTACAACACTCTTGATTACGCGGTAAATTCTGACCTTCTCATAGATCTGCAGTTACGAAATTTAGGACGAAGTAAGATCTTACAAAACAAATAAAGGAAAAAAACGGAAAAGTAAAAATTTATTACTTATATAAATAAGTTAAAAATATTACTTATTTATTACCTCATTTTATACTAAATAAGTGTATATGCCCACAAATTTAAGTTTGTTAACTTTATTTGCCGCATCATCAAAATCTATAAGTTATTTTCCAATCACAGTCCTGAAACTGATACAGAACTCTTGTTGGGCGAATGCGACTCGCACTTGGTCGTTTTTTTCTCAAATAGACTTAAATAAACATTCGTATATTTCAAGCGGGCGTAGCCGCGCAGGGGCCGCTAGTAAAGTATATATGTATGTCACATACAATGTGATATAATTTACATTAATTTGGATAGATACATTAAATTTATCTAATTTTTTTTATAATATTTTACACTTAACATAAAAACTGTATTATGTAATCTTGCTTTAACAAATCAATAAATGGTCTTTCCAAGGTACTAGTATGTTTTCAATCACTTTTTTATCAAAAAAACATGTAATATATAAGGTAGGTTAGTAAATAGGTTTGTCATATAAATTGTCATATCGTAACAAAGTACACTTATAGTATAATTTTAATATAAATACTATATAAATTTATATATATTTATTTTTCAGCTATGATCTTGCTATAAAATCGGCAGTAAAGGGTTTCGGACTGGATATGAGGCCGATATTGGGAACATCCGATGGCAAAATGCCGTTGCTGCATTCTATCCTATATTTTTGCAAAATTCCAACGAAGGTGATGAATATAAAGGATTTTGCTAAAGAATCTCCAGGACACCGTCTTCTACCTGTAAAAAAAACAATATGGAATTTTAGGTGTTTAGCAATGTCATTGTAGACATTTAAATAATCAAAAGTTTAATTAAATCTATTATAGAAGTAAGTTTATACATTTAATAAATTTACTAAAAAATATGACCATTTCGAATATTTTACACACTAATAATTTATATTTTTCAGGAAAGCTCGTGGAGTTGATTTCGATTCATATTCTTAATAGGCATTAATTAATGAAGGCCATCGAGAGTCAATTAATGAGATATGATCAGCTAATTTCTAGTATTTTATACCAGTAAATAAGTAGATAAGCACCTTTGTAAATAACATTGGAAGAAATTAAATTAAATTTAGTAATTACGAAGTGAATTAAAGCTTCATGCATATTTAAGGCTTATAGCACAATGAAGTGGGGTAATATTTTCTAAATCGTTGAGTACTAATAATAATATTGTGCAATAACTTTTATTATTGATATTATTTCTTGATTGTTGTACAATATATATAGATATAAACTCTTAGGATTAAGATATAAGTGTATGATTATAAAAAAAACCGGACAAGCGCGAGTTGGGCTCGCCTACCGAGGGTTCCGTACAAAAATTAGAGGGCTCTTTTTCTGACATTCAAGCTTATCTTAGCCAGAGCCCTTTCATCTGATACCTCACTGGAACTAGCGGCCTTAATACTAAATTTTGTCAACAATATGATTTGATATAAAATATAAAAAAAAATGCAAATAACATTTTTTAAAAATATTCTAAGTTTAATTTTATGAAAAATAATGTTTCAACAACAATATAAACGTTTATAAATTGACTATTAATTATTTTCCATTATTTATGGCATAAGCGTTTCTTTTTCTATTATTTTTAACGAATACCTTTTAATATACTGTACATTTAGTAGCAACAGGAGGAGAAACAGTGCAAGACATTTGAATAATTCAACTACTAACAAATTAATCGAGTTTCACGCTTCCTACGCAACGAGAGCGAGTGGTCTACGTTTCCTTTGTTGAGAGCAAAACGCTACCAACGTTATATACAGTTTAAATGTTTTATTATCATGCATTTCGCATGTCACTCAGGGCAAAAATTCCTGGAGTTTTTGTCGATATTATTTGAAGCTGTAATAATATTTAAAATTTATGTTATACAGTAGCAGTAGTAGTAGAAACTACGCAACGGCTGTGAGTTCGATTCTCATTTAGGGGAATGAAATATTTAGTAAATATTTAGTGGGGAACGGAGTGTCTTGACACTAGGTTCCCTCTGCCTACCTTTGCTGTGCGGGATACAGCGTGAAGCTAATTTGATTTGATTTTTAAAATATTTAGTATGAAATAAAATTTCCTCGCTCTGGTAACAAGGCAAAACGTGTGGTTCAGTTCAGCCACTCTATAAAGTAGCGAACGGAAATGTCTTAATTGAAACGGAGTATTTTAACATTAGGTTCCCAGGTTCCTTCTGCCTACCCGGCTATGAGTGGGATACAGCGTAAAACAGAAAAAAAACTATATCGGTCAAGAAAGACAACATCAAATATCACATAACTAAGAAAAACATAAGTTCTAATTTGTCTGTCACTGGACTGAGATTCTTATGAGAGGTAAATATAAAATAAGTATAATGTAATGTTGACTATTTCAAGATCACATATAGTATCGAGAATTTATTTTTCAGGATAATATAAATGGAGATAGAAGAAAGAAAACCGCAACTCAACAAGGACTTTCAGAAAGAATGCAGATATATTATATTATGTTATTGTTATTAACATTCCAGAAACACTTTAGCCAGAAATATTATTAATTATTGTGATCTCATTCTAAATAAATGAATATCAAATGGCTTATTACTTATGCAATGGTTCCATTAACCAATTGATATATGACCAAATTGAACCGATTGAAATGACTATTGAAATAAGTGTCCTTAATAACACAGGGGACATAAAAAATTGTTGCGTAACATATATGTATTTGATTTTTTTTGTTTTTTCAGCTTCACGCTGTATACCGCATGTAGCAGGGTAGGCAGAGGGAACCTAGTGGAACCTAGACACACCGCTCCCTACTTTCCGCCGATTTCCGGAGACAGTGCGTGTTGTATAGCAGTGAGTCGAGTGAGTAGTAAAATATGTATATTATTATTTTCTATGTGTTTTTGTTTTAATAAGGTTTTAATAGAATAGATGGTTGCATGGTTGAAAAAAGAAATTTCGCTCAGCAAAAAAAAACACTCTGTAAAAAATTTTTTGCGTTATAACATTTGCTGTAAATAGACATAATGCATCATTATTAGAGTATAATGTTCAAACATCGCTTAAGCAGATTCAATTTTTGTTTTTTGAATATTTTTTTTTAATAACAACTAACTTAATAAATCAATGTAATGTTATTTAAAGTAAAATCTATAAATTAAATATAATTTTTTTATTAAAAAAAAACATAAAAAGTAGTTAAATAAATTAAACCGAAGAAACACTCACCTATCCCAAACGTATATAAATGTTCCGTGTTTTTAATGTTTCCCGTATCATCTATAAATCTCTCCGGAATGAATTGATCAGGTCTATCCCATATTTTGCTATCGTGATGAATATCTCCAATAGATATTAGTACTGTTGAATCTTTGGGTATCAGATGTCCGTCGATTATAACATCATCTAAAGCTCTCCTTGGACCCGCTAGTGGGGCTATAGTAAAATACCTATTTACCTCATGAAGAAAAGCCATTGTGTATGTGAGTCTGATAGGAAATATATGGAAATGATCAAATATATGTATGTGTTATCATATAATAAACTAAATTAGCTTATTTCTAAAGCGATTGGTAGTCTATTTCTTTTTCTGTTTCACGCTGTATTCCGCAAGTAGTAGGATAAGTAGAGGGTGCCTAGTGTTACGTCACTCTGCTCCCCACTTTCTGCCCAATTCTGGAGGCAATGAGTGTTGAGTGGCGGAACTTAACGCCACGCTTTGCGTCGATACCAGAGTGAAGAAATCAAAATGTTACATATTTTATTTCCTCGAGTGGTAGTCGAACCCAAAACCTAAAGTATTAAAATATCACATTTAAAAAAACCTTTATTACAGCATTTATTTACGTTTGAATATAAAAAAACTAAATCTAAAAATATGGCCATAATATATATATTATTATTTGTTAGTAAAAATAAAGCTTACCTGTTACTATCGGCCCACGATGGTGTTGAATCGCCTATTATATTAATTATTTCGTCGTAGATTTTGTCCTGGATTATTTTGTTCCGTAAAACCATCAAAATAGCAAATTCCAATACATTACTGGTCGTTTGTGATCCAGCAATTATAATATCGAGGCATATAATTCTTAATTGTTCCTCTAAAAAAATCCTCTAACTAAAATCCTCTAATTAAAATAAAGATACTATAAATACAAAGATAAAAAAGAAAAGAAACTAACGCCGTCGTAACTATAGATTTATAAAGGTTTTTAAGTGCAAGTTAGGTTTTATTATTTATAAATAACCTAACCTTGAAAAAAATGTTTTGTCTTGTTTTGCGAAGCACGCGTGTATTACACGGAGTGTTAAAACTCTATTCACTCTTCGTTTAATATACAGTTACAATATTCTAAGAAGGCCATCTCAAGGATACAATCGTGCGACTGACTGTAAGCGCGAGGGTTGTTGGATCGATTCCCACTCGTCTATATTAAACATTTATCATCAAGGATCCAAGTCAATGTAAAAATCGATATAAGGAAATTTCGATTTTTTTTTAGCTTCATGCTGTATCCCGCACTTAACAGAGTGGGAAGTGGAAACTTGGGAACCTACTGTTACGACTCTGCGTTCCCATTAAGACATTTACGTAATCCACTTTCCGCTGAAGTCTGGGGATATTGCGTGTTGAGTGGCGGGACTCAACGCCGCGCTTTACCTCGTTACCAGAGCGAGGAAATGAAAACATTAAATATTTCGTTTTCTCGAGTGAGAATCAAACCCACAACTTCTCATGTACAGTCGCACTCTGTAACTCTGCGCCACGACTTTCCTTTATATAATCGTTCTTCAGAATATTCCCCAATACTCCTTAAGGAATCTACATACTAATTTTCATCTTTATTTCTTATCTGGATTTAGAAAGATGAAATTTACCATGTACAACCATTGAAAGCTTAAATTTTACATTGTTTTTTTGTCAGTCACTTAGTACCTAATGAGTTTTATATATACTCGTATATAAATATATGTATAATATACAAGAAGATAAACGATAAATATAATTAAATTGAATTATATTTTAAATCTTCATATTATACCTGTCTTAATCTGTATATTATTATATTATTTATTATACCTGACTGACTTGACTGACCTAATGAATATGACTTACCAGTGAATGTTTCTTTATTTTCGTTCATCTCTTGCAAAAACGTGTATATAAAGTCATTGCCTTCTATTATATTATTCTTGTGTTTTGTTATTGCCTCCTAAAATAATATTTTTTTTACAAACAGCTTGTAATATATTATTTAAAATTAAAATAATAGAGGCCGACGTGGTGCAGGAGCACAAGCGTGTGACTGCAACGTGGTTGTGGGTTCGATTCCTACAAGTGAAAATTAATTATTATTTATGAGTATTTTCGTTACTTTGCTCTGATACCAAAGCAAAAGCGCGGCGTTGAGTTCTGCCACTCAAGGCGCATTGCCCAGAAAATTCGGCAGAAAGTGGGAAGCGGAATGTTTTAACACTAGGCTCACTCTGCCTACCACCCTGCTATACGCGGGATAGAAGCTGAAAAAAAAAAACTAAAAAAAAAACTTAAACCTGTTCTAGTTACATATTATGTAATAAATTCCGAAAACTGCGAAAATTCTTTAGAAAGAGCATGCAAAAGAAACCTCATAGATTTCTGTGGAACATTGAAAGTGGTATTATATTTTCAAGAAGGTCGGTATATTAACCGCTTCTTTTTTTATAATTCTCATCTTTTTATTAAATTATAAATATACCTTCTATGCAAGTCAATATGTATACTACTGGAAAACGTCTACAATAAATATGATAAGACAACTTTTAAATTTGGAAAGAGAGGGTTTTTAGGGAAAATCTGTCATATTTTCTTATTTGTACAAAAAATGTTATAAAAAATATGCTAAGAAAATTGATTTAATTTAGGAAAATAAGTAAAATTTTAATTATTGCTAAATTATAAAAGAATACAAAAAATGTAGGATTCGGTCAACGTTTGTGAAATATATGACAAACTTACATCAATAATATCAGATATTTGTTGATTCATGTTCTTTATTAATGTATATCCACTTGTATCTGGCAAAAGAAATCGTATCCACGGCCATTGATTAAGCCATCCTCCGGCCATTGAAAACGCTTTTGTTCTAGTACTTAATAAATCCAATAAAAAAATCAAGCGATCTTCTTTTATTCTTTCACCTGGTAAAATAAATTAAATAATTGTAAACAAGAATAAATGGAAGACTAGGTGCTACCCGCAACTATATTTACATAGGGTTTATGAGCCTTCCTATTATATTTCCACTTATCGCCCGTTTTCGTTGAATGTTGAAGCCAGAATGGTTATTAATAGGTATGTATATATGTAAAATATAGATTATTAGGTACAATAATATTCATCGAGCTGAACTACATTTCTAAGAGGCCATTTCTATATTTGTAAGTAGTGTGCATTGATCTATTAGGCCCGTATTTATTCGCCGCTCTCAAGTCTGAGATCGATCTTGAGATGCTGTTTTTGTATAAATTACATATCTCGATTGAAAACGAGCTCAGCTCATCACATCTTTGTTCTCCTAAAGTAAGGTTCAGTAACTTTTTTCTAGTTTCTTAGCTTTACATCAGAGTTACAGACATCTTGCAGGCTTAGTAATTATATAACAAAAAAGATTATCTCACTAGTTCCGTAGATTTCCTATTTTCATTTCTCCACAAAACAGCGTATGCTGCAATTTTTTACATTCGTAAAAATATTATGGCCAATCATAAATAAAATCTAAACCAAATATAATTTTTCAAGCAGTGATTCTAGCATTTGAACCTTACGTAACGGAACCAAACTTGGGCAGGGCAGATTTTCATTATATCATAAAGATGAAAATTTTCAAATTTTATTTACGAACTCAAAATTTTATGACACAAAATTCCCATGCAGAAAACTTTTATTTGTATTCATGCATGGGCTTAAAACGTTTTATCAAAACGGAGCTCTTTGCCACTGAAATAGAGGCAGCAATAAAAAATAAAGGGACCCGTTTGTAAAAGCTCTTGCTTTCTAAGTAATATATTCCTCTCTCTGTGTGCATGGAAAAATTATATCGTTATTTTGTTTAATAAGACTCACGAGACTCCTAAGTTGTCTATTTTCGAATACATATTTGCTTCAGTACTCCTATAGTTTATGCATATGAAATTTATAAAATTAAAAATATATTACATAATATTCAGTAAAAACAACTTTTAGACGAAAGTAATTCAAATTTGTATACATTTGTTTATTTGTATATATATTTTAATCAGGTCAGGAGAATGAGTGGTGAAAGAATAACAAAAAAGATTTCTGTAAGAAGAGTGAGGGTAAGGGAGGTCATCACGTAAAACGCACGAGGACACCCTGAAGGGATGTATGATAAGGTTGATGACAGTGGATGAGGCAAAACGGGTATGCAAAGACGGTAGCATTTAGCGCACCGTTCTTCCCAGTTAAATCTCTAGGGAGTGTCAAGTAATAAAAATGAATATTTATTGTAAAAGCTTAAAGTTTAGACAGACTTCAAATATGTTTGAAATATATATATTTTTTTCTTTTTAAGATTTTAGCAAAAGAGAAAATTTAAAATGTAGCCAAAGAGATTTGCAATGACTAAGTGTATATTGATAACTTGCATAAAATAACTGGCATGAAAGGAGTATGAGGTAGACATCCTAAAAAGACGGGATAAGCGCAAGTGCGGCTCGCCCATCGAGAGTAACTAACTTATTAAACTAAAGATCAAAAAATAATCGGGATTTTATGTCATTCCCCACATGGATATAATATTACAACTATAGTGATATGTACAATATTTTATAGATGAAAAATAGAGTGTTTTAACACTAAATTCACTCTACTTCCTCCACTTTAGAAGAACAACTGTAAAGGTAAAAGTAAAATAAAAACGAAAAAAGAACGATGTGACCTAAAGTTAGTAAAAAGATACTGGTTAGAAATAGAGCGTTCAGGGAGTCGTAAAAGTCTGCGTCATGTAAGTGCTGCAAGTGTACATTAAAATTATACAAGTGTAACCTATGTTTGTACCGGTAATAAAAGAATTAATATTTCTTTTGTTATTTCTTTCATTACTTCTTTTATTACTGGTACTGGTTATCCGGGGGTTTTAATTTCGATCTCAAGGATAGAAATAGTAACGACACTATGTATATAATACATATAAACAAATAATATAATTTTTACAATAATTAATTCTTTGTAAGAAAATATTTATCATTGAAACTAGAGCACCAAATAAGTAGTGATTAGTATATTACTTTAGTCGCACAAACGTGATATATATTGTAATGATCGTATATTCTACGAATTACACACACTAAAATTATTTCTTTCGCTTAATATAATATATTTAATCAGTTTCTTTTCAGCCTAATTCTGTACCTTGCTAATAATAATGTTAGCAGAAAATATGAAGTTGTATTAAAATTTAACTCGAATCTACCTAAATCGTCTTACGGAGGGTTTAAAAAGTAATTTAGGGATAATTTTGTGGAAAATGAATCAAAATTATTTCCGCTTCGAGTGGTAGTATTGACGTTGAAGTTGTTAGTTCAAATATCGAGTGTGCAATGTAAATACAATCAGAACCCCTTCCACTATGTTATGATTCTCAATCATATCAGTTTTCTTTAAAATAGATACAAGAAACAATTAGGCAGTAAGTACTGAAATAAAGAATATGTTATATACATATATTAATATGTATACCTCGTAACACGAGGCAAAATGGCGGCGTTTAATTCCTCCACTCAATGTGCAATACCCTCAGAATTCAGTGGCAAGTGGGGGAACGAAGTGTTCCCCCTGCCTATCTTGCTGTGTGCAGGATACAGCGTGAAGCTGATTTATTTAAAATATTTCAAACCCATACCTAATAAAATTTATCTAGATTTGTCAACTTTTATTTTTTATTTTACGATTGATAATTAATTGATAGAGGTGTTACGTGTGACGGTAGTTACGAATATATATCAATAACGTAATAAAAAAAACACCTACTACTACAAAAATACTACTAAACGTTGCCGATCTGCCACTTTTCATTAGTAAAAAACATACGAGAACGAGAAAGGCTCTTGTTCTATATAACGCAATTATGTATTTTCTATAATAAATCTAAACAACGTTCAACTAACAACTTCAACGTCAATACTACGACTCGATTGCGTGAATGAGGCGTGTGCAATGTTGTCGCTTTGACAGGTTAGTGTCATTTTTTAATTTTTTGCAAAACCTCTTTTGTTGTAACTGTATTACGCTTTTATAAAATAGTTAAAACTGTGCTTTCATTTAAATTAAAAAAACTCTGTATACATGCTCTAGCGATCGACCTAAATGATAGACGGTTTCAAAACTAATTATAGCATGATATTGTTACGAACTAAGTTACTGTGTCTTCGTTATTTCATTAGAATTTTAAATGCCATTTATTGTACATATATTCCCGTCGAATTTGTTTTATAGTCGATAAAATATAACTATCTGAATATTTTACTTTTTGTATTAAGACACAGTGCTTTTAAGCAGAAAATTGGAAAACATCAATATATTTAGCCCGTCAAAGCAAGATAACAACTGTAAGCTCGAAGGGTTCGATGATCAAATCCTCAAACTTTGATCCGAGGACATTCCAGGGAAAGAATTATATTTAGCATTTTTTTTAAATACTAGCGACTCGCTCGCAGCTTCGTCAGCTTGTCCTACACAATGAGTAGCAGAACTCATCGCCGCGGTTTTGCCTCCACACCAGAGCGAAGAAATAAAAATATTCATTAATACATATCCTCGATTGGAAATGTCGATCTCAACCTAACGCGTTTTACACGCTCGTGCCCCTGCGCCACGACTAGCATCCAAAATAATAATAAAAAAAACAAAATCATAAATAAATTGACACACAATATTGTAATAAATAATTCCCTTATTATTATACTTTATTAATTACATCCCTACGAGTTTAATCAATTAGACTGTTGCCGTACCTTTGGACATCTAGAGTTAATGGTGTCTTACTATAACTGAACATTGACCTACAAATGAAAATGTATCTGTTAAAATGTGCAATATTAATAAGTCCACACAGTAGTGCAAATATACAAAATTCCCTTCTG
Organism: Heliconius himera; assembly: GCA_021202915.1. Taxonomy (NCBI): domain Eukaryota; kingdom Metazoa; phylum Arthropoda; class Insecta; order Lepidoptera; family Nymphalidae; genus Heliconius; species Heliconius himera. The sequence continues at coordinate 294,419 of JAJHJA010000452.1, forward strand.
GAAACTACTGAAGAGTGGAACGTGACCAATAAAGTGAATTTTGTTATTAGTGACAATACACCAAATAATTAAAAAGCCGTAACAGACTTGGATTGAAAGTTACGGCTGTTACACCCATTAAAATGGATAGTTCAAGATAGCCTGCGAATAGTCTTGATAAAGTAAAATGTGTAATCTGCTAGATTAAAATGAGTACCTATGCCTTAGAAAAGTAACTGAAAATATAAGCCTAAGACATAGCTCACTCAGCTTCACGCAGTATCCCGCACACAGCAGGGTAGGCAGAGGAAACTGGTGTTGAGACCCTCCGTTCTCCACTATTTGCCAAATTCTGGAGGCATTGCGTGTTGAGTGGCAGAACTCAACGCCACGCTTAGTCTCGACACCAGAGCGAAGAAATGGAAATATAAATTTAAGTAAATATTTCATCTCCTCGAGTGGGGATCGAACCCACAACCGTCGGTTTTACAGTCACACTTCGTGCCGCTGCGCCACGACTATTCATACTATATGAAATTCCAAATATCACATGCTTGAGAGACTTGTGGAGCTCGGAAGCTATTAAACGTGCTACAGTCACCACCTTAAAAAAGGATTTGCCAGTTATATTGAACGAAGAGTGGACTATGATCGCGGAGCTTCGTAAGTTACTCGTGTATCCGAAATATTACTAAAGCTAGTTGTGATTGATTATAATTAAAAGACGTTATGACTCACTCGTTCGGAAAGAAACATGATTTAAGAAGGAAATTGAATATGAGACAAGTACTGAACCAAAAGAGATTTAGTGTTCTATTTGATCGGGCCTCAGGTCACCAGAGAGGTCTGTACTATCGTATTTTATATTATCAACTTACGCCTTTTGCATAGTTAATATATCAAACTGGATTCTAAAATTACTCTAAATGAATATCCTTAATTAAAACAATAAGTAACCATTATTAAACTTATAATTCATTTCTCAAATATATAAACATAAATCTCTAAGAAAATATGATATTATTTTATATACAGCAAAAAAAATAATCTTTGGTAAATTGCAGAATTAGAAGGAAAAACAAACAGACCAAAAGCAAGCTACTCTTATTAATGCATCAAATAATCATCGCATGTACGCTTAAACGGATTAATATTTAAAACGTTATCCTGAATTCGTGACCGGATGGAGCTCATATTCTTCCCACATGTAATTTATGTTCATTAGAACTGCATAAATTACTGTAACGAAAGTATAGATTAGTAGGGAACATACTTGCATAATAAAATGCTTCCTTTATTTGATCATTAAAATGTTTATTTCTCCGGCTCTTGGAATTTGTGTCACTCGCTGTGCCAATCTGAGGACACTTGGAGAAAGATTTTTTAAGATTCTTAAAGTGTTATGCCACACTTAGGAAAGAAAAATACTTGTTTAATAAACGTATAAAAATTTAAACGTAGCGGGACTCGAACCCGCGCCTCCTGGAAACCGACCAGGCGCTCTATAGTGGTCAGATAACACAATAACACTTCTACTTTCACTAACTACGGACGGACGGAAAATATTTATGTGTATATTATACAAAATCTATTGAACAGACGAAGCAATGTTAGCGTAACATACAGGAGTTGAAGTCAAACAAAGTTAAATCCTTTATTGTATACAACATCACGCTCAAACAGCTTTGACATAGACCTTCAAAGCACGTGTTTTGACCTCTGCATCTATTCAACATAAGTTGGCAACAAACTTGTTTGTTAATAAACTTGATGTATGGAGTCCAGAGACAAGCTAATTAGCAAATAATGGATATTACATCCAGCATATCGCACTCTTTATGCATTGAATACGATGCAGTCGCGTACGGACTACTTTGTGACCGTTTTGAACTTTGTTCTCACATTTAAATTAAGTTATGTTTATTCCAACTATGTTAACCTCAAATATAATATTAAAAATATAAGCTTCACACTGTATCCCGCAGGGTAGACAGAGGGAACCTAATCTTAAAATACTCCGTTCCCCACTTTTGTGTGTGTGGAACTCCGTTCCCCATTTTTGTGTTTGTGCGAGTGGAACTCAACGCCGGGCTTTTGCTTTTGTACCTAAGCAAAGAAAAAAAATTGAAAAAGATCCCCGAGTGGGGATTGATCCCACAACCTTCGCGTTTAGTCACACTTTTGCGTCCCTACGCACGACTGGCCCCAAATATGTAAAATATAATATTATTAATATTGTTTGTTACCTGCTGTAAATTGCCATAAAATGTTCATAACGGACATAGCAAATATCTTCTTAGTGTTTATCGGTTTAACATTATTTACACTTATATATTTTAGTATATTTTGAAGCTCCTTTTGAATTTCTGTCTCCATAACTGTTTTTCCAAAACCCACGTTTTTTAAATGTTTTACTGTAAACTGTCTATGTTCCCTCCATAAAGCACCATCCGCAAAAGTAATTCCTTAGAAAATATAGTTTATTATATATACAAGTATCACAAATTAAGATAAAGTATCAATAAATTTAATATCAATAATAAATAATTCTTTTGGTAAGTTAAGGGCTAAAAAGATTAAATAGATAAATTAAGTTATTGCACTCCTGAAGATATAGTATCTAACACTAATTAAAACTAAAAGACTATATATAGCTTATAGTTAAATTTATATTAGGTAAAAATGTTTATTTGGTTAACAATAATATTTTCAAGTAAACATATGCATTAAAATATTTACCCATCCTTTTACCAAGACATCGTAATCTTAAGAAGAAGCTGTTTGGTCGTCCTTCAAATTCTTTCTCCATAAAAACTCTTCTAATATTGTTCTCGCCGTACACTACAACTATTGGTTCAGCACCAAGTTTTATACCGAGAACTTGTGTCGAATATTCCTCCGCCAATTTCGAAAGACCTTTCCATTGAGATCCATGTTGTTTAGCCCTTTTCTGAACGATTGTGCTGCATCCAAATATGGGATACCATGTTGGACCTGTAAAATATATATTTTTTAAATATTCCTAAAATATTAAGTTATTTTTGTTTTACTATACATAAATGATTATTTAATCAAAATTTTGAAAAGGGTAATAATGGATTATAAAAATCATTAAGTACCTATATATTTTCAATGTCATAATTAATTTATTTGTATAGCCTGCTATACAAAAAAGTGTTTTACCTTTAAATTTTATAACAATTAATTGTATTTAATATTATTTAAGTGTATTTAGGAAACTCTTATACACTAAATAATTTATGTTTTAAGCCTTTTGAAAATGTATTTATCACACAAAAATTATCGTATATATTTTTATTAAAACAGTATTTGTTTATTTCATATCTACCTAGGTGGTAGTTACACTCGCGCGGTAAACGTTTTTTTTTTGCGCGTAAATCCAAACATATCGGGAATTCCAGAATAAAAAGCCTATATATTGCTCCACAATCTTATCATTCTTCCAGTGAAAGTCCCATAAAAATCAGTTTTGTGGTTACAAAGGTACCGGACCAATGAAAAGGCAAATAGACAGACAAAAATCCTTTATTAGTATTTTTAAATGTTAAATCACATCTGTCTGTCTTTAAATCACAGTGTGACTTAAAGTGTCATTTGAAGGAAAGTATTCGACATCAGACAACCGTCTCCGTGACAGTTAGACGCTGTGAGGACTATTTTGTCATCAGGGCGTCACGAACATCATGAAACTAATTGAATATTTTTAAATTTATAAAACTTTTCAATATAAATTGATATTGAAATATATTAAGTTTCTGGTTGCGAGAGTAGTAAACTATATTGGAACCTGTATTTTTGCTACTTTTTTTATTTTTCACGTTTTGTTATAGAATTTTGCGGACGGAGGGGCACACGCGTGCTCACGCGACAAGTTATGAGTTGAATTCAAATTCGAGGAATTGAAAAAGTTTATATTTTGATTATCGTCGCTCTGGTGACTAGGTAAAGCGCGACATTGAGTTTCGCCACTCTATATGCAATGCCTAGAGAAAAGAAAGTGGGGAACGGAAGTGTCTTAATGGGAACAGAGTGTTTTAATACGAGTTTAACACTATCTACCCCGCTCTGACCGAGATACAGCGTGAATCTTTAAAGATATTTATAATAATATATAATTATTACTTCAGGATTAAAATTTGATTGGCACAACGTAAATACTTGTTTATTAGAAAGTTTATGAGTACGCGTTATTAGGTCACGGCCAGCCAGGTCGGAGCTAGTCTTTGTCAAGGACAGGTGCTTCATAAGTCGCATTAAAACTAAAGTTTCTATTGAATAGAGATTTTGAAATAGTGAATAATAACACGCTAAGGCGTGTATAACTGTTATAAATTTGGTTCCTGAAGGTTTTTTTTTAAATTCCAGTTAACTATTTAGTCATCGATATTTCGTATGTATAAATCGAAATGATAAAAGACAGACAGAACATGAGAAAACAGAATAAAATTGATGATGAATCTTTATTCCGATCTTCCATAAACCTTATATTATAACATGTCCGCTTATACGTAGTGTGTTCAAAAAGTATTGCAAATTTTGTGTATTTTCAAAAAATATTTATTTATTATTTGTGAATATTTATTTTCTCCCCTTCAAAATAACCCCCCTGGGATGTTATACACATGTGCCAACGTTTTTTCCAATCTTCGAAGCACTTCAAAAAAAATTTTTTTGTATATTTTGTTCAGCTCCGTAGCGTAGCGTCGTCCTTTCATGGGCCTCTTCAGTTTCGGGAACAAGAAAAAGTCACAGGGGACCAGATCTCAGGAATACGGTGGCTGCGGTATCATTAGTGTGTTATTTTTGGCCAAGAAGTCGCGTACAAGCAGCGATGTTTAATCGAAATTGAGCAATTTTGGTATGAATTTTGCGGCGACCCGTCTAATGCCCAAATTATCGATTAAAATCGAATGGCACGAGCCATTCGATATGCCTAGGTCCTCGGCAATTTCTCTAACGGTGATTCGACGATTGGCCAATACGAACCAAAACACGTGTCACAATCTTATCATTTCATTGAGGTTGTTAATATCGTGAGGACTTGAACCTGTCGTCTGTTTCCGCTGTCACCACTAACACCACGGACACCACTAAGAGTAAGCTATCACTATTAGGTACTCTGTCCTTATTCTCGCGTAATATGAACTGAATAACGAAATTTTAAAGAACAATGATAAATATGAAAATTAGCGAGAGAAAAGTTATTTTAACAATCTGTAGTAAATAAATCAATAAATCAGCTTCACGCTGTATCCCGCACACAGCAGGGTAGGCAGAGGGAACCTAGTGTTAAGGCAGTCCGTTCCCCTTTTCTGCCGAATTCTGGAGGCATTGCGTGTTGAGTGGCAGAATTTAACGCCGCGCTTTACCTCGACACCAGAGCGAAGAAATGGAAATATAAATTTAAGTAAATATTTCATCTCCTCGAGTTCGGATCGAACCCACAACCAGTCGGTTTTACAGTCACACCTCGTGTCGCTGCGCCACGACTGGCCTCTGTCTGTAGTATCTGTGTAGTAATTTAAACTGTTACTTAAAAATGAAAGAAATCTAAAAAACATTTTTAAATGTACATATATTCAACTATAAGTCCCGCATTTGACCTAGTTCGTTGATTTTTATTTCTTAACCGTCGTCTTTTTTTAAAAAGAAGTAGTTTATTATATTCTAAATTTTCTATGCGTATCCATTGATTACTTCGTATTTGTAAATCGGTTTTATAAAATGATTTTCGTTGAAAGAGCGTAATTTCCTGTTGGAATCCCAGGGAAATACAGGGAAAACTTAAAATTTTATAGACTCGTAAAATGTGGTTCATATAATTTCTTATAATAATCTAATTTTTGCTTCTTTTAGTCATCATCTGATGATAATACTGATGTGATGATGATGGCAATAACATACGCAACTAGGAGTTAAGTGATAATCTTTTAAATATTATAAGAGACATAGAAAGCTAGTTATATCCTTTCAAATTATTCAGTTAAGCTGATGACCATTATGTAAAATTGTGAATATACACAACATACATACTAGCTCTATTAACTTCTACATTATATAAACATTCATAAATAAACTCAATAACATAACTGGCAGCAGTCGACAAGATTTAGATCAGGTTGATAATTATAATCTATACATAAAGTAATATGTCTTACAAACAAAAATTTTAAAATAAAAGTAAAAAACATAAAAATATATAAAAAAACTAACATAATATACACAAACCTAACCAAAATCAAAATGCAAAAAATAATATTTTAACTACTTCAAAGAAAAAAAAATTGTAAATGCAACAACTGCGCTATATTTTTTTATTAATTTTAATAAAAAATCTTAGTTTCCTGACCGGCTCATCAAGAATGTTGTGGACTTATGTAGTGAAAGATTTGGTACTATATCACGTACAAGTATAATTAGCTTTGAACAGAATTATTTCTATTATTATTCATAGCTTTTTTTTCAGAAATTCTTAACTTTTTTTCTATTAAATAATTTATAACGAAATTTGTTTTTTTTATTGGTCATAGACACAGAATACATTTTGTATAATATTATAATTTTTTAAACTAGTTCATACTTGTTGTAAAAAAAGTATTACATTTTTTTATATGTACCAAATCAAATAAGGAAAAATATTCTACTAAATTTATAATATTACAATGTATTGTGCAACGTCCGTCGGCATTCCTTACCTCGTTATAACCTAACACTGTTCATTGTTAGTATGATATTGGCATATTTTTTTGCGAACTAAATTAATTTGATTTTTTTTTGATAACATGATGATAAGTCATTATAATTTATAAATTCCTTCACGTCCACTAGAATATTAGACATATTCTTAGCCGTAGAGTCTTTACATGCAAATAGTCTAAACTAAATAGGAAAAAAATACATTTTGAAATATATAACAATAAAAACCGTTTAATAATATTTAAATAAACGAAACTCTTTGAAGCATAGTAGGTAGCTAGGTGAATACCTACTTTACTCAAAGTAACTTCCTTCCTTCCTCTTGTAAAGACTATATCATGAATATGTTGTTAAACTTAAAAATATTTTAAAACGAAACAAATGAATAGTTAACGAATAGTACTTTCTTTGCCATTACTTGGCACTGTACTAAACTAAATGGCCTCGATAGTACAAAAATAAAAATACAGCTAGTCAATCAACGGTTACATCAGAACTGTCGTATATAAAAATATGTATATAAACATGTTAAATATAATACCTGGTGGGAAGCTCTTTGGTTTCGTAACAGATTTTACGATCAATCCAGTTATGATAAGCACTATTAGTGTGAGTAAAGCGTACATGACAATACACGCGCTCTCTTCCCGGTCTAAAACGCGACTGTTGATAATTTACACCCAACAATCCTTTTATGATTCTTCGTATAACGTACTAATGCTATGCCGGTGTCAAATCAAATTTTATTTGAACTAGTTTATATTTTGTTACATATCAGTTTACTGATAACCCTAGTAATATATAAATAAAAGTTAGTAAGCTGTAACAATAATTAACTAAGATAAATCAAAGATGTGGGAGGTGCTGCAGTGGAAGTATTCAAACCCTACAGAAAATGTTATAAATCATTACTGGTAATAGTTTACATTGTCCACAACTTTGTTTCTATTTATTTTTATGGTAAAATGGATGATAGAATTATATAGGAATAAATAATATATCGTACAAATCTAAGCTGGTTCGTTTTTATCGTATTTTCACGAGTATACAGAAAGCCAGTCAACTTCAAAGCGCTGTAAACCCCCAGAAAAATTCATGAAATTCAACAATTTTTTAGCGAAAATTATTCGTTATGATGGACTCAAAAGTAACTTGACATAGTTCGTATAAAATATAATATATTCAACTTGGCTGGCCACTGGCGCGTGTCCTGATCATAGGTAGGTAAAATTAAAAAAAATATTTAAAAAAGTACTCGTTACGGCGATAAGACAAAAAACAAAAACTGCATATCCTTTTATTATTTAACTTCAGTATTCTTATACCAAGAACATAACGTATTCAAGGAAGGGGACCTTTACCATTTACCTTTAAAAATATTTTTAAGGTGTATGGTTATCATTCATTAAAATCAATTTCTTATTTATATTCTACTAACGTCGTTGCCAAGACTGAACTTACATAATGAATATAATCAATTTGTTTCACTGTACGCTAAGTACTTAGGCCACATATGAACATACTTCCATCCATATACAATAGGCATAAGAAGTATAAAAAATAGGTGTCCTCGCAAAGGTTAGGCAGTATCTCACTCCGGGCCACCTTTGGGACGGATCAGCTAAATATTAGCTGGCGGCGACACAGCGATTGTTGAGGCAAAGCTGCAAAGTCTTGAACGTCGACGAGAAGTAGCTTGCTTGTAGGCTGAGATTTCATCTATATGTCTTCGATATACTTCCTCTTCGTACGCAGCGCTTCGCCGCCACTTTCTTAATGCGAACAGCTAAAGAATGGAACTCCCTGCCTGCCGAACTGTTTCCCGATAAATATAAGTTGGACCTTTTCAAGGCAAGAGTGAATAGGCACTATCTAGGTAAGCATGCTCTACCATCTGGGGAGATAGCGAACAAATGTTTGCCTATCTACAATAAAAAAAGCTTTTTACTAACTCATTATCTGCCTTTTTTATTTTCCCACGAGATACTTTCTCGCAGTAAAAAGTAAGTTATAATCGCCAAAGAATAATAAACATTTTTATGCTAACTACAAGATTAAGAGTTTATACTTCAAACGCATTTTTCTTTCAATCTTTTGAAAATTATTATATTTCGTACAAAATTACTCCGCTCCAACTTTATTAAAATTTCTTTCTTACTCAGTTCTGCTTTACAAAGAATGTATAGACAAAATTTCAAGAGTAACTTACCGTTGATATCCGAATACGTCAGACACCTTACCGTTTTAGATATGTTTTATGTACCTATAGAAAATTAACATTTAAGTATTGTTTTCCTAACAATTCTTTATTTTTATTGTTCCAACTAGGCTTATCCTGGTGTAATGTTTTGTACAAATTATTAATATTAATTATAAAAAAACTATAACTAACTTCACGCTTTATCCCTAGCGGGGTAGACAGAGAGAACGAAGCGCCAAGCGCTACGGTCTCTACATACCTGTTTCGCCTCGTCTACTGTCATGAACCTCTTCATACATGCCCTCCGGATAGTCCTCATGCTTTTTACGTGACATTCCTCCAGTTTCTTTGATACTGTGTTTTCGAAGGTCAACTGAGGTCTCCCCCTACCTCTCTTACCGTTCACTTTTCCGTCATAAATCTTTTTTGCCATTCTTTCATCACTCATTCGTTCGACGTACCCAAACCAGCTGAGCACGTTCTTCTTCATTCTCACCGTAATATATGTATATTAATTATACAGATTTTATAAAAATGATCTACACTTTTCTTTAGTCCTAAGTATTTGTTTTCTACATATTCTCATGAAATTACATCATTATCAACACGCTTTAAATAATGTACTGGTTGTTCATTCTTAATTATTCAAATCATGACAGTAAATAAATAATTTTTAATTATACAATGATGTTGCAGGTTCGATATCAAGGCCTTTGTTTATGTCTTCAGAACGACGTGCTCGGAAACTTAAGTACTAAATATAACAAAATAAATATGTTCTTGCTACCTTTTAAGTTGCAACTAATATATGTATTTTAACCTATTATTATTTGTAAATGAGATGTTATAATTGAGTCGTGGCGCAAGGGTATAGAACAAAGGCAAAAGATACACGTCAAGCTGATTTATTTATTTATTATTTCCCTGCTTAGGTAAGATATCTATGTATATCATCTATTAATGAATTCCACCATTCAATATGTAACATTCGATTCTCGAATTCGAGTGAAAAAATTGGAATTAGTGTACTTACACTAGGTAGGTAGGTAGGTCTCTGCCTACCTTGCAAATCCTTCTTACCTCGTAAGAGCGTGTAACTGAGTAAATAAAGCTATATACCTTCAACCATACTTTCTTGGACAATTAATATTTAACATGCTGATCCTTTATTCTGCAAACTACAAGTCTAAATATATATAGTATCTAATTCGCGTACTATACAATATGTACAGCTTTTTTAGCTTCACACTCCTCCCACAGCAGGGTAGACAAAGGTTACCTGGGAATCTAGTATCCCCTCCCAATGAAATAGATCTGTTCCTCAATTTCGACTAAATTATGTGACTGGCGGAATTCAAAGCAGCGAGTTACCTTAAGAATATTAAATATTTCCAAATCCTTGACTGGAAATCGAGAACGAAACTACTTGTGCCACTGCGCGTCGAGATAGATATATATAATAGATATTTAAAAAAAATTAACCAATAAATCAAAACTATCGAAGCGCAGTGAGAAAGTTAGTACATACTATGGTTGTGGATTCAATCCCCACTCAACAATCATATTATCATTCAGGATTTTGCCAATATTTTTATTCATAAAGCAAACTACTAAGATATAAATATAAAGAAAAGAAATCTATATTTTTAACATGTTATATAATGAAATCCGTTTTACATGAATTTATGACTACATATGCATTTTATTTTTGCTTATTTTTTTTCTTTCAAGGCTAATTATATGCTAATTTACTAAAGTCGGTTTTTATTTAATTAAAGAATAAAAAATTAGCAATTAAGAAGAGTCTTATCATATACTTAGTAACTATAATTTAAAAGTTTATTTTTTTATACATATGAAGCCAGTCGTGGCGCAGGGGCACAAAGAGTGACTGTAAAACTGGTTGTGGGTTCGATGGGACCACCCTCAAGTTCCTTAATTGTACCGGTCCAATATATGCAGATGATTCTGATGTTATTATCGAAAGCCTATTGTTGCAACATTAAGAGGTCATTATTGATTTTTATAAGACTTCAATTTCGTTTGAATAATTTAAAGATTTGACAAAAAGTTAGTTTTTTTTGTTCATAATTGACTTCATATATTTTATTGTTTTAGAAATATTTTCAAGACTGAATAACGTAAAAGTCTTCCTAAATAAAGTGTTGATAATGTTTAAAGAATAAATATTAATAATAACGCTTTCTAATTATAACTTTCCTAATTATTCCTATAATTTATGATTTGGTCCAATTTAGGGACCTGGTGGTTCAATTTATGGTACCGGTGGCGTAATTTGGACCGAATGACAACCTTTAGAAATTTCCTGTTATTTATATATTACCATTAGGTTACAATATCAACGGAATGATATTATATAGCTAAAGAAATAAGGTACTTTCAAAGTCTTGTTGCATTTCTATAGCTTCGAAGGATCTTGTGATTTACGCCATTATATCGAAAGTGGTCCAATATAGGTTACTCTCCCCTATATACGTTATGGCAATTTGAAACCTATCTACCTACCTACTTCATTTTTTCATTATACATATTTAGTTTTTGTAATAATGTTATCTTTTATGCATATTATTTCATCATCTGCCAGATGTCATAATATGCCATTGACGCCTAATTTTTTTTCAGTTAAACTGTTCGCCTAGCAAATCAATTAGAAGTTAGCGCTTTCAAAAAAAACCAAAACTTTTAAAGCGTCTAGTCATATCGAGATTTCTTGAACTTACATGACATTTGTATAAAATGTTTTCTCATATATATTTTTGTATATGTTTTAGAGGTCACTTAGATTGATTGGGAAGCATGTCGATTGGATGGTAGCAAAAACGTGGGTATCTCTTTTGATGATGCAGAAATAGTTTAGAAATGGTCGTTAGGTATAGTGTATTAAACGTTGATGACCCTCGAACCTTCACCAGGATCGACCGCAACTAGAAGAATTCATAATTTTTAAATGACTTGTATAAATACAACCAAAAGCATTAATAGATAGCATCTCCAGCGTGGAAATTTCTTCGTTAAAGCGTTTTAAATGTATAATGAGAGATCTCACAGTAAAGCAACGTTTGGACAAAGGGATCGCTTTAGATAGTCGCAAAGAAACTAATCAACGTTGGCGTTGGAGATGCTTCAGCTTGTTAAACGATATTCGACAAAGTGAAATAAACTCTTGCCCGATCTTTAGAATCACCGCCATATGTACAATAGTGATAATATACATTCATTATTGATAAAATATATATTTTGTTTTGCGTGAACTTTTACAATATTTTCACGGTCTATTCGATACTGAAAAGAATCGAAAATACCGAATGTCATTAAGATCAAAACTATCGTTGTGTTATAAATAGTATATCTCACAACATTAATGACTATTTTTATATATAGTTAAATACATAGATCTTTAAATACATAAAAAGGCACAAAATGTATAAAAAAAATTCTACATGAACTAATGAAGCAAATCTATACTAAACAAATTACAGAAATAAAAATCGAAATATGTAAAATACAATATACATTTATTTTATAATGATGTACATACAATACATGTTAGAACACTAGATAATATGTATGTCAACTGTCAAGCGAGCTCGTTTAAATATTTCAATCAACAGACAGCTCCCAGCAAGTGTTAATTGAAGTATGGCATGACAACCGATATAGGAAATTGAGACGAATTGATTGAGCTTCATTCTAGAAAGGCGTTCCATAAGCAATATGCTCATTCACCATGACACAAAGCTGAATATCCATATTTAAAAATCTCTTGTGTAATAATTCTCTTGTAAAGCAATAGTGGTTACGTTATTATAAAGAAAATTAGTACTTAGCGATAGTTATATATGTATGTATATATGAGGCCAGTCGTGACTCAGTGGCATAAAGTGTGACTGTAAAACCGACTGGTTGTGGGTACGATGCCCACTCGAGAAGATGAAATATTTATTGTATATTTCCATTTCTTCGCTCTGGTGTCGAGGCAAATCGCGGCGTTGAGTTCTGCCACGTAATACACAATGCATCCAGAATTCGGCAGAAAGTGGGGAAAAGAGTGTCTTAACACTACCTAGTGTATTTATGGTTCCCAGAGGGAACCTCCCTCAAGTCAAGTGATGTTTACTATTTATGTTGTTTTATGATATTTACTATTTACGTTCCCAGAGAGTAAAAAGATAATCGCAACCTAATTTTTTAACCTTAGTGCCAGTTATGGAATAAATATAATAATACGAAAAGAATGAAGTTTCATTAATTTACCCAAGTTATCTCACCATTTTATTTTTAGAAATACCAAGCAAATCCGTATAATGACATATGTTATATTGTTTTATAATTTATTCATTAGGTTATTGAGGTGAATTTTATTTATTCTCATGCAAACTGAAAACTCCATCTATTTTATAATGTGATTATATTATTATTTAGGAATATTTCATTAAAACTTAAATATGGTAATCAGCCTTTACTGCAAAACAGCTTCAAATAATATTATTATTTTTTATAAATAAAACATAATTTTTTTTTTTACTAATATCACGTCGAACTTTTGTTCTCGTAACCGTGTGGAGTACAGTGAGCTATGAATCCAATTTTAATAATTCTTAACTTTTAAATTAATGACAAAAAAATATGAAAAAAATTGAGAGAGATTTTTATTTTTACTCAATACGGTTTTGGCGGTTATCATTTTGTTCTCCGGGAACGGCGAAGTGTTTTGTTTTGCTTAAAACGGGAGATTTAATACTAGTGTCAAAACACTCTGTTCCCCATTTTCCGTCGAATTGTCTCATGAAACAGCTTGCAGCTTATCAAAACGTATAGTTCAGGGCAAATAGGAATTTCCTCGTTATTTAAAATGTATAAATATTAACTAAACTAGGCCACCTAAAAATAGTGTAGTGACGAGTGCATAAATAAATCAAACCAATTTTTAAGTAACATAATTTTTAAAAATGAAAAACATCGTTACAAATATTATTATTAATCTTGAAAAAAAGAAAAATTCTCCATTCCCGCTTCGCTTGTCGATATTTGCACTTCGCTTGCTATGCGGATTTTTTATTATTATTCGATTCAATTCCCTCTCGAGGAAATGAAATATTTAATATTTTCATTTTCTCGCTCTGGTAACGAGGCAAAGCGCAGCGTTGGGTTCCGCCACTCAAAACGCAATGCCTCCAGAATTCGGCAGAAAATAGAGAACGGAGTGTCATAATACTAGGTTAGTCACTAGGTTAGCTCTTCTACTGTGCTATGTGCATAATCTGTGAAATATCTGCATTTTTATTGTTAATAGGCTAAGCACAAGTCGTTTTTTATATTTTTTTATCGTGAAATCTAGGTATATATTTTGTGGCGATGACTGAATGTTAATTACTGAGGCCTCAATATAGCTAACTTTTCTTTCTTTTTGACTAATACAAATATTTTTTTTTTAACATATTATTAGGTTACCAAAAAAATATATTTTGTAAGTAAAAAAAGTCCATTATTTTTGCTCACAATTATTGTTTTGAGCTTTATAATTTTTTGTAACTACAAAGAAATTATGATATTTAAGGTGTCGATTACCGGCCATTAACCTATATAGAAATCGTTTGTAAACAACAAAAATAAATAAATGGGAGATTGTGAATATGAGATTTTTCTATCTATTCGATTAACATCCATCATTCATCATTCGTCGACCAATCAAGCATTCCAATTTCCATGACAGATTCCAAGACAGAATCGCCGAAATGGTGCTATAAAATATAAAAAACTACAAAATAAAAAAAAACTATTTCTTTATAATATAAATATAAAATTATCATATTTTTTTGTAGTTGTATTTGCCAGCAATTTGGCAGCAGGATTAGCAGGGGGAAGATTTTAAGTCCAGTTTTAGATGTAGTTTTACGTCTTTAAAAATATTTTTATAATTTAGGTGTGTTTATAAGACACTGAAACATATTTCTCCCAAAAAATCGCAATAAAGTGAACTATATATACTCTATAATACAACATCAGTCTGTCTATTAATTAAAAAGAAACTTTTTAAGTACAAGCTTTCTTTATGTTGTTTTTTTTAAACATTTTTAAAATGTTATTCCACTTTTAGGAAAGAAAAAACTTCCCGCTACGTTAATTTTTTTATACGTTTTCTAAATAAGTATTGATGTTGTCCGTTTTATTGACACCCCTATTAGGTGGGTTGTGTAAAAATTTGTAACCCGATATTTTCTTGCCGCAACCATTTTGAATTAATAACAATATTAATTATATGTCATTTCATTGTTATCAATACTGAAGACGTAATCCAAATTTCAGCTTAATAGGACACTGGGAAGTTAGTCAAAGGAAGTTGGAATTTACAACATTTCTCATAGACTAACGCACTAACAAATAAAATCAAATAAAAGCTTAAAAAATACATTATTGCCTCTTACACACAAAACCAAGCAAAGCAAAGGACTATTAAATAGTTAATCATGTTGAAGGTTTTGTAAAGATGAAGACGAAAAAATTACAATTTTAAAGTAAATATGCGAAAAAAAATCGTATTTTTTTTTGAGTTTAGATAACATAGGTTTAGTGTATCTAGCTAGAGATATATTTTGTGCAATTGTGAACCATATTTTTAATTTTTTTGGGTTCTGTACTTCTTAAGAAAAAAAGGAACCCTTATAAGATCACTTTTTTTTCCAACGTTCGGGCTCCAAAAGGCCTTCAAAATGATGTATGAACAGCGGGGATGAGGGGGAGGGTGCAGGTAAAAAGTCTCGAAACAAGGTAAGTGGTTCAAATAAAAAAAAATTATATAAATTTTAACAAAAAAAATTTAAGTGATTTTTCAGTGTGTAAAAGTATGTAAATAGTTCAGAATTAGTGTAAATTGTATTTATTGAATGAGATTTAGTATGTACAATAAATTTAGAAGGAAAAAAATTGTTTTACATATTCATTTCTTCAATCTGGTATCAAGTCAAAGAGCGGCGTTGTTATTTGCAGCCGTTGCATTTTCGCCACTCAATACGCGAGAATCCAGAATTCGGCGAAAAGTGAGGAACGGATTGTCTTAACACTAGGTCCTGTGTGCGGGATCCAGCGTGAAGCTGATTTTTTAATTAAAATAGACTACCACGGTATATTGAATTTTAAATGAAGTCACTGCCATTCACAGATTGACGAGTGCGTCCGCGGTTGCAGACATGGCAACAAAAATTTATTCCTTGTGTTCATTCGTCATTCACGAGACAAAAAAAAACATATTTTGACGGTTTAAATCGGTGTACACAAGTAATAAATATAAAACACAATATTATACAAATCTGTTGAGACGTAGCGGAACTATACTTAAGCGTAAGCAAGATGGTTGTGGGTTGATTTCCACCTGATATGGTAAGACCATACCTAGCAATGAAAAAAAAAATTGGATTACGCCCTTTCCAAAAAAATTTAAATACTCTTTATTTAAATATATTTCTGTAAGCCCTTTTGAATCGACGAATGATCATTAAGCTTTGGAAGGCAATTCTGCTGCGAAGAGTCGGCAAGAAACTCTATAGTTGTTCTTTTTAATTTCAACGTTGCAATTTAATTGTTAGATGGATTTCTGTTTGAGAATCAATTGATATTCATTTCATATATTTTTATACAGTAAGTATTCCTGAATAAATCGACAGTATAACAGGCTGTATTGCATTCAGAGTTTTTAAAAATTTTATGCAGTGGCAAACTTAGAGACTGGAATTTTATTTAAGACACGTATATATAGATCCATAAAAGATTTATAAAATTTTCGTAGGCGATAAAATGGCGTTACAAGCTTGTCTTTATTTCTCGTTCTTAACGCATGTCTAACACACAATGTCTGGGAGTCGAAATTGAAGAACAAAGTGTCTTAGCGCTGGGCTCTCTGTTTATCCTGCTATTTGGAAAAAAGCATGGAGTTGAAAAAATAAACAATAATATTCAACAATTGTACATAATTTATTTGTATATCAACATGTTACCCTCAACCTAGATCTTTTTAAATTCTAAGCATTTTTTTAATTGTCTCTCTTAATAAATCGCGCAGTAAACGGTTTGGGTGCATAAAGCATTCCATAAAGGGGTTCATCAGACGGTGGCTCTCCATTGACACATTCGATTCTGTATTCTTGTAAAATTCTCACTAACATTATGAATAAAGCATCTTTAGCTAAAGGCTGGCCGGGACATTTTCTACGACCTATAAAATAAATATTAAACAAATTATATCTATGATTCTAAGTGCTAATAGTTCATGTTCCAATAAATTCCAACACAATATTGAAAAAATAAAACATTTTTTAATATCAATATTTAAAAATATGCACACTCAAAATATATTACACAGGTGTGCTTTTACTATCAATTATTTTACTATAAACAATAAAAAATGGTAACACTACAGTTAAAAATCGTTCACCTACTGACCAAGCTATAGTAATGGCGCTCCTGGAGCAGCTTAAATAAGTAATTTCTATTCTAAATCTGTCGAGCAGAGCACTAAAACATTGTAACACCATTATTAACGAAAAATCATTTTCACATAATTTAACAAAAAAGTATGATTTGCCTATGTAAAGCTTATTATTATAATATACTGTATTATGTTTATACATAATCTTACAGTATTTTGTATAATTTCTGTCCTGCTTAATAAACAGTAATTATTAATAAATTATTTTGTGGCAAATACTCTTAAATAATTTGTTTCATACGTGGGTTAAATATAATATATAAAATAATAAGTTACTTGATCTACTAAAAGACTATTACTAAAATAATATTTTACAATAGTAGCGCCATCTATGATTGGAGTTCACAATAATGTAGCCCCATCTGCTGCAAATGACTCGGACATATTTGAAAGATATTGAAGTACCAACAGTGTTGAAAACGCGCTGTATATGGGTTCATATCCAAGAATAATTTGAAATATTTTGGCATTAATTATAATGTAGATTATAGTACGTAATGTTATAGAAAACCTAGGATCAACTAATCTAGCACCTGGTGGCCTCCGACTATGGACTAATTGGCCGCATTAATAAAAAAATCTATTGAAAAAAAAAATTCTAACATGAAAATATGCTTTTGTCTTGCTATAACCAATATATACTTCTGTGAAAAAAATTGAAAACTGCCATCTAGCGAACACTAAGCAAATTGTACAAATAAATTACATTGTAACTCTGTTCTGTCTTAATAACTTATTTATGATTAGTTTATTCATATTGTAAAATTAATTGTTCCTTCCTTCTTTCTTTCCTTAATTTTTGTAAACTATGATTTAATTTTATAAAATATTTTTTTTATTTATATCGTATAACGTGATATTTTTTTAAAAAGGAGATTCTATATTCATTAACTACTCTGTCGATTATCCGTGGACCTATTTTATTATTTTTAAAAAGCTGACTTTTCCATTGGTATCATTACCACCAACTAATGTTGGTGATTTTATTATAATAAAAAAATAAAATATTTTTGAAAAAAAAATACTTACTTCAAAATTATACTTATGTATTCACAAATTTAAACAAAACCTATATATCAAGTGTAAAATAATAAGTGAAATTATCGATAATTTGAAAAGGTCATGTTCTCATGCAACTTTTTCTTTCTTCTAAAAAAGATTGCATCATTATCAAAGCAAACGAACAGAGAACTAAGGGAGAGAGAGTATATTGAAATGTAATTTTACATATTTTTTTAATTAATAAAAAAATATCCGCAATAATTGACATCCTTTATCATCTTAAGGAAACTTGATGTAATTAATACCATATAATAGATCAATATTTGTAAACATTTATTTAATTAGATATTTTAGTCGTTTTCAAATGATAATATACCAGATGAACAGCTAGAATAAACATTGATTTTAAAATTGACTTTCTATTATATAATATTTTACTTGAAAACATAAGGCAAACCGCGCATTTCATCGTCTATTGTTAGTCAAACGGAGCCGGAATAAAATATTTCAAATGATGGCAACCTTTGCTTGCGGCAGTTATTTTCCAGGCAACCATGTGTTTTAGTGATGAGAAAAAAATAAGCTTTAATTTGATATACAATTCATTAAAAAAACACATGAGTGCAAATGTTAACACTAAGTGACCTGTTTAAACCAAGCAACCCTGGGCTTGCGGCAGACTGAAAGCTGGCAACCATTGTTTTTCCAATTCATTATGCGGGTTTCTTTCAAATGATGTGCGACTCACATAAAAAACATATGAGTGCAATTTTCTCTAAAAATGTATTACGAAAAAAATTAATTAAAAGTGATTGCGGCAGGATTCATCTAGGCAACCCGGCAACCCTAGTGTAATCTATTCTACTATCATGTATCATTCTTAAATATAAGTTTCATTAGCAAAACTCATCCCTATAGATTTAAGCAATGGGATCTCGACCTATAAGTAATGCGTCGTTCTCGACTTTACCGATAAAAGAATGAGATGCCTAGGAATGCCGAGTTTTGTCCTCACTCAGGACAAACTTGAAGCTCTAAATTTGACCGGGTAATGTTTGCCTGTTGATAAAATTGCGCGTGTCTTAATATCATTTTGTAAAATTTAGTTTTTGTTTCAGTTTGTATATAATATAAGTATAGTTTTGAAGTGAACTGTTTAATTTATTTAATTATCTAAATTTTATGAGTGTATATCGATATTTTTTATAAAATGTTTAAATTACCTATGTATTATGTATTGAAATTGTAAGTCATAAAAAAATAGTTATATTTATCTGTTTAATTGAAACTTTAACAGATTAATTATTCTGTAATATTAAGAATTTGCATAATTCCTCGAGTTTGCTTTGATATTAAAAAGAACATATTTAGTTAGGCACGTGCTATTTACGCTGATATGTTACGTATACGGTAGTAATTTAAAATTAAGGCAATGTTCTAAGTCAGTGTTCATCGCAAAAAAAATCCATTGTTATATGTTTATAAAGTTTTAAGCCAAAACAAAGTTTATATTATAGTAAAAATAAAATATGGGACCTACCCAATCCGAAGGGAAAAGACATTGTCGATGTTTTTAAGGCACCATTTACATCTATAAATCTGTCTGGATTAAACTTCTTTGGGTCATCCCAGTATTGTTCATCAAAGTGTATATCTTCTAATGAGACGAGCACTGTGGTACCTTTTGGCATCGTATATTTTCCCATTTGGACGTCACATACCGTTCTCCTAGGACCAGCGAAAGGAGCTATCGAATAGACTCTTTGAGCTTCTGCTAGAAATGCACTCGTGTAAACCAATCTGAAATCATTTTTTTATGATATTATTATGAGGTCGTTAGGGCTAGTGGCGCAGGGGCACAAAGTATGACTGTAAAATCGACTGCTTATGGGTTCGATTCCCACTCGAAGCTATGAAATATTTATTTAAATTTGTATTTTGATTTATTCGTTCTAGTGTCGAGGCAAAGTGCGGCGCTGGGTTCCACCACTCAACACGCTTTCAGAATTCACCGGAAAGTGGGGAACGAATTGTCTTAATACTTGGTTCCCTCTGCCTATTCTGTTGTGTGCAGGATATATATGCTGATTTTTTATTTTAATTTTATGATATTATTATAGGTACACGTTCAAATCCACCCAAATATCCGTATGCATCAGTACCTATCTTCCAAACCTTAGATAAGCTTCAAATTCACAAGCGTAGATACTGTCAGTTAGTTACCCACTAACAATGAAATATTTCATTGTAAATATTTACAATGTATTATATGTTTTGATATTAAGTCTTACCGTGTAAAGATCTGGACAATTATTTAATAAAATTTAATTGCCTTATATATCGTACGGTTCATGCATACCTTGCCCTATATTTGCTTATATGAACTGTAATTTATATTTCAATCTATATATAATATTGTATTATTTAGTACCGTAGCGCTTGGCGCTCCATTCTCTCTGACATACCCCGCTAGGGATACAGCGTGAAGGTAAGTTAAGTCATTATTT
This sequence comes from Heliconius himera, assembly GCA_021202915.1. Classification (NCBI taxonomy): domain Eukaryota; kingdom Metazoa; phylum Arthropoda; class Insecta; order Lepidoptera; family Nymphalidae; genus Heliconius; species Heliconius himera. The sequence continues at coordinate 315,327 of JAJHJA010000452.1, forward strand.
TATATATTATACACTTTTAAAGTTATTTTCTTATTAAGATTGAAATTCATGCGTCATGGCTAAAATGTTATGTAACACAAAGATAATGAAAATGAGCTTTTCATTTGTATTTTGCAATTATAAAAAATATGTCACTGTACTATAAAACCAAAAAAAATATTTACAGTGTGGTGAGACGGCGACTGAATTAAAATTATAATATACTCACTTTAAACATCACCTTGGAGATAGAACATATAATAGAACGCACTTTGCGTTCTATCTACAAAACTATTTTCGTACATGAAACCTTAAATGACTAGACTAAATATAAATAGGTGAAATATACATTACCGTCCGCTATCTTTCCATGAAGGCATTTTATTTCCTATAGTATTAATAATTTCATTGTACACTTTATCTTGCAAATCTCTGTTTCGTAAAGCAGCTATTATTACAAAGTCAAATGTATTACCAACAGTTTGGGCGCCTGCAATTAGTAAATCTAAACATATTCCTGTTAGTTGATCCACTGAAATAAAAATAGAAATACTGTGACTAAAATAGAAAACCTAAACATAACCTAATTTAGGTAACGAAAATTACATTTTTATTATTGTTATTGTCTATGTTACCGACTATCTGTATAATTCAGGTTTTCTACAGAATACCTAGCTAAGACCTCCGGGCAATGTATAAAATATTGTGAATATTATTTTCCATGACATATTTTAGTAAGTTTGGACATGACGAAGGCCTTTGATCGAGTGTGGCATGGGCCCCATGCCATTCCTTGCTAAATTTCATCCTATGGGCTTCCCGAGAATTTAAGCAAGTGGATGCCGGCTGTCTCACTGGGAGCAGCATCAAGGTGGTTGTCAACGGTTTTTGCTACGAATATACATCCGTGAAAACTGTTGTGGCCCAAGGCTGCGTGATATCCCCTACGCTGTTTCTTCTGCATATCAATGACGTGAAGATTCTAGCATTCATTGCTATTCAGATTATATCGCAGTGGACGGAGTTTTTCAACAGAAACTCATGCGCCAAGTATTTAGTATATTCTTTATTACGTCTGCTAGCGTGAGTAGCAATTTGAAATTATATTTGGATTGTCCGCATCATTTCATGTTATGGGACATTTTCCCATACTCGTTTTATGAAGCCACTAATCACTACTCAAAACCTAATATTAATATAAGGAAACAAATTTGGAAAAGTATGATATTTTAATTAATATTTCTTTAAAACTTGTTGAACATAACTAGATGAAAGATAACGCAAAGATTGGTTGATTGTATTCTGCGTACTCCAAATGCTGCGTAGATACGTTATCATATTATCGATTTGCTGCGTATCCAAATCGATAATATGATAACGTATCTATTTAATAAGTATATCTCGAACTATGTATATAATTGATTTTGTACAATTAAGTTTGTATTGTTAAGCCAAACTAAAATAGGAACACGTAAGAAAGAGAGAAAATATGTTAATGTGATTTGAAGTGTTTGAAATTTACGTGGAAAATACCTATTTTTTAATTTTATTTGACCTTCAGTAGCCGCTACTGAAGCTTAAGCTAAAAGATATTTCTAATATTTTATTTAAATATGTTTCTTGTAATCGTATAAAATTGACCCACTCTACTGTATAGGGCCAAGGTTCGGCCACATATGAAGTACTGCTCTTATCTCTGGGCTGGTGGACCTTAGTATCAGCTTGGCTCATTTGATCGTATACAATATTATTCTAATCGTTGAGGACCTGCGAAAAGCTTGACTCTTTGGCTTTGCGTAGGGACGTCTCCCCGCTGTGCGTTCTCTACCGCATTTGTCATATAGCTCCTCCAGTGTTACACGGGACAGTGGGCGGCGGTGATCACTTACCATCAGGTAGCCCGTACGCTCGTTTATTTTTTTTTCCGCACGCCCCCTCTTCCTTGCATTCGTCTTTTACATACAATACCTGCTGCACATTTGGTATTGTGCAGAATATCTAGGCATAGTATAAAAAAAATAATATTTTATGCATTACCTTCAAGTTTTTGATTTTCTTTACATTTCCTAGGTATTGTATAGAACACCGGGCTATACAAATTACGGTAACATCTACACGAATACGTATTTTTATACTTCTATAACATAGTGTCGTAGCCAATAATATATATATATATATATATATATATATATATATATATATATATATATATATATATATATATATATATATATATATATATATATATATATATATATATATATATATACGACACTATTGGCTTAAGAATTTAATTTCACGTGATTTTTTTTTATGCTTACCAAACATATTAATATTAAGTACACACCTAAACTAATAAAAAAATACGTAAATTTGATATTACAAAAACAAATCTGATCCTATCTGTGCCATAAAAACTGGAAAAAGAAAAAAACTAATGCTTCTTATGTACGTCACCTAAAATATATATAACGTTAACTTACGTGTATACGTCGGCTTTTGCTTGTACATTTCTTCTAAAAAAAAATACATAAAATCAGAGCCCTGTATTTCTTTTTTTAAATGTTTGCTTATAGAATCCTGAAACAAAGAAAAAATATAGTTTTCAAATGGTACGCAGATGAATGGATTAGGGTTCAATTCTGACGTGGTAAAAGGGTGATACATTCGTTTGATTAATAATAAAATATAAAGAAGGGCTTAAAATATTTTTAGGGCGAAAGTAATGTTTAGTAACAACATACAGGGATCAAATCCTTTAAAACATTTTTCTACATATTTAGAAGAAAAAAAAACAAAAGTGATTTCTTGATGAATGATTAATAAGTTTATAAATAATAATTTATTTTACTCATATAATTAATGATATAATATGTTAAATACTCTTTAGCCATAACTAAGTAATTATTACTTACTAACGACCAGCTCGCGGCTTCGCCCGCTTAAATTTGTGAACTATTTGTTTGTTTAAGTACAGGGAATTACGTTCCAGTTTTAATAAATAATGTATGCTTGCAGTGCACTTAAGATTTCTAAAGTGAAAATTATAAAAACCATAGTGGGCACGTACTATGTTTTTCAATATCTTTACAATATCTTATAATTGATTCTCGTTGTCACGTCCTCGTTGTCAACTCCTCAACGCTCAGATTAGCGTTAGGGATATTTTTTTTAATATTGTAGGGACTTATATAAGACTAGTGATGTAATTTTAAGTTATTCAATACAATTCCAGAAAATAAAATTCCTCAACTTCTCCTTTCCTCACCAACTTGTTGTCTTGTATATTTGTACTTGCCCACATTAACATAGATGTTAAATCTAATCAAAACTTTAATATCTAACCAATTTCAAAAAGGAAGAGGTATTCAACGTTTTTTCGAGCCCACAACCATTATATAAGTTCAATTTTATAAAAAATCCCAACGTAGTGAAATACATACATTTATAATTTCTACTATTTGTTCATTCATTCCAGCAATTTTTGAATATCCGGACCACTCAGGAGCCAAGTAACGGAGCCATGGCCACTGATTGAGCCAGCCTCCAGCCATCATTGTTATTTTAGTTCTGTCGCTTAGCAGTTTAATAAAATTCAAAAGTTTCTCATCTTTTATGTATTCACCTAAAAAAATATAATTTTTAATACATAACTATATAAGTCTTTGGGTCGACTTCACCACTGTCTGATAAAGTTATTGATAGTCCGAAAGTTCTATCGTGGCATTAATTCGTCTTGTGCAGACCACAAAAATTATATTTTAAGCACCCGATGTCAAAGTAATTAAAAAATAAACCCAAGTTTTTATTTTTTTGAATCACCTTTTTTTTAAAAAAAAGAATAAAATCTGTTGTACCCTATACTAAGTAACTATCACAAAGTATAGACAATACCAACTTTGATGAAATTTTGTTGAAATACATTTGGAATGCATGTACAAATTGTACGTATCTTACTTTAATGATAAAATTATACTTCAAATATAAAAAACATAAATATTTATATTTTAAATATAATTCCATTACAACATTTACCACTACAAGAGTATCCCACGGAGGGCATGTATGAAGGGCGTATAATGATAGTGGACGTGGCAAAAGAGCGACATAAGCAGAGACCGTTACTTTTGGCGTCTTTTTTTCTCTAGCTACCACGCTAAGAATACAGCGTGATGCTAAGTATTAAGATTATTTAAAATAAAAAATATTTATTACCTAGTATTTAGCAAATTTACAAAATTGTTTTCGAATGATGATAATTTACGTAGAAGTAAAAAAACGGAAAAAATGGCTTTATTGCGTTGTTGTCGTTTTATTTAAAGGTGAAACAGAAAAAATATCAGCAGACTCTGTCTGATAGTTTACCTATAATATTAGATAACTAATCTGTAACTTTGTTCGTAACCCGTGAATCTAGCCCTCAGTATAATTTAAAGTGTCAAATAGCAAAATTCATAATAAAATTCTTATATCACTTATGCGCAAGTTTTGAATACCAGGCAGTACTTGAAACTTTAAGTCAATTTCCCACCGTAACTTTCATTGAAAGGTGATGAGACATGGTGATATACTTAATTTAAAAACAAATTATATATAAATAATAAAATGTACTATGATGTAAAATAATACCTCCAGTGTACTTCCAAAGTACATTCATAGTGCACATGGAGATCATCTCTTTAATATTTATAGGGTTGCCGTTGCTTTTTTCTATATATGAAAGCAATGGAATTATCGAATCTAGTATATCTTTGTCCATGACTGATTTGCCATAACCGACAGATTTTAAATGTTTCATTGTAAACATTCGATGCTCTCGCCACAAGGGACCATCTACAAATGTCATTCCTAAAAAAAAAATTGTATTCTATTTTTAAGTAAACAAAATAAAAAAAATGCGTCACAGTAAAGCAATAAAACGCCTATTGAAAAAAAGTAGGCGAAACACACAGATTTAAGAAAAGGCTTACGTTGTAATAATGTGTTTAAAATATTATGTAAATATTTACCTTTTCTTTTGCCCAAACATCGCAATCGTACAGTAAAACTATCGGGGCGAGCATCGAATTCCTTATCGGAGGTTGCTTGATTCATGTACTTCTCACCGTAGACAACAACAACATTTTCATGACCTAACTTAAGTCCTAATATATCAGTTTTATATTCTTTCGCCATCGCAAAGAAAGCTTTCCATTCTGATCCATATTTTTGGATTTTGCTCTGCATTACATTGTTACAACCAAATATGGGATACCATCTGGGACCTATAAAAAAAATTAAAATTATTAGAAAATGAATTACAGAAAAACAAAATAATTATATACATATATGTAAAACTAGTAGTCCCATAACAATCAAATCAGCTGTTGCGAAGATAAGCCCGGCCAAACAAGAAGGACGAAAACAAAATTGTTTGTTTTTGTTGTAGTGTAAATAACTATATGCACTTAAAAAAACACAGTTATTTTGAAATCACAAACAGACTCTTCATTTGTTTTATATCTATACACGTAAAGTGTTAACACATATAAAAACTCATATTATATATAAACAGTAAATATACATGTACATACATATTATTTATTCTATTATTGAAATAGACTAATATTATGTTAAATAAAAATAAAATTCTGCAGATGCTCGCTCACAATTTAACTTTAAATTATTAATATTTATGGTAATGGATGTTTATATATGTATATACTCTGAAATATAGTAATTATAGATATAAAATAATTAAAGTATTTATTATCATAAAATATTCCAAATAACTTTAAGCCCTTTAATAATCAGGAATTATTTAATGAAAATATTAATACAAAAACTACATTGATATTGTAAATACTTAATAAAAAATATTTCTATTGAATGCTAGAAAGATTTTTTTACATTAGTAGTTTAAGAGCTACAAGTAAACTATATCTTGGCTTTGCCAACCTTTACTTGTAGCTCTTAAACTACTAATCCGATTGTCATAAAATAATAACTAAGAACCACCGCAATGAACAAGGCTTTCAATTTAAAAAATCGCATTGAAATCGGCATATTAATTCAGGAGCTACGGTGCCACGGACATAGACAGACACGTCAAACTTATAACAACCCTATTTTGCGTGGGGTGTTAAAAAAAATTAAGTGTATAAAAAAACAACTTTCCTGGTGGATAATTCTTCGGTTTTACTATTTCACTTGTGATGTACCACAGAGTAACGACTGTGAGGAGTAATAATATGAACATTGCAAATTTCAGCCAAACTATAATACAATCACTTCTCAACCGAGACACGCAATAACTGATTTTGAGAAAGCCAATCGTGCTAATATCACTATATATACTATACAAGCTTTAAGTCCTCCCATCAATATTAATGACTTTTCCGGAATATATAAAAACTTATAAATTTTAAATTTATAAATTATAAATATTTTTATATTTATCTATCTATACATATATTATACATAATATTTTACTAATCTTAGGTTTTCACGTCTGTTTCAAATCTCAAGTTTGATTTCATAATAAATGTTTTTTTATTCGTAATAATCGCTACAAGATGATTAAATAGATGATTAATTCTAGATATATGAGTAATGTGTACATTATACGAAAATTTAACTTTATGGGCAATAATATATATAAAAATTCATACCTTGACAGAAAACCACGATAAAGAATTACTTATTTATAAAGTAATGCAAATATAAGGCAACTAGGTTACGTCGTTGTCGTTGTCATAATAAATTTTACATAAATGATAGATTACAGTATGGATGTTATACTATAATATAATACAACAATTGAAAACATGCACCTGTACATAAAATATAAGTATATATAAAAAAAAATTAAATTAGCTTCACGCTGTATCCCGCACACAGCAGGGTAGGCAGAGGGAACCTAGTGTTAAGACACTCCGTTCCCCACTTTCTGCCGGATTCTGGAGGCATTGCGTGTTGAGTGGCAGAACTCTACGCCGCGCTTAACCTCGACACCAGAGCGAAGAAATGGAAATATAAATTTAAGTAAATATTTCATCTCCTCGAGTGGGGATCGAACCCACAACCAGTCGGTTTTTCAGTCACACCTCGTGCCGCTGCGCCACGACCGGCCTCGATAAGTATATATTTTGATATATAATTATATTTTATGTACAGACACACAAAAAACTAAACTAAAGTTTTATCCCTAGCGGGGTAGTCAGAGAGGACGGAGCGCCAAACGATACGGTCTCTACATACCTCTTTCGCCTCGTCCACTGTCATCAACCTCTTCATACATGACCTCCGGGGGGTCCTCATGCTTTTTACGTAACCTTCCTCCAGTATCTTTTATACTGTGTTTTCGAAGGTCAACTGAGGTCTCCCCCTACCTCTCTAACGACTCACTTTTCTATCATAAATCTGTTTTGCCATTCTTTCATCACTCATTCGTTCGACGTGTCCAAACCATCTGAGCACGTTCTTCTTCATTCTCATCGTGACATTCTCGCTAGTACCTGCCATTCTGTGTACCTCTTCATTGCGGATTCGATCAGCTAAGCTGACTCCGCATATCCTACGAAGAGATCGCATCTCCATAGTATTCATCTTTCTTCCATTCTTCTTCTGTAATACCCACATTTCGCTGCCGTATAACAGTGTCGGTACACAAACTGCATTGTGTACGGCCAAACGTGCAGCTATGCTGACGTTTCGTCTCATCAATGCAGCTAAGGCTCCGTCAATCCTATTACCTGCAGCAATACGCTTTTCCACATCTATCTCGTCTTCCATTTCTACTGAACATACTTCCCAAGTATACCACTTTATTCACTTGTTCTAATATCTTACCATTTACACTGATCTTGCATTCCGTCCTTTCTTCATCTCTTTCAAATATGAACAGACACACATTATATTTAATAATTAGGTGATCTGAAAACTAGTAAAATATGAATTAATTGATTTTAAAATGTCTATTTATCTGTTGTGCGTAATCTTTCGTATTTCAAGACTAATTTAAAAAATACTTGAATACCATATGCTCGGGGTGAGGTCCACATTATAATTGACTTCAAAGACTGGTATATATCTATTAAAACCTAAGACGTAAAGCTAAAACAATACGAAATAATAAAATGCTGCCTTAACCTTTTGTTAAGTTCTTCAACTTAATGCGAATTTTAGAAAACTAACAACTGCTCAAAAAGACGCATAGTAACCAAACGAACAAATAAGTAATGCCGCCCAGGTAAACTTGTTTAGTGTGGTAGGCATTTTCCTATGGCATGCAAAAATTAAAGATCTGGAATATCTGATTAAGGATCATAAAATATATTATTTATCTTTACGCTGTACCTCTCATGGCAAAGGACGACTTGGAACTCTGTGTTTTTTTTCATTAATACCATACCACTACGGACACTTGGCCTGCACCATTCGTTAATATTATAATTATATTTAATTTTGTTATCATATATTATACTAGCGGCCCGCCCACGCCTTAAATACATGATTATTGATAAAATAAACAGAATTGATTGACAACTATAATGACTTCTAATTTGATTTTTTTATGACTTTAATCTGTAATATTCTAATATGATTTTTTTACGACATTTAATTATTTTTTTTACGACATTATCGTAATTTCTATAAGAATTTTTGATTGTTTCGAAGTAAAAAATACGACCAATGTTGATATTTGATATTCATTAAATATAGCTAATTCTTTATTAAATGTATATATTTTTGTAACATTACGTGCTTTTTACCTATGTTATGTTTTTTAAAACTCTGTTATATGTGCTGATGTCAGTTAATAATTTTATGTACCGCTTCAGAAACAGCCTAAAATGTTAAATTATTGATTTGGATAAGGATTAATAATATTCTTTGTAAAATAACTGTAATGATTGCATATTAGCTCCTGTACAGTTTTTAAATTAGTTACATATATTATTAGCTAAATGTACAATTGTATTACAGTGTACACGTAGAAAGGATGTTTTTAGGCATTTTTATATAGATTTATTTCAAACCAACGAACGAACCAAAAAAATCTATTGTATTTACTTGATATTTCTTTGAAGATCAAATCGTTCTCTATCTCTGGGTTGAATTAATTACGACTCAAACTTAACTGTTATGATTAATGAAGGTAATCTCCACTAACAATTCAATTATGTTTACTTTATTGTATAAAATATTATATAATAGTGCTTCAAAAATATGTATTTTATCAACAATCATATAACCAAGACGTAGCGTATGTCATTCTTTGGCCAAGAATCTCACCAGCGCGATTGCTATATAACATTCGCAGGCAAACTAATGCCTTGAGTTCATTCAAATGACGATAACTTTTTTTTTAATGATAGGTTCATTCAAAAAAAAGTTTTGATGAAACAAACTTTTATTGTCAAGTTGAGTTAAAACAAAGCAATTAGTGAAACTTTTAAGTAAATCGGTCCAGTACTTTCAGAGAAAAATATGACCATACATATCGACAGACAGACAGACAATAAATTAAAAAAAAATCTATTATTCTTTTTAAGTCCCTCTATCCATTTCAGTCAAAATTACTAAATGTACAGACAAAGTATTTTTACTGTCTTATTATATATAGAGATTATTGAGAACAACTATGTAATGAGTTTAGCTTTGCAATTGAAAATATGAAATCATATTTTGTTTTAGCTTCACGTTTCATTCCGCATAAAGCAGGGTAGGCAGAGGAAACCTTTGAACCTAGTGTTAAGAAACTCCCTTCTATCTTCTATCGCATCTTATGGAGCTCTAAAGAAGTCTCTAACCATAGTTGAAATTACATTTTTTTAATCTAATTATAGATGAAGCCCTGATGAATCACTTTGGAGCCATAGTGGGAGCTGCTAGAATCTCTGGAGCAGAAGAAATTCTACTGGTTGGAGATATAAACCAACTCCCCTATATTGACCGAGACAATCTCTTCGACATGTTCTACCGTAGTCCATCACAAATTGTCAAAATCAACCAGGACCTATTGTGTACCCACGGAAGCCCCATGGACGTCGCCTATGCAGTTCAAGAGATATACTTTGGTATATATTCTTCCAAAAAAGTAGCACACTCCCTTGGAATATAAAATTACAGAACTACACCAGCGCCACGAGACCTCAGGAAAACGCTCTACCTAACATTTACTCAAGAGGAGAAAAATGTTATAAAATATTTTATATTGTTAAAACTAAATTTCAGGACTGACCATTGAACTTGGCACACATTTACATCTCACTTCTTTAATCGCTGAAGTCAACAACCAAGGCATATAACATATTACTGAAATTGGCTCTCATTTCACATTTACGTTTTTGTTAAGATTTATATATTCATTTCTTCACTCTGGTATCGAGGCAAAGCGCGGCGTTGTCATTTGCGGCCATTGCAGTCCATCCGCCACTCAATACGCAAGCTTCCAGATTCAGTGTGAGGAATGGATTGTCTTAACACTAGAACTCTGCTGTGTGCGGGATTTTTTTTCTCTTTCTCATGTAATAATAAAATTTTGTTTAAAAGTTATTTTAAAGATCTTACGAAAAATGTAAATTAACAAAAAAGTATACTATTGGCGCATGTTGTGTCTACCTGTAAAGGTAATAACACTTAGCAATGTATTTTTTTTATTATTATTTTATATTCATGTACTGTGTATATTCTGTTGGTGGACCTTATAAATAAATAAATAAATAAATAAATACAGCGTGAAGCTGATTTTTTAATAAAAGATTACCACGAAGTCACTGCCATCCACAGACTGACGAGTACGTCCGCGGTTGCCGACAGGGCAACAAAAATTTACTCCCTACAAAACAAAACATATTTTGACGGTTTAAGTCGGTATACACAAATTATAAAGATAAAGCACAATATTATACAAAGCTGTCGAAGCCTAGTAGTGGAACTATATTTAACCGTAAGCAAGATGGTTGTGGTTTCGATTTCCACTTGATATGGTAAGACCATACTTAGCAATAAAAACAAAATATTGCAGAAGGTCGATATTGGACTCTACTCCTTTTTAAAAAAATTAAATTTTTCTAATATTTTTCTGTAAGCCCTTTTGAATCGACGAACGATCATTAAGCTTCGGAAGGCAATTCTGCGGAGAAGAGTCGACAAGAAACTCTATAGTTGCTCTTTTCAATGTCAACGTTACAATTTAATTGTTAGATGGACTTTTGTTTGAAAATCAATGAATATTCATTTCATATATTTTTATAAAATAAGTATTCCTGAACAAATCGACAGTATAACAGGCTTTACGTGTTAGTATTACATTCAGAGTTAATTAACATGTTATCTAGTGGCAAACTTAGAAGACTGGGATTTTATTTAAGACACGTATACTCAGAATCATAAAAGATTTATAAAATTTTCGGAGGCGATAAATTGGCGCTACAAGATTGTATTTTCGAAATTGAAGAACAAAGTGTCTTGACACTGGGCTCTGTTTATCCTGCTATGTGGAAAAAAACATGGAGTTGAAAAAATAAACAATAATATTCAACAATTGTACATAATTTATTTGTATATCAACATGTTATCCTCAACCTAGATCTTTTTAAATTCTAAGCATTTTTTTAATTATCTCTCTTAATAAATCGCGCAGTAAACGGTTTGGGTTCACAGAGCATTCCATAAATGGGTTCATCAGACGGCGGCTCTCCATTGACACATTCGATTCTGTATTCTTGTAAAATTCTCACTAACATTATGAATAAAGCATCTTTAGCTAAAGGCTGGCCGGGACATTTTCTACGACCTATAAAATAAATATTAAACAAATTACATCTCTGGTTCTAAGTGGTTTTAAGTGTAAATGATTCATGTTCCAATAAATTCCAAAAAAAGTTTTTTTTTAATAACAATATTTAAAAATATGCACACTAAAAATGTATAACACAGTGTGCTACTACTTATACTATCAATTATATTAGTATAAACAATAAATAATGCTATAGTGATAGTTCCAACACAATATTGAAAAAAATAAAGCATTTTTTAATATCAATATTTAAAAATATGCACACTAAAAATATATTACACAGGTGTGCTTTTACTATCAATTATTTTACTATAAACAATAAAAAATGGTAACACTACAGTTAAAGATCGTTCACCTACTGACCAAGCTATAGTAATGGCGCTCCTGGAACAGCTTAAATAAGTAGTTTCTATTCTAAATCTGTCGAGCAGAGCACTAAAAGATTGTAACACCATTATTAACGAAAAATAATTTTCACATAATTTAACAAAAAAGTATGGTTTACCTATGTAAACCTAATTATTATTATATATTATATTATGTTTATACATAATTTTACAGTATTTTGTATAATTTCTGTACTGCTAAATAAACTGTGATTTTTAATAAATTATTTTGTACACCACTATATTTTCTTTTTTTTTCTTTTTATTTTGTGGCAAATATTCTTAAATAATTTGTTTTATACGAGGGTTAAATATAATATATAACATAATAATTTACTTTACCTACTAAAAGACTAGCTATAAAAATTAAAATCAGTTTTCATTCATTTAAAATCGACCTTTGCATACAAAATAAATAATAATAACATCTTAGTATTACTAAAATAATATTTTACAATACTAGCGCCATCTATGATTGGAGTTCATAATAATGTAGCCCCATCTGCTGCAAATAACGTCGGACATATTTGAAGGATGTTGAAGTACCATCAGTGTTGAAAACGCGCTGTATATGGGTTCATATCCAAGTATAATTTTAAATATATTGGCATTAATTATAATGTAGATTATAGTATGTAATGTCAAGAATCAAGTACTCTAGCAACTGGTGGTCTCCGACTATAGGCATTAGCCTATTAGGACCCATTAGGGCCGTATTAATAAAAAAATCTATTGAAAAAAAATATCTATCATGAAAATATGCTTATGTCCTGCTATAACCAATATATACTTCTGGGCAAAAAATTGAAAACTGCCATCTACCGAACATTAAGTAAACTGTACAAATAAATTACATTCTAACTCTGTTCTGTCTTAATAACTTATTTATGATTTGTTTATTGTAAAATTAATTGTTCCTTCCTCTTTCTTTCCTTCATTTAATTTTATAAAATATATATATGTTTTTATATCGTATAACGTGATATACGGCACACTTTTTTAACCGACTTAATTTTTTAAATAAATTAATTTCTAACAAAAGGAAAAACCGACTTAAAATAACGAACTAAAAAGTAAAAAATAACTTTACATAACGTAAAACATACATGTACTTTGATTTTGTTAAACAAAAATAATTAAAAAAGATTTTATCATTTTGAAGTCGGTGTCAAGCTAATGCTACAACAACTTTACTACAATTATTGATAATTGATAACCTTCCTTTCTTACAGAAGTCGATTAAAAAGGAGAGTCCATATTCATTAACTACACTGTAGATTATCCTTGGACTTATTTTTTTTCCTTATTCATTTATTTTTAAAGAGTAGACTTTTCCATTATCATTACCACTAAGTCAGGAACTGATATTGGTGATTTTATTAAAAAAATAAAATATTTTTGAAAAAAAAAATACTTCAAAACGATACATCTGTTCAAAACGCTATAATATTAACAAACTTAAGCAAAACCTAAATATCAAATGTAAAATAATAAGTGAAATTATCGATAATTAATTTAAGGAACGAGTCCACGCTGATATGTTACGTATTTGGTAATAATTTAAAATTAAGGCAATGTTCTAAGGCAGTGTTCATCCCAGAAATATTCCATTGTTATATGTTTATAAAGTTTTAAGCCAAAACAAAGTTTATATTATAGTAAATATAAAATATGGGACCTACCCAATCCGAAGGGAAAAGACATTGTCGACGTTTTTAAGGCACCATTTTCATCTATAAATCTGTCTGGATTAAACTTCTTTGGCTCATCCCAGTATTGTTCATCAAAGTGTATATCTTCTAATGAGACGAGCACTGTGGTACCTTTTGGCACTGTATATTTTCCCATTTGAACGTCACATACCGTTCTCCTAGGACCAGAGAAAGGAGCTATTGTATAGATTCTTTGAGCTTCTGCCAGAAATGCACTCGTGTAAACCAATCTGAAATATTTTTTTATGATATTATTATGAGGTCGTGAGGACTTGTGGCGCTGGGGCACAAAGTGTGACTGTAAAATTGACTGCTTATGGGTTCGATACCCACTCGAGGAGATGAAATATTTATTTAAATTTGTATTTTGATTTCTTCGCTCTGGTGTCGAAGCAAAGTGCAGCGCTGGGTTTCGCCACTCAACACGGAACACTCAAACCAATTGGGACAATCCGTTCGCTATAGCAAGGTCAAATACAGCCCTCCCCGCGTGGTCGGTTGTGCGTGATCCAAGCCAACAGGCACAATGCCTGTAGGCTTGGATCACGCATTAAAATCACTAAGTATCACGACCTCAGCGGAGGGGATCTGTGAGAGCTTATTGTCGATTGCCGATTGAATATGCTCCATGCGCCGTTTCTATATTACCACTGTGGGACCTGTAAAGGCATGCGTAGACTCGGGCACAATCGTCCGAGTCAACACGGAGCTAGATAGTACCTTCAAAATTAGCAAAGCGACGGAAACTTAGGTCCTCCCTTACGAACACAGCGACCTACGTAGAACATAAGTTTATGCCTCGGCGTGAGGCATAAAGTTATGTGCTATTTTGTAGCCTGGATATTGGAGATAGGCTGTGTCGCTCGGTCGGGTAATTTGAGCCTCCGTCAGGAATAACAAGGCTGGCCGTGCCGTCTCGAGATGGTGGTGGACGGCATTAAGGTTGGAACGTAGACCCCTGATATTGTAAAAGTCCACGTTAAGCGTGGTAGGGGTTGCCGTGGAACGTATAACTCGTTTGCCCTGTCTATAGCGCGGAACTGTGCCCTCCCCAGAATTCAAAGGGCCTGAGTTTGGAGACTTAGGGAGGGATTCTCCAGCACCGGAGGTGCTGATACACTCCTGGGGTAATTTCTCTTTAAGTGCCGCTATCATATTCCAGGGCGGGGTGGGGGTTGGGTGCCGGAGCCTGACATTAAATGATGCGAAACGCAGTGGCATAAAGCCACTACTTAACGCCGGTTTTAAATTCCGAGGGTGGTAATGATCCGGTCGAGTCTGCCCATGCGTGTTGCATTGCTGGCGACGTGACTCTACAACACGTACTTTAGTCACCTCTTACGACCATCAGTACCAGGATGATCCTATTCTAGGCCGGGATCACACGGCGAAAAAGTTAAGTCATTATTTAATAATTAATTATTAAAGAGTGACTTAGTGCTCTTTCAAAAAATTTAAAAAATAAAATGTTTTGAACGCTAGTAATATAATAATAAAAATAACAAGTGTTTAAGATGATAATAAATTATATTATAAATTTATAAGAATAGATAATAATAAAATATGTTGTTTTAAAAAGTTAAATTAAGATACTTAGTAAGATGACTTAATGTATAAATACACTTTTAAAATTATTTTCTTATTAAGATTGAAATTCATGCGTCATGGCTAATATGCAATTATAAAAAACATGTCACTGTAATATAAAACTTAAAAAAATGTTTACAGTATGGTGAGACGGTGACTGAATTAAAATTATAATATACTCACTTTAAACATCACCTTGGAGATAGAACATATAATAGAACGCACTTTGCGTTCTATCTACAAAACTATTTTCGTACATGAAACCTTAAATGACTAGACTAAATATAAATAGGTGAAATATACATTACCGTCCGCTATCTTCCCATGAAGGCATTTTATTTCCTATAGTATTAATAATTTCATTGTACACTTTATCTTGCAAATCTCTGTTTCGTAAAGCAGCTACTATTACAAAGTCAAATGTATTACCAACAGTTTGGGCGCCTGCTATTAGTAAATCTAAACATACTCCTGTTAGTTGATCCACTGAAATAAAAATAGAAATATTGTGATTAAAATGGAAAACCATTTCTCTTTGTGTAAGGAAAATAGAAATTTAGGTTACGAAAAGTACATTTTTATTACTGTTATTGTCTATGTTACCGACTATCTGTATAATTCAGGTTTTCTATAGAATACCTAGCTAAGACCTCCGGGCAATGTATGAAATATTATGAATATTATTTTCAATTATATATTTTAGTAAATTTGGACATGGTGAAGGCCTTTGATCGAGTGTGGCATGGGGCCATCGTTACTAAATTTCATCCTATGGGCTTCCCGAGAATTTAAGCAAGTGGATCGCCGGCTGTCTCACTGGGAGCAGCATCAAAGTCGTTGTCGGCGGTTTTTGCTATGAACACATGCCCGTGAAAACTGATGTGGCCTAAGGCTGCGTGGTGTCCCCTACGCTGTTTCTTCTGCATATCAATGACATGAAGATTTTAGCGTTCGTTGCTATTCATATGATATCACAGTGGACGCTGTTTACTCCGGCCGTGTAAATCTTTCTCGGAAAAACGTCGACCAGTGCTGAAATAAACTTGTGTCTTCAGTTGAAACATCCCTCAAGGCAGTTTCCAAATAGGGTGAAAAGAAACTTGTTCATTTCACCCACAAAAAGACACAAGCTTGCGCGATAACCACAAAATATACCTATTTGTCGTGTCGCCTAAAGATAAAATATTCACCTTAATATTTTTTAATATGCTCTTTAATAAACTTTGGGCTCATGATTCAAATTTTTTCGGTGTCACGTTTTCAAAAAGCAAGTACATGAGCAAAGTTTTTACTTACTGCTAGCTGTTTTCTAAGTTTCGCAACAGAAACTCATGCGCAAAGTATTTAGTATATTCTTTATTATGTCTGCTAGCGTGAGTAGCAATTTGAAATTATATTTGGATTGTCCGCATCAGTTCATATTATGGGATATTCTCCCATACTCGTTTTATCAAGCCACTAATTACTACACAAATCCTAATATCAATATAAGGAAACAAATTTGGAAAAGTATGATATTTTAATTGATATTTCTTTAAAACTTGTTGAAAATAACTAGATGAAAGATAACGCAAAGATTGGTTGTTTGTATTCTGCGTACTATCAAAACAGATAATATGATAACGTATCTACTTAATAAGTAATTCTAGAACTATGTATATAATTGATTTGGTACAATTAAGTTTGTATTGTTAAACTGCCAAACTAAAATAAGAACACGTAAGAAAGAGAGAAAATATTTTAATGTGATGTGAAGTGTTTGAAATTTACGTGAAAAATACCTATTCTTTAATTTTATTTGAGCTTCAGTAGAGGGCTAAAAAAATTCTAATTTTTTTTTTAAATATATTTTTTGTAATCGTATAAAGCAACTTTTAAGACCTACCCAAGACTTTAATCAAAAAAAATGATAATTGACCCACTCTACTGAATACGGTCAAGGTTCAGTTTCATATGGAGTAGTGCTCTCATCTCTGGGATGGTGCACCCCAGTATCAGCTTGACTCATTTGATCGCATACAATATCGTTCAAATCGTTGAGGACCCAATGATCTGTAAAAGGCTTTATACTTTGGCTTTTCGTGGGGACGTCTCCTCGCTGTGCGTTCTCTACCGCATTCGTCATATAGCTCCTCCAGTGTTACATGGGGCAGTGGGCGGCGGTGATCACTTACCATCAGGTAGCCCCTACGCTCGTTTACTTTGTTTTTTTCCATTGAAAAAAAAAATATTTTACCTAAACAATACCTTAGAAGTATAAATCGCTTACACTGCATTGGCGTTAATACATAAATGTCAATAAAAACCTGCTTGCCCGCACGTTCCTTCTTCCTTGCACTTCCTTGCAATCTAGGCATAGTATAAAATAAATAATATTTTATGCATTACCTACACGTTTTTGATATTCTTTACATTTCCCAGGTACTGTATAGAAAACCGGGTTATATAGATTGCCGGTAACATCTACACAAATACTTAAAACGGTGACCAATACATATTTTTATACTTCTACAACACATATATATACGACAACTATTGGTTAAAGAATTTAGTTTCACGTGATTTTTTTTAATGTTTACCAAACATATTAACTTTAAATACATACCTAAAATAACAAAAAAATACGTAAATTTGATATTACGAATACAAAAACAAATTGAAATCTGATCCTATCTGTGCCATAAGAAAATGGAAAAAGAAAAAAATACGAATGCTTCTTATGTACGTCACCTAAAGTATTTATAATGTTAACTTACGTGTATACGTCGGTTTTTGCTTGTACATTTCTTCTAAAAAAAAATACATATAATCAGAGCCCTGTATTTCTTTTTTTAAATGTTTGCTTATAGAATCCTGAAACAAAGAAAAAATATAGTTTTCAAATAGTACGCAGATGAAGGGATTAGGCTTCAATTCTGACGTGGTAAAAGGGTGATACATTCGTTTGATTAATAATAAAATATAAAGAAGGGCTTAAATATTTTTAGGGCGAAAGTAATGTTTAGTAACAACATAGAGCGATCAAATCCATCAAAAAAAAACATTTTTCTTTATATTTTGAATAAAAAAAAACAAAATTGATTTCTTGATGAATGAAAAATTTATTATTTATAATCTTATTAAAGATTATAAATAATAAATTTTTTTACTCATATAATTAATGATATAATATGTTAAATACTCTTTAGTCATAACTAATTATTACTTATAAGTGATTATTGCATATTTAAGTAATTAAAAATTCTAATTATGTGGGCGTAATATTTTTTTCTCTTAAATATTAAAATATATGGATGCTATTTTTGCAACTTCTTATATTATTATTGTAATAATTAATAATATATATATTTTAGGACGTCGTGGCGCAGGGACACTGGGGTGTAACTGTAACGCAACGGTTGTGGGTTCGATCTCCACTCGAGGAAACAAATTATTATTTATTAATATTTTTATTCCTTCACTCTGGCACCAAAGCAAAAGCCCGGCGTTTAGGTCCGCCACTCAACACGCAATGCCTCAAAAATTCGGTTGAAAGTGGGGAACGGAGTGTGTTAACACTAGGGAACAGAGAGAACTCTGCCAACTACGTGCTCTTCAACGCCGATTTTAAAAAATATTTGTTATGTGAATTAACGTAACGTAACGATTTAATGATGAAATCACAAGGAAATCGTGGGAAATCTTCAAATTTTATAGGCACGTACTATGTGTTTCATATAATATCTTACAATAATCAGATAATTGCTTCTCGTTGTCTACTCCTCAACGCTTAGAAGTTAGGGTTTTTTTTTTAATATTATACAAACTTATATAAGGCTAGTGATGATGTGTAACTTAATAAGTTATTCAATACAATTCCAGAAAATACAATTATCTCAACCCCTCCTTTCCTCAACAACCTGTTGTGTTGTGTATTTGTACTTGCCTACATTAACATAGATGTTAAATCTAATCAAAATTTTAATATGTAACCTATTTCAAAAAGGAAGAGGTATTCAACGTTTTTTTGTCATCAACAAAACAAAAAAAAATACAAAGACAATATTTTGGCTTGTTCTAGTTATATTGAGGAATTTGAACTTCTATTTCTTATAAAAGAAACAGAAATTCAAATAATATTGAGTGTCGCACAGAGGGAGCCAATGATGCGCTTTGTTAGCTAGAGCGGGATTCCCCCGAGCGAGACTCGAGCCCACAACCATTATATAAGTTCAGTTTTATAAAAAATCCCAACGTAGTGAAATACATACATTTATAATTTCTACCATTTGTTCATTCATTCCAGCAATTTTTGTATATCCGGACCACTCAGGAGCCAAGTAACGAAGCCATGGCCACTGATTGAGCCAGCCTCCAGCCATCATTGTTATTTTAGTTCTGTCGCTTAGCAGTTTAATAAAATTCAAAAGTTTCTTATCTTTTATGTATTCACCTAAAAATATAATTTTTAATACATAATTATATACGTCCTAGGGCCGATTTCACCACTGGCTGATAAAGTTATTGATAGTCTTGTCTGATATATAACATAAACTGTGATTTCACGGGACTCGCGGATCAATTGGGTGATATTAATGTTATCCGAAAGTTGTGTGTCATTAATTCGTGTTTTCCAAATCACAAAAATTATAACAAGTGCAAATTATTTAAGTACGCGATGTCAAAGTGATTAAAAATTAACCCAAGTTTATATTATTCTGAATCACCTTTTTTGAAAAAAAATGAAAAAAATCTGTTGTAGCATATACTAAGTAGCTATCACAAAATATAGACAATATCGGCCTGCGAAATTTTGTTGAAATACATTTGGAATGCATATACAAATTGTACGAATCGAATCTTACTTTAATGATAAATCTATACTTCAAATATAAAAAAACATACTTTTTACTTTTGGCGTTTTTTTCTTTTTTCTCTCTAGCTACCACGCTGGGAATACAGCGTGAAGCTAAATATTAAGATTATTTAAAATATAAAATATTTATTACTTAGTATTTATTTTATTTACAAAATTATTTTCGAATGATGAAATAGAAGTAACGAGTTGCTTCATTTAAAGATGAAGCAGAAAAAATATCAGCAGACTCTGTCTGATAGATTGCATATAATATCAACTAATCTAACTAATCTGAAACTTTATTCGTAACCGGTGCAACTGGCCCTCAGTATAACTTAAAGTGTCGAATAGCAAAATTAATAATAAAACTCTTATATCACTTGCGCAAGTTTGAATACCCGACAGTACTTGAAACTTTAAGTCTAAATTTCCCACCGTAACTTTCATTGAAAGGTGATGAGACATGGTGATATACTTAATTTAAAAACAAATTATATATAAATAATAAAATGTACTATGATGTAAAATAATACCTCCAGTGTACTTCCAAAGTACATTCATAGTGCACATGGAGATCATCTCTTTAATATTTATAGGGTTGCCGTTGCTTTTTTCTATATATGAAAGCAATGGAATTATCGAATCTAGTATATCTTTGTCCATGACTGATTTGCCATAACCGACAGATCTTAAATGTTTCATTGTAAACATTCGATGCTCTCGCCACAAGGGACCATCTACAAATGTCACTCCTAAAAAAAAAGTTAAAATTTTGTATTCTATTTTAAAGTAAACAAAATAAAAAAAATACGTCACAGCAAAACAATAAAACGCCTTTTGCGTTAAAAACAAGTAGGCGAAACACAAAGATTTAGGAAAAGGCTTTCGTTATAACTCTAATAATGTGTTTAAAATATTATGTAAACATTTACCTATTTTTTTGCCCAAACATCGCAATCGTAGAGTAAAACTATCGGGGCGAGCATCGAATTCCTTATCGGAGCTTACTTGATTCACGTACTTCTCACCGTAGACAACAACAACATTTTCATGACCTAACTTAAGTCCTAATATATCAGTTTTATATTCTTTCGCCATCTCAAACAAAGCTTTCCATTGTGATCCATATTTTTGGATTTTGCTCTGCATTATATTGTTACATCCAAATATGGGATACCATCTGGGACCTATAAAAGAACATTAAAATTATTAGAAAATTAAAATAAAAAAAAACAAAATAATTTTATACATAGTATTATTTAGTATTTTCTTAAATTTTTTGATATTTCATATGTAACTATAGATAGGCGGTAGGTATGCGCGCACGGCAAACGCATCTTTTTCCTCATAAATCACGATCCCGAGGGAATTTCGTGATAACAGTTAACCTGTATGTTACTCTGCAAACTCAAACTCAAAAAACTTCAACGTTAGTCCCATAACAATCAGATCAGCTGTTGCAGAGATAAGGCCTGCCAAACAAGAAAGACGAAATCAATTTTTTTTTTTTCAGCTGTATCGCGCACACTACAGGGTAGGCAGAGGGAACCTAGTGTTAAGACACTCCGTTCCCCACTTTCTGCCGAATCTGGAGGCATTGCGTGTTGAGTGGCAGAACTCAACGCTGTGCTTTGCCTCGACACCAGAGCGAAGAGATGTAAATATAAATTTAAGTAAATATTTCATTTCCTCAAGTGGGGATCGAACCCACAATCAATCGGTTTTACAGTCACACTTTGTGCCGCTGCGCCACGACTGGCCTCACGTTTTTGTTGTAGTTAAACCCTTAATTAATCATTAATCATTTAATGAAAATATTAATACAAAAACTACATTGATATTGTGAATCCTTAATAAAAAATCTTTCTATCGAATGATAGAAAGGTTTTTTATTCACTATTAATACATTTCAAAATCATTATCAAAGAACAAACTATTAATTCAAGAAAATTATTTTGAAATGTTATGAACGTACATTCCATAAAACCGAGTTTTCCAAGTGCGTATTAATATTTACACGATTATAAAAAACAAACTAATAATTTAATTTTTTTTGTTTGTCTGTCTGTCTTTCTGTTTGCCCGGTCTAATCTCCTTTAACTAAATTTTGTAATACGAGATTTTTTACGAGCAGAAGTTTCAATTTACAGTTTAATAGAAAAATAATTAATATATATATATATATATATATATATATATATATATATATATATATATATATATATACATATATATATAACGTAAGAGTTCAGTAAAAAAGGGAAAAAAATTATAACTACAACGCTATAGCATTTTTTGTAATTTATTTCTTCACCGTAAATATTAAAAAGTCTTGTAATTATAATATTATACAGTATATAAATATATATTCTCGTACAATTTACAATGTACTTACAAATTTTTCAAAATTTAAATCGAAATTGAAATTATCAGAATATACTATTCGATATAATCTGAGATATTCGATATCGTTCGCCATGCCTTTTTATTTAAAGGAAAAATATTTAGAGTTTGTATAACACTTTATGAGTTACAGAAAAATGAAAAATAATATACTAATCATATTTTTATAATATAATAAAATTTTGTAATGACCGACAACTGCTATAAGATTCTTTCACGACATTGCCACAAAATCAACGTATCCATAATATTTAAATAGCTATAATACTGGTCTGAGTTTCCAAAAAAAACTATGGTTATTGAAAATGGTATGTGCTCTTCATACCATTTTCAATAACCATAGATTTTTTGTAATAAAAATTCTCGAATACTTTAACTCAATTAAAATATCACTCGCATTAGAACAAGATACTTATTAGATTATTTATTATATGTCAAACAAAAAAAAGAATACAAAAAGCATATAAAAAGTTAGCAAAAGAAAATAAACAAGTCATAATTTAATTTCACTTTCACTGCATTTAGTTATAAAAACGTGACCTTTAAATAGAGATATGCAAGCGGGACTCACTTATTTCTATTTTTGTATACTAATCACCGTAGCTAATGTTTATTAATTACCAAACTCATTTATTGATGGAGACATTAGAAAAACCCCAAAAAATATTAAATACTAAAATTTAAAATTTTAGAAAAATCCCCGAAAAAATCTATCACCCACACCAAAGATAAGGTTTACTCGTAGCTCTTAAACTACTAATCCGATTTTCATAAAATAATAGCTAAGAACCACCGCAGTGAACAAGGCTTTCAATTTAAAAAATCGCATTGAAATCGGCATATTAATTCAGGAGCTACGGTGCCACGGACATAGACAGGCACGTCAAACTTATAACATCCCTATTTTGCTTGGGGTGTTAAAAAATAAAAAAAATTAAGTGTAAAAAAAACAACTTTCCTGGTGGATAATTCTTCGGTTTTACTATTTCACTTGTGATGTACCACAGAGTGACGATTGTGAGGAGTAATAATACGAACATTGCAAATTTCAGCCAAACTATAATATAATCACTTCTCAACCCAGACACGCAAGCGCGATAACTGATATTAAGAAAGCTAATCGTACTATTATCACTATATATACTATACACGCTTTAAGTCCCCCATCAATATTCATGACTTTTCCGGAATATATAAAAACATTATCATTATAAATTTTCTTATATTTATCTACCTTTACATATATTATACATAATACTTACTACTTACTAATCTTGGGTTTTCACGTCTATTTTAAATCTCAAGTTTGATTTCATAATACGTAGGGGAGAGGGGGGCACATTCGAACGATTTTTAAACTTTGTGTCATATCTAAAAATCCTACAGTTTTTAACTTCTTTACTATTTCACAATGCTTAGTCCAACTATTGTGCCACACAATCGTAGCATCATATGTAGAAAAATATATAAGTTAAAGGTGCAATATCAATTTTAGTAGCAGTAGTCAAATGTTCAAAGCTGCCCCCCCCCCCCCGGGGTAGCTTTGAACATGTATGGGGCAGTTTTGAACTATCATCGAATACAATGAAATTAAAAGACTTATCAAACTTTTAAGTAACTTTATTAATAAACTTAACATTAGAAACGATGGAGATCAAATATCAGTACCACGTTAACTTAATTTAATAATAAAATTTAATAATATTTTTTAAATAAACAGCTTATTACCCTAATTTGAACTTAGAAAAAATAAATTAAAGGAAAACATGGATGTAGT
The DNA here is from genome assembly GCA_021202915.1 of Heliconius himera. NCBI lineage: Eukaryota > Metazoa > Arthropoda > Insecta > Lepidoptera > Nymphalidae > Heliconius > Heliconius himera. Next base: position 339,793 of record JAJHJA010000452.1, read on the forward strand.
ACGTGACGTAACCAGCAAGTGAAATGTGAGGAAGTAGTCTACGTAAGAAATAAAAATCAACTTCACGTTTTATCCCGCACACAACACGGTAGGCAGAGGGAACCTAGTGTTAAGACACTCCGTTCCCCACTTTCTGCCGAATTCTGAAGGCATTGCGTGTTGAGTGGCAGAACTCAACTAAATAAATATAAATATGTAATAAATTTAAGTAAATATTTCATCTCCTCGAGTGGAGATCGAACCCACAACCAGTCGGTTTTACAGTCACACTTCGTGCCGCTGCGCCATGACTGGCCTCAAGTCTAGTCTACGTAAGACTTTTGAAAAACTAACGTAGCACTTGTCCTCTTTCTCAGGAAAGAAAAAAATAAACAAGCTACTTTTTTACTATTCACAGATGATGAGACATTCGCTAAAACGAAGTCTCCAATATTTATTAAGTTGTAGTCTAATTCCATTTCGTAGTCTTCATACGCACAGGTATCAGTATCTTCATTCTCTTCACAGTAAATTGTCACTTCCTCTCCTGATACCAAATGCATTTTTGAGTCAGTTTCTTCTTCTTTTTCTTTCTAAAGAAAAGTTTAGTACAGTTTTGTTTTTCTTTCGCGGTATTTTTTTACATATAATAATATTCAAAACTGCCCCCTTCATTTTGTTCAAAGCTGCCTCAGTGGTAATAAAAAAACTACAAACGTTTTTTTTTCAAGTAAAAGTTTAAAAATTGTAGTAATTTCTAGTTTATTGCATGATATATGAAACATTCTAACTAAAAGAGGAAAAAATAAAACCATATACCTTGAATTGGATCCCTGCGATCCTTACGCGTTTATTTAAAAATGTATAAAATTTTACTCAAAATCAAACACTCCTCGTAACTCAACAACTGGTTCTCATATATCAGCGGTGACAAGTGACACGTGTGCAGATTAGTGCTACCACTACTCAAAAAAAATTTATCAAAATTTCTTTTTAAAATACCTCTGTTAACACATATTTTCAAAGGTGCCCCTGTTCTAAGCTGCCCCCCTCTCCCCTATATATGTTTTTTTATTCGTAATAATAGCTAACGCTAACGCTACAAGATGATTAAATAGCGAGGTAATATGCATATTATAGGAAAATTTTAACTTTATGGCCAAGAATATGTCAAAATTCAGGAATACCTTGACAGAAAAACACGATAAAGAATTACTTATTTATAAAGTTAATGCAAATATAAGGCAACTAGGTTACGTCGTCGTCGTCATAATAATTTTTACATAAACGATAGATTACATTAATTTTTAAATAACGATAGAGTACGGATGTTATACTATAATATAATACAATAATTGAAAACATGTCCCTGCACATAAAATATAAATATATATTTTTATATATTTAATTATATTTTATGTACAGACACACATTATTGTAATAATTCATTAATTACTTAGGTGATCAGAAAACTAGTAAAATTTGAATTAATTGATTTTAAAATGTCTATTTATCTGTTTGTACACGCACATCCTGCGTATTTCAAGACGAATTTAAAAAATACTTGAATACCGTATGCGTGGGGCAGGGTCCCCATTATAATTGACTTCGAAGACTGGTATATATCTATTAGAACTTTAGACGTAAAGCTAAAACAATAAGAAATAATAAAATGCTACCTTAACAAAAATTCTTCAATTTAATGAGAATTTTAGAAAACTAACAACTACTGAAAAAGACCCATAGTAACCAAACGATAACAAATAAGTAATGCCGCCCAGGTAAACTTGTTTAGTGTGGTAGGCATTTATGACATGCAAAAATTAAAGATCTGGAATATCTGATGAAGGATCATAAAATATATGTTTCAGCTTCACACTGTATCCCGCAAGGCAAAGGACGCCTGGAAACTCTGTGTTTCTTTTTTCATTAATACTATACCACTACAGACACTTGGCCCGCACCATTTCTTATATTATAATTATATTTAATTTTGTTATCTCTATCTCTATATATAATAAGACAGTAAAAATATTTTGTCTGTACATTTAGTATTTTTGACTGAAATGGATAGAGGGACACTTAAAAAGACTAATAGAAAGCAAAAAGATTTTTTTTGAATTTCTTGTCTGTCTGTCTGTCTGTCTGTCTGTCTGTTTGTCGACATATTGTTGTCCGCATTTTTCTCTGAAACTACTGAACCGATTTACTTGAAAATTTCACCAATTGCTTTGTTTTAACTCAATTTAGGTTCTAAAGTTTGGTTCATCAAAATCGGTTCATTAAAAAAAAAGTTATCGTCATTTGAATGAACTCAAGGCATTAGCTTGCCAGCGAATGTTATATAGAAATCGCGCTGGTATGACCCTAGCTAAAGAATGACGTTCGAAACGTCTGAATTATATGATTGTTGATAAAAATATATATTTTTGAAGCACTATTATATAATATTTTATACAATAAAGTAAACAAAATTGAATTGTTAGTGGAGATTACCTTCATTAATCATAACAGTTAAGTTTAAGTCGTAATTAATTCAACACAGAGATAAAGAACGATCTTGAAAGAAATATCAAGTAAATACAAAGATTTTTTGGTTGGTTCTTTCATATAATATATGTAACTAATTTAAAAACTGTACAGGAGTTAATGTGCAATTATTACAGTTATTTTACAAAGAATATTATGAATCCTTCAAATCAATAATTTAACATTTAAGGCTGTTTCTGAATGAGTAAATTAAATTATTCACTGACATCAGCACATTTAACAGAGTATATTACATAGGTAAAAAGAACATAAAGTTACAAAAATAATACGTGTAATAAATAATTAGCTTTATGTATATTTTATAAATATCAAAAATCAACAATGGTCGTATTTTTTTATTTAAAACAATCAAAAGTTCTTTGACAATAATGTCGTAAGAAAATCATATTAGAAGTCATTATAGTTGTCAATCAATTCTGTTTTTTACCAGCAAATCTGCTATATCAATTCTGCTTAGTAAATCAATAATCATGTATTTTAAGCGGGCGAAGCCGTGGGCGAGCTGCTAGTCAGATATATTAATTACATTATATTATATACACAATTAATTTCTATCATAGGAAAATATTATTTTTATCTTTACATTATTTTTATATTTTTTTTTACTTAGAACTCAGCCAGTTTTTATAGAACATACACTACATTCAATATAACATTATTTACTTAAATACATAATTATTTTATGTAGACATTTGAATAGTTTATATATCTACAATTTTGAGTTATTGTAAGTATACACTAAATTATTATAATAAATGATTGTGTATTCATTTATTATTATAAAAAATAGAATTAAGGTTTGGGTGGGTGGGATTTTGTACTAGGATAAGGGCACGACCGCTATGATGGAAGTTGCCCTCGTGTCTTACCGAATTGACATTCTGACTGGGTCATCTTTACCTTCGCTAAAGTACGTGCAGCAGTTGGTGTGCCGAGATATTGCTATAAAGGCAATCTAACGTTACAACACTCCGTTCCCATTCAGACACTTCTGTTCCCCAATATAAAAATATTAAATATTTAATTTCCTCGAATCGGAATTGAACCTGTTGCGTTTACAGGCGCACATTTGTGGTCCTGCGCCGTGACTTGCCTCTCGTAAAAGATGTAAGCAATAAAAATAATAATAATAGTAATGGATAGTTTTCGTTGATAAATAAAAATCATTAAAAATTGAATCCCATAAAATTTACTACCCAAACTAATCAAATTGATAGCCCTATCTATGGCTTGCACAATCTATCTGTGAACTTTTACCTTTATACAAGGTACGATGACTGCAGCTGGCAAATTATCAATCAAAAACTAGGACAAGACCAAAATGCGTGGCCCACCATATTTGATCATATGCCGGGAGCAGATACTCCCGCTGCCTTGCCGCATTTCAGACTTCGTATTGCACTCTCAACTTCTTTTATACTGATTTCACTATCAGTTACCTCAAGACAGCGTTTCACTGTTACTTGAGACTGAGGCATCATTACATTCAAACATTCCATTATAAAACCACCCATCGCTGCAAAACGTGTGGTTATTCTGAAAAAAAATTCACCGTTCTTCGAAAATTTTCATTCTACAGGTTGGTGCTTCACAACAGCTTCGTGTTTTCCCTGAAGTTGTTTCTGTTGTACCTTTTATCTCTTTCATTCTCTGCTTTTTCACGCTTCATCTTTATCAGTATTTCAGTTTGGTGCTTTTGCAGCTTATACTCTTTCTTTTTTATCCTACCTATACCTGCTTCGCCCGCTGGAACCACACAATTATTTATTTACTAATCTGAATTACTGTCGTGTTCTTATAACAACATCTTTTTAGACAATATTTATATTTATTTCGTAGTAATTTTGTTGAACAACATACTTTATATTAATTTAACTTTTTTATTTATATAAATAAATAAATACAAAGTATTAAAAGTAGTTTGCCATAATGTAATAGTGAAAATTGCATTTGAAATGTTTTAGCCGTTTCTGAAATTACTTTGCGCAAACTCACAAACAGACAAAAATTAAAAATATATTTTTTTATTTTTTATTTAAGTTCTGTTACATTCATATTATTCGGAGTAGGTTAGACAAATGGGCTAAAGATGTCACAGAGTGGTATCCAAGGGAAGAAAAACGGAAAAGAGGACGTCTACTACGGAGATGGGAAGACGACATAAAGGCAGCAGTGGGAGCAATATGGACGAGGAAAGCACGCGATCGTCAAGTGTGGAAGGATCTGGGGGAGGCATATGCTGAGAAGCAAAACAAACTATTTACCGATGTCTAAATATAAGTATCTTATTATATATTGTAAAACATTTAAGTTTGTTAATAAATGCTATTTCTACTCTATTCTATTTCTATTCTACATTCATAGAAGACCTTTATAATAGATTTTCTCATATACAGTAGATACGGGAGTAGATACATAACAAAAATCTAACAAACCACAAAACTTCCCCAAGCCGACTGGTCATCGTGGGGAAAAAAGACCATAAACTTCCAACAAAAAAAGAGGATAAGAAGAATTTAGAAAATAATTATAGACTACGCAACAACCATAAACAGAAAGATTCAAAAATTTACCTCACCGCTTTAAATGTACGCACTTTGAGAGAAGAAGAGGATTTAACAGAATTAATGTATGAACTTAAACGTATTAAATGGAATGTTTTAGGACTCAGCGAAGTTAGGCGAATGGGGGAAAAAAATGTAGTTCATTCAGACTACTTACTTCTTCATATAGGAGAGACTCCAGGCCAGTACGGAGTAGGATTTATTATTAAGAAACAAATAACGGAATATGTCGAAGGATTCGTAGGAATCTCGGAGCGTATAGCAATAATAGATCTAAAATTACCGGGGTACAAAGCTTCCTGGTCTATTGTACAGGTATATTCACCTACAGAGCAAGCTAAAGAGGAAACTATAAATAAGTTCTACCTCGATTTGAATAATGCCATAATAGAACACTGCCACAATAACTTAATAATACTAGGAGACTTCAACGGCCAAATTGGTGAAAGACGCCCAGGAGGAGAGTCCACAATAGGAAACTTTACGTATCACAACAAAATCAGAAGTAAGAACGGAGAAAAAATCATCGATTTTGCAATGGGGAATAACCTAACTATACTTAACACAGTGTACAGGAAAAGTAAAAAGGACATGTGGACCTGGATCACGCCGGATGGAAAGAAAAAAAACGAAATAGATTTTATAATGACCAACAAAACCAGATATTTTACAAACTTCGATATAATTAATAATCAAAATTTTAACACTGATCATAAATTAATACGAACTGAATTAATGGCAAATCAACCTAAAAATATCAGACCAAGACAATATACAGGGTATGAAAACGTTAAAAACTACGATATAGAACAAACTACAAGTGCTCTGAAAGACGCTTTCACAAAATTTGAGGACACAACGAAAGAACTAGGTATACAGGAAAATATAACTGGATAGAAAACACTATAAAATCACAAATTAAGTTAGCCACAAACACTAGCAAAAAATCAAAGAAAACATTAACAACCAATACTGTTAATCTACTAGAGGAGAGATACCATTTGAACAACGAAAGAGATACACCAGATAGAAGAAAACAGATATCAAAAATTAGCAAAGAAATAAAGAATAGCATAAGAAAGGACCGGAGACAGCACAGAATCAAAACTATTGAAAAGTGTATTGAGAAAACTGGTGGAATAAAAAAAGCGTATAGGGAACTACAGTATTCTAAAGATTGAATAGTAAAATTAAAAAATGATAAAGGAAAATGGAATCGTCGTCGGACTGACATACTTAGCATAGCTGCAACATATTATAAGAAACTGTATACAAGCAACACCATAAACGAGGTAGTTGATCTGGAAAAAAATTCTAACGTCCCTAAAATCATCACATCTGAAGTAAAAAAAGCTATCGAAACCCAGGGCGTAGACAAAGTACCAGGGCCCGACGGAATAAAAAACGAAATCTTAAAGCAAAGTAGAGGTATGTATACCTGCCTTAAAAAAAATGTTCAACGATATCATAAACACAAAAATCATTCCGCACCAGTGGTTGGAATCTAACATCATCCTTTCATATAAAAAAGGCGATAAATATGATATAGGGAATTATCGTCCTATTAGCCATATGTCAAATCTATATAAGATATTTTCTAAAATAATATTAAAGCGAATAGAGGGAACATTAGAGGAACACCAACCAATAGAGCAGGCTGGATTTCGGAGAGGTCATTCAGTTATCGACCACATACACGTAGTACGCCAAATTGTAGAGAAGTATAGGGTAAATATAACCTCACATACTATATAGCTTTTATCGACTATAGTAAAGCTTTTGATTCTTTAACTCACACAGAAATATGGAAGGCATTAAAAGAACAAGAAATTGAGCATAAGTATATAAGATTAATAAGAAACGTCTACAGTCATAGCACAGCAAGAATTCAGCTGGAAAAGAAGAGCAATTCATTTAAAATAGGAAGAGGCGTAAGACAGGGCGACCCTATGTCACCAAAATTATTTTCAGCAGTACTGGAACAGATTTTTAGGAAACTTAATTGGGAACATCTCGGGCTTAATATTAACGGGACAATGTTGACGCACTTGAGATTCGCTGATGACATTGTGCTATTTGGCAAAACTTCAGATGATATATGTAGAATGATAAGAGATCTTGCGAATGAAAGTGATAAGGTAGGTTTAAGACTAAATGGAAATAAGAGCAAAATAAAACTAGAACATAAGGAAATAAACTACACTGATGAATATATTTATTTCAGCTCATAACTCAACAAGAATCCAAACAAAAAGAAGTTGCGAGACGAATAACCAATGGCTGGAAAAGATACTGGGGACTTAATGAAGCTATGAAAAATAAAGAACTACATATATGCTTTTAAAGTAGACTATTTAATACATGTATATTACCCGTTCTCACGTACGGCTGTCAATCCTGGACCCTAACTCAAGAGGTGACTAGCAAATTAGCCACTTGCCAACACTCAATGGAGAGAAGCATGCTTAACGTGAAGAAATTTGATAGATTGAAAAACGATGTAATTAGAAACAAGTCAAAGGTTATTGATATTACAGTAAACATTAGAAGACTTAAATGGAGATGGGCAGGGCACATGCTGCGAGGTCAAGACAAGTGGAGTAAAAGAGTGACTGTGTGGTACCCCAAAGACCTCAAAAAAGATGGGATGATGATATCCGGCAAGTAGCAGGAATTAAATATATTATTATTATATTATTATAATAGATACGTACAGACATTGATCAGATGTAAATGTCAATATTTTTTTTACAGCAGAACAATTACATACATGATAGCTGAATAGTAGCCAATTAAGCTACTTATAAAATTTAATATCAAGATCCGAGAACCTTTTAACCTCAATATGTGATGTCATAAGAAAAATGAAAGTCTAGAACAACTGATATTTAAAAAAACTTATTTAAATAAATTATTACATTAGTGGGGAACGGAGTGTCTTAACACTAGGTTCCCTCTGCCTACCCTGCTGTGTGCGGGATATAGCGTGAAGCTAATTTAATTTTTTTTATTTTTATTACATATATTACAACATTGTATTCACTTACAAGCATACCTAATAGTTTTAGTTTTTTTAGGGTCATAAAGTAAGCAAAGCTACGAGCAGTATCTAATATATAACATACTATACAAATACACGATTTAACGATTTCTGGCAGATGGAGACGTGGCTCACCAGTGGACCACGTCAACGATAATACTTCTACATAAGAAAGGAAGAATAGATGATATAGGTAATTATAGACCTTATGTGCAACATGTACAAAAAATATTTTCAAAGATACTTTTAGACCGCTTAACTAAGGACTTCGAAGGATTTTTTCAATAATAGGTCATATACACACAATAAAACAAATTATTCAAAAATGTAACGAATACAATATTATTTTCTATTTAGCATTTATCGATTATAATAAGGCTTTCGATTCATTAAAACACGTGAAGATATGGGAGGCTTTAAAAGTACAAGGAGTCGACGCCAAATATATACGCTTGATCATTAACATCTATAAGAACGTGAGAGCAAAAATAAAGACAGAAAGGATTGGAGAATATTTTTCGATATAAAGAGGTGTGATGCAAGTGGATCCAATGTCACACAATCTTTTTTCGGCAGTTCTTGAGAATATATTTAGACGTCTTGAACGGAGTAAACATGGACTGAATGTTAATGGCGTATAATTAACCCACTTAAAATTCGCAGACGATTTAATATTAATATCTCAAGATCCAGAGAACCTTCAAGAGACGTTAAAGCAACTTCTAGACGAAAGTGAAAAAGTGGGCTCATCTATTACTACAACAAAAACTAAGCTATGACAAGTATAAATATTCCCATAACCATTCACGATAATATAATAGAATATAAGGAAGAATATATATATATACGTACCTTGATCAAATTGTATCTCCTGCAGAAATCACAAATAAAGAAATCAATTACAATTAGTTACATCAATTACAATGTCAACACAATATAGAACGGAACATACTATGAGTACATATCAAATTAAGAGACAAAAAAACTTAAAAATTATGAGAAAACTAACGAGATCACCGATGTTACTTATTGCATAAAAACACTTAATGAAAATGGGCAGGTCACATAATTAGGTACACCTAATTAAAAAATTAAATGGTCAAGAGACGTAACGGAGTGGTGCCCGAGACATAACAAAAGGAACAAAGGGAGACAACGTCGCAGATGGGAAGATGACATTAGGAAGATAGCGCGCATTACTTGGACCAGACAAACACAAAACCGCGTTCAGTGACAAGCTCTAGGGGAGCCTATGGGAAGTAGTACAATCTTCACGTGCTGGTGTCAGGTACTTAAATATAAATAATTTGTAATAATAAGGTTAAGTTCTATTTTATTATTTAATATTATTATTATTTTATTTTATTTTAAGTTCTCTTCGAACACGAAGGTTATGAAAAAACTAAGCACGTGCCTACGCCAAGTGCGTAGTTAGGATAAAAAAAAATAGAAAAGTTATATTAAGTTTTGAATGTACTACTAATTGGGGGGTTGCAGGTTTCAAGTTTGAGACAAATTTACGCACTATTCGGCGTTTAAAATTACTGCTTTCTGTAAAAGAATGTATATAAAAGGTGATATTTGAAGTGTATTAAGACTTTATTGTAGAGCGTAAGGTATAACGCCCATGGTAGACAGAACTATAGGAATTGTTTTTGTTGTGGTAACTTTCCTCTGTGTCTTGGGCCTCAATAGCGAGATCTGTATACTTTGTTATTTTTTCAGTATATGTTGATTCTAAATTGTGTGTGTTGCAAATAGAAATATCGATAAAATAAACAGAATTACGAGTTTTGTCAAAAATTGTAAGATCTGGTCGGTTATAATATATCGTTTTATCGGTTACTATTGTCCTATCCCAGTATATTCTATAGTTATCATTTTTATTTTCGGTTATAAAATTGTATTGGAACGCTAAATTTTGATGTATAATGGCCGCTACTTGATCGTGCCGATGTTTATAGTCACTCTGGGCTATAGACATACAGGCGCCGGTTATATGCTGTATTGTTTCTGAGCTACTGTGGCAATGTCTGTAGGTATCTAAAATGTTTGGTTTTCGGATTATATATTTTAAATAATTCTTTGTCTCTACTACTTGGTCTTGTATAGCAAGAATAAATCCTTCTGTCTCAAGGAAAAGATCACCTCGCTTCAGCCAAGCGTTCGACGCAATTAAGTCGACATGTGGTTGCTGCAAGTCATGGCAAGGTCTTCCGTGCAGAGACTTCTGGATCCATTCCATTCCAGTAACAAATCAAGATATCTTCGGTTTTTTGTTTCTAAACATGTAATAGTGAGGTATGTACGCCATATGAATTCGTTCATATCTGTTGTCCACTTTTTTCGCGTACGACTTTGGCCAGTGGTGGATGCAGAATTAACGGCAGGTGCCGTCTGCATAACATCCTCTAGACCTTGTGTGTAAGTTGATAAGGAGTCAGACCTACTTATTATTATTATACAAATACACAAAATGTCGAAGAAGAAGCCAAATCAAATTATTTTATATGCAGCACATAAGACACTCCGTTCCCCGCTGTTCTTGGTCTGTACATTGAACATACTGTACAAAATAATAATTGAAGGAGTGTTAGGAACAGTAATAAAACCCAAAACCACAAAAAAAAAATGTTTGTTTGTCTGTGAGATTAGCGGGTACAAATAGACAAACAGTCTGTTTGTTCGCGCTAATCTCCGGAACTACTGGACTGACTTGAATAAAACTTTTTTTTGTTGTATAGCATTAAGTCTAGGTAACATATAGGGTACAGTTTATTTTGAAAATCTTGGTACCTGATGTGGAACCTTAACAGCCTGTCTAAACTATAAGAGACATACATATACTGCCTTAAAGAAAATCGAACAAAATGACAAAAAATTCCACCTACATAACAGAAATGAAGGCCAGGAGTACTTGACGTGGAATCCTAGCAGCCCATCTAACCCCGAAAAGATATAAATATACCGTCTTAGTAAAAGTTGATTAAAATAACAAGCATTTTCTGTCCACATAAAAAAAATGAAGATCTGGAGCAGCTGATATGGAACTCCAATAGCCCAGCTAAACCTTAAGAGATATGAATATAATGGCTTAGGAATAGTAGTTCTGCGTGGTCAGTGTTGAATGAAATGAGGTTATTATTATTAAAATAACATAAGCTATGAGTACATCCACGCTGTGAAGGCGGTAACAGTTGATTATAATGATAAATATATTATTGAAAATTTTGCCTCGCCCGTGAAGAATAAGTACGATCTTTGATGGACGCTCGTGCATACCCCTTTCACCTATATCTACCCTATTTTAGACGAGTTTGCTAAAAGTATAATAAAAAATGTTTATGTTAGAAATGTTCATGGTCTATAGACGAAACAATGATTAGATCTAGGAGTAAGGGAGAACAATGAGGAACGAAATGAGTAGCACTAAATGAAATCAGATGTAAGTTTAAGCTAAGAACTATATAAGCAGTCATAGCTATCTTTACTAATCGTTCTTATATTTTTTATGTAATAATTAGTAAAAATTAACTAATTATTATAAATTGTTACTTTTAAATAAATTTTAATTTTCACCTATCTTTATGTTATGAATATTTTTATGATTTTACTCCATTCGTGGCCATTGTACCAAAATTGGCACACTCATGTTTGGAGAGTTTTAACGCTAGATATAATTTCGTTCATTTATATAAATAAAAAAAAAACACTTGATTATTAAATTTATTTATTAAATAATAACTTTTCTTAAACTCTAATTAAATAGGGCCATTTTCTTATAATCTATTTGGCATGCAAAATCAACTAGAAATTTGTATAAAACAATCGATTATTTGGTTTCTTATAATACGTAGAAACATATAAAGAGTAAAATTATAAATAAATTACTTTTTATTAGCGTTAATGACACAAAAAACAACTTTAAGTATCAAATAAAAACAACTGAACATCAAAACAATCTACACCACCAATAGTTGAGTTATAAAACTTTTAGAGTTCGTATTGATGATGCCTGCATCTTCATAACAGTACGATGACAAATAAATCAATTTCGAACAAAACACTGGTTTGAAGGAAACCAACGTAAGTGGACCGTCGTAACGAAAGAACTGCGGGTCGACCTCGTTCTGCTGTTTTGCAGTTCCTCTGAAATCTCTCATATATTCCCTCGAAGTATGCCCTATATCATACCACCTATTATATGGTTCAAGATGTAATTTTTTTGCCAAAGAAAGCGCTGTGAACCAGTTGATTGTGACATTCCTATTTGTCCCATACGGTTTGAATTGCGTTATGTCTGAAGGAAAGGTATATGAGGTGATTCGCGGTTCATGTTCCACGTATCATGGGCACAAACCTCCTATAGAAAGTCTGGTGGATTGTTACGTGACGTGACGTGGACGTATCTTTCCTCAGGCTTTGATGGTTACTAATTAAAAGTTTTGAAGTAGGTGGCAAGCTAATGCTACAACAGCCTTATTACAACATCGAATTACTAAGCCTGTTTGTTTTACTTGGCACCGACTTCAAAATTATAAAATCTTTTTTTACAAAATCAAAGTATGTTTTACATTATGTAAATTATTTTTTACTTTTTAGTGCGTTGTTTGAACTTGGTTTTTCCTTTGATTTAATTTATTTGATTAACAATTAAATATTCCACTATGCAAATGGTTATAAAATTGTAAATTTTGCCCCAAGATTTTGTAACAAAAAATCATTAACTAAGTGTTCCCAAATTGATACAGTGATCGAGAATGAGTTAAAAAAAATAATTAATTTACACAAAATCATCAGAACCCTATCATATAGAAAAAATCCATAAAGACTTAGAACTGACCTTGATATCAAGGCTAGTTCTAAGCCTGCTTATGCAATTGCTAATTGCTTTAATAATTCAAATAAATATATTTTTTCTTAACATATGGTAAATGTAGTAAATTAATTTTTCCATCCTATTGCAAAGAAAAATGTTCCTTCATATATTTATAAAAACTACTGAACCGATCTTAAACGGTGGACGATAGTATTTTATTGTAAAAATACAATACAATTAAAAAAAACTTATAATCAGTTCAGCAAAAAAGTTTTAGAAATTTTTTACATTTTTTATTTTGAACGTAATATTTTAACGCAATATTTTATGTTGGCATCGCACCTATAGTGACTACTATAGGTGCGATACCAACATAAAATATTAGAACACAAATTAATTCAGTGTTTTGAATAAATAACTAACCCATCTCTAAATGACAGTTTAAAATTGAAACATACCTGCCTCAGCTTTCAATAGAATGTTGTGTTTTTACATTACTACACCCAACTTTAACCGACCGTACTGTAAAAACATGTACTGCAATATTTTAGCAAGTGACTTTAAAAGATTGTGCACTTAATCTGGATTCCGAAATGGTATGATACTTGCTGTATTACTCGTACTTCTATGTTGAATGGGAAAATAACATAAAATGTTAGTTATAAGTACGAATACACGCCATTTACCAAGTTAACCTTTAGTTAACAAGGAAACGTGGATATCAAGTCATTAGTTAGTTTTAGGTGCAAATTGAAATAAAATTCAGTCATTGAATTTCTGCAGTTATGACTTTACTTCAATCAGATTTACAGCAAATGTTTGAACTGTTTGCCTTCAGCTGCAATGCAAGCTCTACATCTCCTTTAAAATGATCGTGTAATAAAACGGGCGTATCTTCTCGTCTCAATCAAACTTAGCAATATTGGAACATAACAACTTAACACTAACATTTTAAATAATTGTACGGAATCGGCCTGAACTCGGTTCCATTCAAAATATAATTAGACATCGCGTAAAAGACAAAGTGGTGATCCATTCATCCATTAATAATGAAGTAATAAAAAAAACATTAACCCTTTTACTGCAACTCCATCAATCCAAAATTTAAATGTCCACTAGGAGTCGCAAATCGGGATCATTCAAAAATACCGAGATATTGTACCAAATTAAGGTGCCTTAAAATACCGGTTTTAATTTTACATAATCCGGGATTTTGATATTTTCTTTCTTTACCAAGATAAAAGTTAGATACTAATTAAAAGATGCCTGCAATTTAATTCCAGCTTCTTTAAGATATACAATGGTCGTATATATAGGCACGTGACCGCGAGCAACGAGATTCTAAGAAATTACAAAATTTTCAATTGTTTATGTTCAAAAATAAGAGAATATATAACATGAACGACGACGACATAGGAAAAGAACTTTCCCTGCCTCCTTGTTAAGGTCATGGCTAGCAGCGAGACGTGGGATGCAGCCTCATCTTTTGGCAAGGCAGTGGTGATCAAGAGAGAGAGTCAGCAGAACAGACAAGGGAAGCTTCTGCTGAACTCGCCATCCACCGTAAGAGACCGGGTTACCGGATGGGGGCAATAGCCGATTTTCCTCCCTAATGAGCCAGAAGGCGGTTAGCTTTGGGAAGCCGATTGCCTGCTAACTTGGCCCGAATAGGAACACGCAGGTTGCTAGCGCACACTACTCCGGACAGGCCGTCGAGAGTACACCACCCTTGACTTCACGGCGTGCCTTACAGGTATCCCCTGCCACATTTCACAGAAGATTTTGGCTAGTCCGCGTGTCCCACATAACCCGCTCGAGTCCCAACTCAGGCGGGTATCCATAGTAGGATTTCTTCACGTTAAAAAAAGGTTCTTGATTATTTAAAATTTAATATGCTACGGAATTTATAAATTTAAGTTATGATTATTTAACATAGTGCAGCATAGATATTAGGCATTATGGTATATTTAATAATAACACGCCTTAGGAATGAAATACTCGCTCCAATCTGTTTCAAAGGTATCATTATTACAAATAATTTAATATGTATTTGTATAACATTGATTTAAAAAAAAAGTACCGCTGAGTTTCTTGCGCCGATTCTTCTTAGGTCTGAGGCATTAACTTTAATAAACTGATGGTAAATTATTTGACGTTCTAAAAATGAATCATGTAACTTCTTATTTTGAATAAAATTATTTGCATTTGACTTGACTTTGAACATTGTACTTAAAGCTTATAAAGACGGAACATTCACGACCAATATTTACAATTATTATAAATTCTATAAGATCTATAAATATCGTAAAGTTAGAATTTTTTTTAAGCTGTGGTCCAAAAAGTCCTGCTGTGCTGTTGTAGGAAAACTACAAACCTGTCAGAAAATTGTATGCATTGCTCCGATATTGTTAAATACATCAGCTTCACGATGTGTCCCTTACACAAAAAGGTAAGCAGGGGGAACGTAATATTAAGACACTTCGTTCCCCACTTTGCACCGAATTCTAGAGATATAGTGTGTTGAGTGGCGGAACTCAACGAAGCGAAGAAATGAAAATATATTTTTTTAAATAAATATTTCATTTCCTCGAGTGGGGATCGAACACACAACCAGTTAATTTTACAGCCACACTTTAGACTAGCCTCAATATTGTTTTCAAATTTGTATTGGCTCAGATATTGTAGAACAATCAAAAAGAAATAACCGGTCATTACTTCTTAAGCAGATTGATTGTTTTTCTTCTATTCAAAAAAAAAATGCGTGTACGATACAAAAAATATATTTCTAAGTAATATTTAAAACCAAATTGGAAATGTCTATAAAACAAATATTATATTATTACATAATTTTTTGTGTTGTAATTTAATATAAAAACCATAACTAATTATGATTATCTTAAAGCCCACTTCTTATTACAAATATGTTTTTACAGGAAACAACGCAATTATGAGTAGATAGGATTCATGGGTTCTAGACCAGTTGCGGATGAGGTCCGAAACCGAGATGGCCCAGAATCGCTTCTCGGTGCTCACGAGGTATGTTCCGCCTAAAAAAACCAAAAGAAAAAATAAAAGTTTCTCGGCCACGCTGAATCTATGCCCACTTTCCGTTTTGCCCTATCTCTTCAGGTTATTGAGATAGCTTTTGATTCTTAACAACTCCGCTTCCCCTCAATAATTCTTAATTACTATCATCTTTTCGGAAGCGCCTATATCTCACTTTCCTCATCTCATTACACTCGTATTACTGATTATCTGACTATCCATCCATCAGCCTTTCTGAGTCCACTGCTGGACATAGGCCTCCCCTAATGCACGTCATTCTGGCCGGTCCTGCGCCCTTTGAATTCAGCGGATTCCCGCTGTCTTCCTTAGGTCGTCAGTCCATCTTGTTGGAAGGCGGCCTGTACTCCTTTTAGGACCTTTCTTCCTCATCGGTTATCGTCCTCCTGACAATATAGCCTTCCCATTGCCATTTCAGCTAGCAGATTTTGAGAACTATGTCGGTCGAGAACTATGTCGGTATGATCCGTAGACGAACGCAGGTTGCGTTCGTCTACGGATCGTTTCGAATTCTGTCTCGTAGAGAAATACCTCTCTCCATCGCATGCTTAGCGACTTTGGGCCTTGTGGTGACGGACTATGTCTCAGCGTCGTAGGTCGATACTGGCAACACACTTTGGTTGAAAACTTTGGACTTCAAGCAGAGGGATTCTATACGTGAAGTAACCTCTCTCTGAAAATTGGACTTATCCATTCGGGTCACTTGTCCCAGGTAGTTATACTCATCAACAACTTCCAGAGGTACGCCTTCAACAACGACCAGAATGGGTGTAACATGTAACATAACCTGACTATTGCTATTCTTAAATAATACGTATTTAGGTATGTGCATATAAATATCTTTATTTCGGTGACGTGTGTGCCTACTCATACACCATTGTTTGTAAATAGGCTACTTTAACGGCAAAATCAATTTCTTTACTGTAATAACTATAAATGTATAAACCAAAATACTTTCTGTTGTATGCAGTTTACAATATTTTATTGTTTACCTAGTAGCTATTACTTGTTTATAAATGTAACCTATCCTGAGGGGCTGGTACTGTATGCCGTAATACAGGTCTCCTTGTACGGCAACAGTGGTATCCACTAAAATTGCACTAACTGTGTAGCTAACCTATCCTAAGATATTTTATATTTAAGAAACTATAAATGGTGATAAATACAGTTATTATTACTAACAAACATAGCGAATTTAAAATTGTGTACATACATTCATTGATCTGCATTTTTGTTATTTCTCAATATTTGCACACTTTCATAATTATCCTGATTCTATTTTTTACTTTCTGTCACGACATTTGTCATTTACATTTAGTAAACTTTCTTATATATATATATATATATATATACATATATATCATATATCCCTCATCGTTCGTTACTTTTGCACAATTCGAGCAATAATTGTAATGTCAGATACTTGTTGTATAGACAACGTTGTGTTAATTAATTTAACATTTTGGAGGAAAATACTCAAAAACATTACCTTTACCCATCGTTGTCTAACGACGCGCAAGATGTGCCACTGATCCTACACAAGTTAAAAAGAACCAACATTAATAACATAGATGAGTGCTTCAAAAAGCCGACTAAGAAGAAGAAAAAAGTCTCCTTATGTGTTGGGAGAGCGTGCAAATAGCGTGGAACATCATATATATCGACAAATACTATTGATGCGGCTAAAGCTAAGCATCTCATCAAGATCTCTATCTTGACATCTCTGATGTACGACTTGAAAAAACTTGCGAGGAAATCAACAGATGAGCACTTGATACATGTCAGTAGACGCATAAAGTATTACACAACTAGAAACAGCGCTAACTTTTATAAGACCAAGGATGTACAATATAAAAAAGAAATTGCTGACTCTCCAGATTGTAGAAAATACCACTATTGAGACAATTATGTAATACTGTGAATATGATACAAATTTTCAATAAATCATTTTATGAAACCGTTCTTCGGATTTCATTTCATATCTCTACTTATAAGTTTACACACAGGGAAAAATAATAAAACAGTAACATAAAATTAGTATATTTAATTTTAGGAAAAGGCGCTTAAACATTCTAGTTACAATCTTATGATTATGTAGAACGTCATTATCAAACATATTTATAAAATTACACATAGTTATACCAATATGTCTTAAATAAATAAAAACTTAAGCTCCTCCGTTCTTCAAATTAACTGACAAATTTCCAAATAATGATTAAGACTGTTAATTGTAATAAGCTGTTGGGCTTGCTTTGAGTTCGGGCTTATTGGGCTTCTTTTTCTTTTTAGTTTTATGCATGGGTTTTGTTTTTTTAAATATTTTTTATAACATTAGTTTCGACTTTCATAACATATAACATATAATTTGTTCCCTCTCAGTATTATCCATATTTTTACCGATTAAAGTGAACTTTTAATGTTTAATTGTGTTAAATATCAAAGTGGACTTTGTGTGCATCATTGCTAGTCAAGTTTTATCATTTGAACTACTGTTAGTGTCTAAGTATCATTATTTGAACTTAATAATTTATATAGAAATTGTCATTAGTCTATTAGGGTAACTGATGTGTCAATAGTGTCAACGATTTCTGTACGGACTTTGTACTCTCGTGCATTCTTTTCACTGCGTTGCAATTTTGCACTCTGTATCTGTCGTGTGGTTGTAGCTAGTACGATGATGTACCTATAATTTGCAGTAGTAGTTGTAATGGCTATTGCCACCCGCAATGTGTGGCAGCATCGCCAAAGACTGAACCAACGTTACGTAGTGGATCAGGATGGACTTACCCGGAGTGTATATCGGTGCAGCCGTGATCTTCGTCCAAATACTGTTAATGTTTTCGAAGGTCAACCGAGGTCTCCCCCTACCTCTCTTACCACTCACTTTTCCAGCATAAATCTATTGTGCCATTCTTTCACCACTCATTCGTTCGACGTGCTCAAACCAGCTGAACACGTTCTTCTTCATTTTCACCGTGACATCCTCGCTAGTACCTGCCATTCTTTGCATCACTTCATTGCGGATTCGATCAGCTAAGCTGATTCCGCATATCCTACGAAGAGATCGCATCTCCACAGCATTCATCTTTCTTTCATTCTTCTTCTGTAATACTCACGTTTCGCTCATACTTCCCAAATATGTTCAGTAGAAAAAAGCCTTTCACTTGTTCTAATATCTTATTTACACTCAACTTGCATTCCATCCTTTCTTCATCTCTTTCAAAAATCGGAACCTTTGTTTCAGAGTGGTGATACTTTTCTTTCAGAGTGGTGACCAATGCTGGCAACTCGCATTCTGATGATGCAATAAGCACTGCATCATCTGCGTACAGCAAGCAATTAACATTCAGGTCACCTACTTTCACTCCCATGTCACTTTGTTTCACTCCTTGGAGACAGCTATCGAAATACAAATTGAACCGCCAAGCTGACATGGCGCACCTTGTTTAACACCCGATCGGATGTCAAACCAGGGCGACATGCCAGTTCCTACTCGCACGCAGCCTGAGTGAGATCTATAAAGAGACTTCAACCTGCTGCAAGGCTCCGCTCACATTGTACTGGGGTAGTATCTCCCATATTCTCGCTCTTACAACTCTGTCAAACGCCTTTTCCAAGTCCACAAAAGCACAGAACATTTTTTAGTTAAGGGCCTAAAATTTTTCCGTGATCATGCGGAGAGGAAAGATCTTAACCATACACCCTCTTCCAGGTCTAAACCCTCCTTGGGCCTCCCACAACAGCCTTTCAGATCTCTATTACATTCTTCTCGCTAAAACTTTAGCATAAACTTTATACCTAAGCTAATCAAACTAATAGCCGTATGGCTAGCACAGTCTATCTGTGAACCTTTGCCTTTATACAAAAGCACGTAACTCCATTTGCTCCCACTGCTACCGCATTTCAGATTTCGTATTGCACTCTAAACTTCTACCTATAATACATAGTTTAATAATAAATCACTTTAGTAATAATATTTATCAAAAATATCTTATAGGTATATTATTTAACATATTTAAAACAAAAAAAAATATTATTATACATAATATATTAATCAACATTAACGAAAAACAATAATGACACCTGGAACATCGACGGGCAAGAACAGCGTGCAACAAAGCGCGCAATATTCGTGCGTTCGTTGGTCGGGCCGGTTGGTTAATGTTATAAAATTCCGGATTTTCAGGAAAACTCATCGCTAACTTTTGCCGATGTATGTTATGTATCATTGTATATCTTAAAGAAGCCTGGATTTAATAGCAGGCACGTTTTAATTGCAATAATTAACTTTTTACCTTTGTAAAATTCGAAAATATCGAAAATCCCGGTTTTTTGTAAAATTAAAACCGGGATTTTTAGACCTATATTTGGTCCGATATACCGGGTTTTTTGAATCCCGGGATCCCGGATTGCGACTCCTAATGCCGACAGACAGATAACAAGAACTTGAAGAAGAATCCCTCATCAACTTCATCAGGGTAAACAGCTATTGATAAGTCCGCGGACATATCTTTAGATTTTGACTTTATAAGACAAGATTTGAAAAGAGATTTAGAGTCTAATTTTAAAACTTTTATAAATATCGAGCTTAATATTATTAAGAATGAAGTACAAGAAATTAAAACGTCCATCGACTTTAATAATAAAAAGTATGATGAGATAAAAGAACGATTTGAGTTGTATGATAAAAGTGTTATGTCAGTTAATCATTTAACCAGCGACATACGTTTAGAGTACGTTTTAAAGTCTTCACTTTCCAAGTTAGACCACGATAATAATATTAGAGACAAGTGCGCGCGTCAGTCTAATTTTGAAATTTGTGGAATTCCTGAGAAAAAATATAAAAGTCTTTTTAATATTATTGAGAACATTTCCAACCATATATTTTTTATATATGAAAATATTTAGGTCAATTAAAACGATAAACGATTGTAATTTACTTCAAAAGGTCTTGTGTAGATTAATATCCTATTGTGGCGATAATCACGTATACTAGAAAAAAGAATCCTATATTTCCTATATAGGAATCCTAAATTATATAATATCCTAAATTTGAAAATAATTTAGTCACTAGACCAGTGGTTCCCAACCAGTGGTCCGCAGAAGCCTAAATGTGGTCCCCGAACGATTGTAATTTTGTTGTTTAATTATCACAGTTAATTTTTAATATACCTACGTGCATAGTGGCCCTTGCTACCAAGAATGATATAAAAGTGGTCCTTGATCTAGAAAAGGTTGGGACTAGACAAAGTGAAATACGGGACCTTAGTGTTGACTTGGATGATAAGTTGTTGTTTGCTTCACGTATTGCCCTTATAGCTCAAAAGGCATACAAAATGTTATGCTTTGTATTGCATATATCAAAGGATTTTAAACGGGCTGATAATTTTCATTACCTTGTTTAATGCTCTGGTTCGGTCAATCTTGGCGTATTGTTCCACGTGTTGGAATCCTGAATATAAAGTTTACACCAGAAGAATTGAATGTTTATATTATAAGTTCCTTCGTCATTTAACAAAACAGAATTTAAGTTAACAAGGCTGATTATTAAAAAACAGATTAAAAATATATTATTACATTTATAAATGAATTTAAGTCAAAGCTCAAGTGAAATTATCTAATTTCGCTTTGAGTGAGATTAAATTTATATTTAGACAATGTGTCTCCAAATGGATCTAAGATTTTTTTGTTCTTTTTGAATATTTGTGATATCGTTTGTGCTATTAAGATATTTTGATATTTATATAAGTACATTAAGTCTAACAAATCACTTCCGATCCTTAGAGTATGCTTTTTGAAATATGCCTGTTTTATGTTATATAAATTAATTTCTTTGGCCCTATCATGAACGAATGTCAGATGATAAAGAAAACGCTTTTGCAACTTCGCTATTCGCAAGCAGTGTGTCGCATAATGCGGCCTCCACATCACGCTACCATACTCTAAAATGCTTCTTATTAAGCTATTATATAATACTATTTTAGTATTATAATTTCGAAGCATTTTGCTGTTCTTAAGAACGAAATCTAGCATTTTTTAGGCTTTTGTGATCATATTGTCTATGTGTGGATTAATTTTGATTTTAATCGAATATCAGACCTTGACATTTGATGCTGCTAACGCATTTTACATTTATGTTTTTGATAAATTTATCCGTATCATCATACTATTAATTATACATTGTACCTACAAAAATAGAAAAAAAAATAACGGACAACACGGAAACGGAACGTAAAACCCAGTGATTACAAGAATATTAGAAAGTTTAAATTAGCTTCATGCTGTAGTACCCCGAACACAGCAGGGTAGGCAGAGAGAAGTAAATGATAAGATCCCCATTTTCTACCGAATTGTGGAGGTATTGAGTGTTCAGTGGCGGAACCCAGAGCGAAAATATTAAATATTTAATTTCCTCGAGTGGGGATCGAACCCACTACTAGTCGCATTCACAGTCACATAACTGCGTCCTTACCTCACTACTATTAGGAGACTTACATAAAATAAAAATTAAATCAGCTTCACGCTGTATCCCGCACACAGCAGTGGGTGCTGGTGCAGGTGGGGTGTAGTAAGATATCACGTGTATTTATTTTATAAGGTGCTTGCTAATCCGTGATCCGAGGATAATGTTCATATATTTAATAAATAATGTTCATGTACTAGTACAAATGTTTTTTGCATGATTATAATATTCAATTTTAGTTTATGTATATAATATAGGTATATCGGCTCTAAAATAACTCTTTAAAAGCATGTGTTATGCTTTGTAGCGAAAAATAATTAAACTTCTAAGAATATTATATCTCTTCTCTATCTCTATCTCTTCTCTATCTCTATCTCTTCTCTATCTCTATCTCTATATATATTATAAAATAAGAACGCATTTCGTCTCTGTCTGGCCTTTCTACGCTTTCTTCTTCTAAACCACCCAACGGATTTTGATGCGGTTTTCACCATTACGTAGAGTATTTCTCAGGGAAGGTTTATATATAGCTTATTATATGTATATTTTATTGTTATTTGTCATAAATATGATAAATGTGTATAAAGTCCTACCCGTTGAGACACTTTCACGCATGCGCTGCTTTAATGGTAAGTCCTACATGAAAACAATGTACTAGAGTATTATTCCTCTTAATAAGATCTACAAAAAAGTCAGCGCATAAGCGCAGTAAGGATAACATACAGTGAGCATATTTCTGTCTAAAAATAGTCATTTGAATATATTTTTTATTTTGAGGGATGTTTGTCCATAATGGTATCAATCCTTATCCTTTTAAATACTTTATTAATTTTCTACGTAAAACGAAGATAAAATTAGCTCTTTACACTAATTTGAAATTACGAATAGTTTTAGGGAAAAACGCATTTAATTGTTGACACATCACGCCGGCTATAAACCGCAGTTTTGGCGCAAGTTTCATTTATTACCTTACTCTCAGCATATAAATAAGTATATTAGTTACGTTGGCCATTTAATGTAGATGAAAACTGTCTTTTACTGTTTTTCATTTTAATAAGTACTTTAGAAGTTGTTACAATATCAAAAAATCCTTGCTTTGAAACGGCTCGCCACGCGCCATGCGTCCCCCCGCGCCCCGCGACGTTTTGCTTATAGAAGCGCGTCCGCCGCGCCCGCCTGCCTCTGTAGTCTGTACTGTAGAAAAGTAGATGTAGATGCGATTGTACGTATTGGATAATTGGAGTTTAATATATTTAGTTTCGTCTTTTTTGATTAATAGAATAGTAGGTAGTCTTTTGTTCATAATTTCTTCCGTTTAAGTATTTTAGTTTAAGAGAAACTGTGCTCTTTGGGCTTTTGTTTATCAATTCTTTCGTTTAAGTATCCTGTTGTTTATTTTGTTTACTCTTCTTCTTCTTTTATTATTTTCTTTACCTTTTTAAACATAGGAAATGTTTTGAATTTAATTATACCACGACAAAGTCGTTCAAATATAGGTCGTAGAACAAGAAATGCAAATAAAAATCGTTTAAATCTTACTAATAAAAGCGTATAGGAGACGGAAATTAGATAGTATTTTAAATATATTTTTTTATTGAGAAGGATGTGTGTCCATTATGATATTAATCCTTATCATTTTAAATAAGTTATTAATTTTCTATGTTAAACAAAGATAAATTTTGCTCTTTACAATATTTCGAAATTACAAATAGTTTTAGAGAAAAGCTATATCGACTCATATTTACTCTGAGTATATGAATAAGTATATTAGTTACCTTGGCCATTTATTGTAGATCAAAATGTTCTTTACTGTTTTTCATTTTAATAAGTACTTTAGAAGATTAGTAGCACAGATTTGAAATTACGATACTAAAAAATTCTTGCTGTGTAACGGCTCGCCGACCACCACGCGTCCCCCCGCGCCCTCGACATTTTGCTTATAAAAATGGACCCGCCGCACCCGCCTAGCTTCTTTCCCCTGGGCATGGAAGGAGGGCCTGCTCATCATGTTGCCCAAGGCTGGGAAGAGCCCATAGCAGCCTGAGGGGTACCGATCTACAACCCTCCTTAGCGCGGTCGCCAAGCTGTTCGAGAAGTTATTCCTCTCACTTCTCCAGGCGCACATCCACCCACGAAGCGAGCAGTTTGGCGAGCGGTATACCACTCTGGTTACACTACGCCGTAACAGCGATCAACCGAAAGGAGAGTGCAATAGCAGTCTTCTTCGACGTAGTATACGTATTCGACCGCGTCTGGCACCCGGACCTACTTCATTAAGTGCTCAGATCCGGTTCCCCCAGCACGTCGCGCATGTCTTTGCCTCCCTGTCTCAGTGACAGGACATTTTGCTTGAGAGTTGAGAGTTCGAGGTCTAGCAGCGACTCGATCGCTGCCGTTGTTCCCCAGGGCAGCATTTTGTCACCTGCTCTCTACGCACTATACACTGATGACATCACAACGCCCTAGCGAGTATCACTCAACGAGAAATCCTGCAGGTGGTCCAGAACCTCATCCTCCGTCGAGTGACGCAGGCGCCATACTACGTGAGAAACACCACGCATCACCGCAACCAAGTTATCCAATAATTATAAAGTATTTCATCGCGGCATAGTTGGTTACATCTTTCGTTTAAGTATTTTTGGGTAAGAGAATAGTAGGTAGTCTGTTGTTTATAATTTCTTTCGTTTAAGTTTTCTGTTGTTTGTGTCATTTGTTAAGGTGTGTGTTTTTTAAACAATTGGAACATCTTTATTGGAACTACGAAAATGTGGGTTGCATTAAGTTTTAAATAATTTTCACATTAGTAATCTTAAGTGCTTTGCAAACATAGGTACATTATATGAATAATTCAATAGTTAAAGAGGGCGAAGCCGCGAGCGGGTCGCTAGTTATAATATATTATAACATATTCATTCTTACAGTTTTTGTTCACTACTTGCTAGCAATTACTAAGTTTTTTGTTTAACACGAACTTAACTATTTGATTAATGTTGTAATTAACATAATAACATCGAATGAATCTTTTAAAATACAAGTCGCTCGGCTCTCTGTAAGTGTTTTAGTGCCAATTATTTTTAGAGCAGGTCAACTGTTACTTAATTCAGAAGAAATTTACATATTATTATAACGGATAGTTCATTAAATAAAATCAAAATGAATCAGCTTCACGCTGTATCCCGCACACAAGACACAGCAGGATAGGCAGAGGAAACCTAGTGTAAGAAACTCCGTTCCCCACTTTCTGCCGAATTCTGGAGGCATTACGTGTTAAGTGGCAGAACTCACGCCGCGTTTTGCCTCGACACCAGAGCGAAGAAATGGAAATATAAATTTAAGTGAATATTTCATCTCCTCGAGTGGGGATCGAACTCACAACCAGTCGGTTTTACAGTCACACTTCGTACCGCTGCGCCACGACTGGCCTCAGTGACTTATATAATATGTACATTGCCTAAATCACGAAATATCACAAGGACTGGGGTGTAGTAAGATATCTCGTGTATTTATTTCATAAGGTGCTTGCTAATCCGTGATCCGAGGACAATGTTCATATGTTTAATAAATAATGTTCATGTACTAATACAAACGTTTTTTGCACGATTACACTATTCCATTTATTATTTTTACGCCAGTCAAAACAAACTGCGATCTGTAAAAAATAATATTTTAATTATTTTGAAAAAAAACAAAATTGGAAAATAATAATCTGATGTGTTTTTCTTGATATTTATATTTACTATTTAAAGTCCGTTATTTTTAGAGTTGGAACGAACGAACGTTTTTTTTTAGCTTTCATTTGGTATATTTTGTAGATATAGCTCTTAATGAAAAAATTTTTTTTCTTGGCTGGTACTGACTTTATAAATAAGGAATGTTAAAATGTAAATAAGTATATAAGTATCAATGATTTCATTTAATATTTTTTTTTTTCTTAACTTTTTTTTTTTTTTTTGAAGTAATTAAAATATTATTTTCTACAATTTAGTTTTTGTTTAAGTTTGTATAAATACATAAGTATAGTTTTGAAGTCGGTTTTATAGTTTTTACAGAAATTATTTTAATTTTTTTAATTTTAAATAAAAAATATTGTTTATTGTTGCTAGAAGCACTAATACAAGAGTAGGTATTATAATTATCAGCCTAGTGGTCTTGTCCACTGCTGAAAGTAAGCCTCAATATAGCCAAATATATATTAATACATCAAAATTACAACAGATTTTTTTTGAAAGTGCAGATTTTAAGCTCAAACACCAAGGTTATTGTATATGGAATAAAAACACTTTATACAATAATGAGTTAAGTGCATAGATGACATGCATATGTATCGATTCGGAATTTTGTCGTTAACCGGAATGTTGATTATAGAAAAATGTCACTCTTAATAATTTATTGACCATAATTAATATTTAATTTAAAAAATTGACTTGTGTCTCAAAAACGATAAAATTAAAGACCATACAATATAGAGTAAAAATACTTAGTAATGATCTCTTCTATCGACTGTTTCAACTTGTCTTTAATTATCTCTATATATAATAAGACAGTAAAAATATTTTCTCTGTACATTTAGTAATTTTGACTGAAATGGATAGAGGGACATTTAAAAAGAATAATAGAAAGCAAAAAGATTTTTTTTTATTTCTTGTCTGTCTGTCTGTAGATATTTATGTCCACATTTTTCTCTGAAAGTACTGAACTGATTTACTTGAAAATTTCACTAATTGCTTTGTTTTAACTCAACTTAACTACTAAAGTTTGGTTCATCAAAATCGGTTCATTAAAAAAAAAGTTATCGTCATTTGAATGAACCCAAGGCATTACTTTGCCTGCGAATGTTATATTGCAATCGCGCTGGTAAGATTCCTGGCTAAAGAATGACATTCGAAACGTCTTGGTTATATGACTGTTTATAAAAATATATATATTTTTGAAGCACTATTATACAATATGTTATACAATAAAGTAAACAAAATTGAATTGTTAGTGGAGATTACTTACTAAAGATTACTTTATAAATAATAACAGATAAATTTAAGTCGTAATTAATTCAATACAGGCATAAAGAACTATTTGATCTTCAAAAAAATATCAAGCAAATACATAGATTTTTTGGTTCGTTCGTTCGTTGAAATAAATGTATATAAAAATGCCTAAAAACATCCTTTCTACGTGTACACTGTAATTACCAATTGTACATTTAGCGAATAATATGTGTAACTAATTTAAAAACTGTACAGGAGTTAATATGCAAACATTACAGTTATTTTACAAAGAATATTATGAAACTTTACCTAAATCAATAATTTAACATTAAAGGCTGTTTCTGAAGCCGTAAATTCAATTATTAACTGACATCAGCACATTTAACAGAATTTTAAAAAACATAACATAAGTTGAGGCCAGTCGTTGCGCAGCGGCACGAGGTGTGACTGTAAAACCGACTGGTTGTGGGTTCGATCCCCACTCGAGGAGATGAAATATTCACTTAAATTTATATTTCCATTTCTTCGCTCTGGTGTCGAGGTTAAGCGCGGCGTAGAGTTCTGCCACTCAACACGCAATGTCTCCAGAATTCGGCAGAAAGTGGGGAACGGAGTGTCTTAACACTAGGTTCCCTCTGCCTACCCTGCTGTGTGCGGGATACAGCGTGAAGCTGATTGATTATTATAACATAGGTAAAAAGAACGTAATGTTACAAAAATATACGTATAGTATACGTATAATAAATAATTAGTTTTATGTATATTTTATAAATCAAATATCAACATTGGTCGTATTTTTTAGTCTGATAAACAAAAAATCTTATAGAAATTACGATAATGTCGTAAAAATATCATATTAGAATATTACAGATTAAAGTAATAAAAAATCATATTAGAAGCCATTTTAGTTGTCAATCAATTCTGCTTATTAAATTATGTAGTTTAAGCGTGCGAAGCCGCTGGCGAGCCGCTAGTACTATATATTAAAAAGAAAATTTCATCAATTTCATTTTGATTCTGGCAGAAACAAAGAACAAAGATGAAGTTCGCCTGAAAAACCTTGCTTCAGTTTCGGAGACAACAGACAAACGGACGAACGGATAAGAACAAACGGACAGATTAACAGACGAAGATCCGTTACGATTTTATTATAAGTATAAATATTAAATCGGAAGAGTTTATTTGTTTGCCTAAACAGCTAAGATCTCTGATCAATATAACAAAAAATGTTACAACTTTTGTGTATCTGTCTCTCTGTCTTTCTGTTTACAATTTATATCGTTATGACATAACTAATTTTAATTTTTTTCTAATAAATACAACTTAACCGACCTAAGTTTCAGTTTCGGCCAAAAAGCGTAATTTCAGCTATAGTGGTGCCGTAATGTAGTGTATAGTCATAGTGGTTTCAGCCGTACTTGTCAAGGTATATCTTTACTATTTTTTGTAGTCCACGAGTAATAAAATCAGACAATTCGATAAATAATTAATACAGAAATAACAACAATTAAAGTGTGTATTTTAATTATTATTGTTTCTTTATTATTATTTTTTATTTATCAGATTGGCTGATTTTATTACTCGTGGACTATTATCGTGTTTAATAAATAATATTTAAATACTTTATATTATAATGAGCTTATTAAAAAATACATTCAAGACGAATGCGTGTTTATATTATATTCAATTAATTATTTATTAATTTCAAGTTTTAAAAATAAAATTATTTAAATCAGCTTCACGCTGTATCCCTCACACAACAAGGTAGGCAGAGGGAACCTAGTGCTAAGACACTCCGTTCCCCACTTTCTGCTGAATTCTGGAGGCATTTCGTGATGAGTGGCAGATTTTAACGCGCTTAACCTCGAACCCAGAGCGAAGAAATAGAAATATAAATTTAAGTAAATATTTCATCTTCTCGAGTGGGGATTGAATCCACAACCAGTCGGTTTTACAGTCACACTTCGTGCCGCTGCGCCACGACTGGCCTCATTTTTTGACTTTTTTAAAAATTATTTATAACAAGTATAACAATTTTAAATCTTGCGTGGAGAGATTTTGAATGGATACATTGGGACATTTCCATTTAAAAGTAGTTTGTTTGATTAGTTTGTAGTAACGAAAAATAAAATGTTTTTCTTTTGATTGTCTCTATAACTTCAAAGATGACGGGACTAAAAGCATGATTGAATTCTTGTCTTTTTTTTTTAAAGTTATTTCAGATATTTAATTATGAACGTGATAACATACAGATTCAAAGATTTTTCATAATCTGGACATCCACTAAGAAGGGATTTTGAAAAATTTTAGAGCTAAAGGGATGAAATAGGGGTTAAAATTTGTATGGAAAATTTATTAAAACGGCACCGATTTTTATAAAATTTGAAATTTAGACTCTTAAAAATATTTAATTGAACACGTGTTTCATGGTTTTTTAGAATTCACCTCCTAAGGGTGCAAATAAAGGGTTTAAAAATTAAATTCAGACTGTTAAATATATTTTATTGAACACATATTTCGTGTTTTTTTAAGAATTCACCCCTAAGGGTGCCAATAAGCGGGCGAAACCGCGCGCGCCCACTTGTTCCATATAAATTACATCTACTACGAAGGTAAAGTGTGTTTAATTTCACTAAGATTAATAATTATAATATATTTTTTCACATTGGTAACAAATAATAAAAGTTTGTTCTTACAAAAAGTTTTTTCTTTAATTTTATTTTCTACCTTTTAGTATTTTTAATTGAATAAGGCCAGCCGTGGCGCAGGGGCACAAAGTGCGATTGTAAAATCGACTGGTTGTGGATTCGATCCCCACTCGAGGAAATGAAATATTTATTTACATTTATATTTTCATTTCTTCGCTCTGGTGTCGAGGCAAAGCGCGGCGTTGAGTTCCGCCACTCAATACGCAACGCCTCTAGAATACTAGGTTCCCTCTGCCTACCCTGCTGTGTGCGGGATACAGCGTGAAGCTAAAAAAGTATTTTTAAGTCAAAGATCTTCGATCGAGTCAAACGAGCCCAAATTCCAGAGTTACAGAGTTTATATGGCCACCTTCCAGCTCCATCATCAGACCCTGGTTACGATATAGTATCAAAGTACTCATCAAGACGAATCAAACGAGCTTAAAATCGATAGGTTTGTGCCGTTTAATTACTTAATTTCTATGGTCACCTTCCAGCTCCATCATCAGACCCTGGTTACCATATAGTATGAAAGTACTCGTTAAGACGAATTAAACGAGCTCAAACTCGATGGGGTTGTGGCGTTTTATTACGTAATTCCTATGGCCACTTTCCAGCTCCATTATCAGACCCAGGTTACTAAATAGTATCAAACGAGCTCAAACTTGATAAGGTTGCATCGTTTAATTACGGAGATCGACTCTATGTCTTAATAATATTGCATTGTCATCCTATTTATACATGCATACAAAATTTCAGCTCAATCGAAAACCGAGAAGTGGATCAAGTTTAACTTTCAAGATTTGGTTTGATTTGAAAAATCTAATAAAATTTCACAATACCTATTACAGTATCATAAATTTAGCTGTAGAATTTATTAATTTTCTTTTAAAATTATATGTATAATAAACATGTAATGAATAACCAACAATACAATAGATACAAACCGGCATATTTTTTTTTAATTTAGGTATTTTATATAATAATATTCTTTACTAGCGGCCTGCTCGCGGCTTTGCCCGCTTAAATTACATGATTATTCATTTAAGAAATATAGATATTACAAACAGCCTTAACTATTAATTAATTGATTTGGATAAGTACTCACGATATTATTTGTAAAATAACTTATCGAGCTCCTGTACAGTTTTTAAGTAAGTAACATATATTATTAGTTAAATATATAATTGGTATACAGAATATACATAGAAAGCACGTTTTTAGGCATTTTTATATAATCTATAAAATAATCAACATTTTCGGTCAAGTTCAAGTCGTACTCATGCGCCGAGAGTCTCGTACCAGTTTCATATATGGAGATACACCAAAAGAATAAGTAATTAAGTTGTCATTTTGTATCAAATTAAGTACAGATTAAAATTTGTACCTAATGGTTCTTTTCTGTGACACAAATACAATAAGTATTCAATTTTTGAAAAATAATTTTGGAATTTTCCTTTATACGTGCCGTAAATTTTAACTTCTTAACAAATTTCGTAATTGTATATCAACGGGAAGTACCTTATAGTTATGATAGAAAATGCGACAAAAAACGAAGCATAAACCCTCATATTTCATCGTAATTTGATTGCGATGATTTAGAAGATAGATTTTTTGTGCTCTAAGAGAATATAGACTTGAACATTGAGGTATCTAACCTTTAACCGATCTTGTACAAAATAGTCTTGACAGACGGACAGACGGACAAACAACAAAGTTATCTTTTAAGAATTTTAAGATATGTACCCTAAAATACCCTTGGCACATACATACATGCAACATACAGGTGCAATAGTGCAATGTCGGTACGTGTCCCTTGTAAGTTATGAAATAATACTGCGGGATATTTTTATAAACAGTGTCAGAGCATTTTTTCTTGAGACACAATTTTTTAGAGGTTGCTCCCAAAAGTTAATTATTTTATACGTTTCTTAAAAAAATATTAATAACATAAACGAACGAACGGACTGAAGAACCTATTCACAATATTTCTTTGAATATTAAGTCATTCTTTATTACTGTGTTAAATAATTACGAATTAAGCTAGACTGTTACGAAGGTAATCTTCACCAACAATTCAAATTAGTTTACTTTGTATTTATTACTATGAACAATTGTACTTTAAAAATACGTAAATTTATCAACAGTCAAATAAATAAGACGTTTCTAAAGACATTCTTTTGGACTTACAATTGAACTGTAACCATTCGAACATTGTTAGAAAAATATTACTATATTTATGTAAAAATTTAGTAATTTTTAGTATTTTTTTAGTATTTTACGTAAATAACGTTTAGCAAATAATAACTCAACAATATGTTTTATACGTTATCAACATTCATTATCATGTGTAGTTAATAGATATCATTGCGTATGTTTCTTTTTTTTTAAATATAAATATCTTTAAAACTTTAAATATATTATTTTTTGATAGAGTGTAGTGGTAACCTTTCCAAACTATAAAAATATTTTTTTATGCACAGCGCCATCTATTTAAATTTCACCTAACATAAAATTATATTAACCGAAAACGATGTTGTGCTAAAGTATTAAAATGATTAATATTCCTCCCGTCGTAATTAGTGTTTAACTCCACAGAATGTTTTTTGCGCAAAAAACATTCTGTGGAGTTAAACACAATCAAATTACGATGAAATATGAGGGTTTATGCTTCGTTTTTTGTCGCATTTTCTATCATAACTATAAGGTACTTCCCGTTGATATACAATTACGAAATTTGTTAAGAAGTTAAAATTTACGGCACGTATAAAGGAAAATTCCAAAATTATTTTTCAAAAATTGAATACTTATTGTATTTGTGTCACAGAAAAGAACCATTAGGTACAAATTTTAATCTGTACTTAATTTGATACAAAATGACAACTTAATTACTTATTCTTTTGGTGTATCTCCATTTATGAAACTGGTACGAGACTCTCGGCGCATGAGTACGACTTGAACTTGACCGAAAATGTTGATTATTTTATAGATTATATAAAAATGCCTAAAAACGTGCTTTCTATGTATATTCTGTATACCAATTATATATTTAACTAATAATATATGTTACTTACTTAAAAACTGTACAGGAGCTCGATAAGTTATTTTACAAATAATATCGTGAGTACTTATCCAAATCAATTAATTAATAGTTAAGGCTGTTTGTAATATCTATATTTCTTAAATGAATAATCATGTAATTCAAGCGGGCAAAGCCGCGAGCAGGCCGCTAGTAAAGAATATTATTATATAAAATACCTAAATTAAAAAAAAATATGCCGGTTTGTATCTATTGTATTGTTGGTTATTCATTACATGTTTATTATACATATAATTTTAAAAGAAAATTAATAAATTCTACAGCTAAATTTATGATACTGTAATAGGTATTGTGAAATTTTATTAGATTTTTCAAATCAAACCAAATCTTGAAAGTTAAACTTGATCCACTTCTCGGTTTTCGATTGAGCTGAAATTTTGTATGCATGTATAAATAGGATGACAATGCAATATTATTAAGACATAGAGTCGATCTCCGTAATTAAACGATGCAACCTTATCAAGTTTGAGCTCGTTTGATACTATTTAGTAACCTGGGTCTGATAATGGAGCTGGAAAGTGGCCATAGGAATTACGTAATAAAACGCCACAACCCCATCGAGTTTGAGCTCGTTTAATTCGTCTTAACGAGTACTTTCATACTATATGGTAACCAGGGTCTGATGATGGAGCTGGAAGGTGACCATAGAAATTAAGTAATTAAACGGCACAAACCTATCGATTTTAAGCTCGTTTGATTCGTCTTGATGAGTACTTTGATACTATATCGTAACCAGGGTCTGATGATGGAGCTGGAAGGTGGCCATATAAACTCTGTAACTCTGGAATTTGGGCTCGTTTGACTCGATCGAAGATCTTTGACTTAAAAATACTTTTTTAGCTTCACGCTGTATCCCGCACACAGCAGGGTAGGCAGAGGGAACCTAGTATTCTAGAGGCGTTGCGTATTGAGTGGCGGAACTCAACGCCGCGCTTTGCCTCGACACCAGAGCGAAGAAATGAAAATATAAATGTAAATAAATATTTCATTTCCTCGAGTGTCATTTTTAGTATTTTTTTAGTATTTTACGTAAATAACGTTTAGCAAATAATAACTCAACAATATGTTTTATACGTTATCAACATTCATTATCATGTGTAGTTAATAGATATCATTGCGTATGTTTCTTTTTTTTTTAAAATATAAATATCTTTAAAACTTTAAATATATTATTTTTTGATAGAGTGTAGTGGTAACCTTTCCAAACTATAAAAATATTTTTTTTATGCACAGCGCCATCTATTTAAATTTCACCTAACATAAAATTATATTAACCGAAAACGATGTTGTGCTAAAGTATTAAAATGATTAATATTCCTCCCGTCGTAATTAGTGTTTAACTCCACAGAATGTTTTTTGCGGAGTTAAACACTAATTACGACGGGAGGAATATTAATCACTCATCAACCTTTCCAAACTATTTTTTTTTTTATGCACAGCTTCTTCTATTTAAATTTCACCTAACATAAAATTATATTAACCGAAAACAATGTTGTGCTAAAGTATTAAAATGATTAATATTCCTCCCGTCGTAATTAGTGTTTAATTCCACAGAATGTTTTTTGGGTTATCAAGATTCGTTAGTACCTACTATATGTTGTCAATAGATAGCGTTACGTGTATGAAATAGAGTATCAAGATTCGTTAGTACCTTTTTTTTTTCTTTTTTTTTCGTGAGGAAATCCTGTCAGGGATACCGGCCCGAGTGGGGACTCGAGCGCGGTTATGTGGGACTCGCGGACTGGCAGATGTTAGGCCGTCCGAATACCCACTAAAACCTCACGGTGCTCCTCCTCGACCGCCACTGGCCGCGAGACACGGGGACAATAGTCGTCCGCGAAACGCGGCGGCGGGAGCCTGCAAGGCACGTCGTGGAGTCAAGGGTGTGTGGTCACCCTCGACGGAAGATTCGTTAGTACCTACTATTTCTTGTCAATAGATAGCGTTACTTGTTTGGTTTTTTTACTATCTCAAATATAAACTTCTTAAACACTTAAATACTTATATCTTTTGAGAGAGTGAAGCGATTACAATGAAATAAACACTAAAAGCTACTTTGATTTTTTTGTAATTTTTATGTCTAAAAGTTGCTTAAATTTATTGTATACTTTTTACGTGATACGTGTTGACATAAACATATAAACAGACAAACAGATAAACAGACAAACAGACAAACAGACAAAAATTCCAAAAATGTTGAAAATGGATTCTGTTAATTATCCTTTAACACCCTGGCAATTTTTTTTAAAATATTTTCAATGTACAGAAACGACTTTTCTACAGATTTATTATAAGTATAGATTGTACTAAAATATACATAAGAAAACTATTAATATACTATTACTATTAATTATTAATTGGAAATTATAAAAAGACTTTTCTAGATAGATTTAGGAAGATAATTCCATACGGATGCGGTATAAACTGAAAAGGATTTCTGGAGGAATTTGGCGTTACTCTTCGGTATGTCAAGTGTCCGTATGACCCAAGACCGCCTAGACTGCCTAAGGAGCCATTTAAGCTGAGCTCGAAACTCGAACGTGATCATACTTACAAAGACCGTAAATGAAGCATATGATATGATTTTGAAGACGCTCTTATTTTTAGAGTAGCTTCTCCGTCACATCCAAATAGAAGACATCGGCGTAGTCAAGAATTGGCAATAGAAAAGACTACGCTAGCATAATTTTTTTATGAGAGAGGCAGTATTGGAGACGCTTTAGAGAATAATAAGAGAAATGCATACTTATACTAAGATCATTAATATGAGGTACCCAAGTCATGTTGCTGTCGTAAATTAGGCCCAAATTTCTTACTCTGTCGTAATATGGAATTGCAAATCCAGAGTACAGTATATTAGGTTCTGAGTTCCAGTTGATTTTACCTCTAAATTTGCTATTGCTGACTATAATTGCTTGCATTATTTTTTAGGGTTAACTGATAGACTACATCACAGCAAGATCTTTATTTAAAAATGTGATGATCTTAGGCAATTTATGTAAATAGGCATATCGATACAACTGCAAATTATCGGCATACAGATAGTAAGGATAAATAAATACTTTTGAAATATTGTTAATAAAAACCGAAAACAAAAGTAGAGAAAACGCTGCCTTGAGGAACACCAGCAGTGAGATGTAGCCAAAACGATGTAGTGTCATTGGCTTTCACTCATTGTCAGTGACCAAAGACATAAGAGACCAGTTTAAAAATGTGGAACATACTTCTTCGTGCAGTTAACACGCACGAAGAAGTATGTCAAAACCAATAGAGTTAAAAGCATTGCTGAAATACATTAATACCACCGTACTGGTCTTACTGGGGCATAAATATCAAAAATATTGATCAGTACAGTGACATTAAGGGTAACCAGATCCGACCGATGTTCCTCAAATAAACCCTGAAGCGTTCCAGATCAATATGCTTAAAATCGCGCTGAAGAAAAAATTGGCCTCTAACGTTGGGAGGACGTAATTTATAACATAGAAAAATTAAATCGTGAAAAGAGAAAGGTGCAATCATTTGGCCATGAGAAAAAACAAAATTAGGGTTAGAGACGTAGATGATATAAATCAGAGAAGGTCGACTATAAGGAAAGTAAACGGACAGACAAATAGAAATACAAGAATTCTGCCGAGTGGTTTTTTAGCTTCTAGCTAATATCTACTTTCTATATTCCTCTATTTAAGAAAGTTTCTCATATCTTTCGAATAAGCAAGGGGCCGTATAAAGGTATTCTGCAAGCGTTCAATTCTTTGTTAATGTAAAGAATAATTTGTCGTGCCATGCTAATTATAGGATAAGACGGGGGATAATAGCGGTCAAAATGATATAAAAGTATTTTTATTTTTAACTATCCTCAGAAAAGACGCAATAATCTACTGAAAAGATAAATCTTTATTAGCTCCAGATTAAAAACAGTAGTTTCAAACACATTTAAACTATTACAAAATGATAATTGAATGTTTGTTATTTATTTGGGAATGTTACACCGCGCAATTTTAATATCGAGTATTTTTTAAATATGGACAGAATATAAGTTGGGGAAATTGTGGGTTTTAATGTGGGTTTTAATGTGGGATTGACATCAAAGTCAAAAATCTAATTTCTTTTATCATAAACAAAATGAAGTCATACAAGCGAAAAAGTACATCGCTGGATCTCACACAGGGCAAAAGTAATATAATGTGTCATCCGACCAATACGATGATGGAACCAGCGTTGCGTTCCCCATTTTCAGCCGAATTCTGGAGTCATTGAATCTTGCGTGGCGGAATGAGGCTTGCCCTTGGCTTTGCCCGTGAATTCAAAATTTGCCACACGACGCTAAAATACTATGTTATGAAACGTGAACTCGCCCCTGCGGTTGGATACAAGCTGAAATTTATATTTAATGAAGAAAAAAAGAAATAGAAAGAAAAAGACAAACAGTTAAAAATCCCTAAGTTAAGATTTTCTTAGAAAAATAGATAGCAATTGTTCAATTTATTTTATTCTTTTTTATTTTAATGAGTAAATAAGTAAATATGTGAATACTTTTCAGAGATGAGGAATTGAAAAGAAACAGCTAACCTTATATAAGGCCCTACTATATTTTATAAATTATCCTTAATTGTTGAAGATTTCGGTCCCCTATCATCATTAGCTTAGCAATGTCATCAGTTGAGCAAATATATAATTATTATAAAAAACTATATTAAACATATAGGATAAATTTACTGACATTGACAATGGCAATTAGGAAGCACGCATTCAAAACTTCAATTTTATCAAAGTAATATAAAGTACTCAATCTGGGTAACTTTGACAGATACGAAAGATATTTCACACTGTCTTAAAATTTATTAGTGCTCATTTGTTTTATTAGTGCTCTCATAATACTTTTTATCCATAGACGTTCACATGAACCTTTTAAAATATATCAATGTAAAAGAAATTCTGAATTTTGTAGTCTATCAAAATTATCCTCATCGAATGGGTAACTTTGACACACAACGAACTAATCATAAAAAGGTAGTCATAATTATTCTTTTTATTAATGTAGATGATATTGGTTATATAACAAATAATCGATAATTATTTTAAAGTATTTGTATAGTATATTCTTTTAATCAGAATCAAAAAATACTTAAAAACACATTTATCAGAAAGCTTTTAGGCATAAAGAAAATAAGCGAAAATAATTTAAGCAAACAAAAAAAATGTAAGAACTTGAATATTAATTGTCTATTTACCAACAATAACAAGTCCCCTCCCCTAAAATCGTCATCAATTACTTTTGTAGAAGGCTCTTTTATACTAGTTGAACTGGTATCTACTGTACATACTGATACAACATCATGTTTTATTTTATTTTAAACGGCAATTCATTTGGATATTAATGGTGGTGTAGCAATCAATATAAAGTGAAACCTTTTTTAAATCCAATTACTAGGTACTTAAACAAAATAACTTGTATTTTAAAAATTTTTAGAAATCCAGTGAGGCATGATATGTTAAAATATGGATATTCCTAATAGTTCAAAATTTACAAAAGGAGAAAAATGTATTTTTGCTCACTTAGTATTCACATTTTCCGTTATATTGACTATGGTGATAATATATTTAATTCATTTATATGTCGTAGAACATGATTTGAAAGAAGTTTTCAACACTAGAAGGTCTTTTTTGGCAAAGAAGGGTAGGTAGAAATAAATAACATTTCTAAGATCTACTTTCGATATGTAGATACATCGTATTTTTAAACCTGCAAAAACAAACTGCATTGTGAGCTCTATTAAAATTTTTATACATTATGAAAAAGATATTTCTCTCTCTCTCTCTCTATTACTTTACAGTGGAATAACAGATTTAAGAAAAGTCTAAATATGATCATATCGATTTACAGAACGTCCCGTGCTGGAGTATTCACCAATTGGTATAATATTTTTGAATCAAAGTTCAATAAAAATTATTTGTAATATAATATTACTGTCCTGGCGGTGGTCGCTTGCACCAGCGCATTGTATAACCATGCGATCCGATCCCGATTTGTCATATTTATTCAGTGCTTGGAAAATTCGGTATCCTCATAACTCAGGTAAGTAAGCAAAATTATTATAATATAAAAAATAGGAACTATATGCCTACTGTGAAAAAATCTGCCTTGATAATATTTCGTAACATTTTGTATTAGTTAAGTGGATATACCTTATAATATTAGTTAGAAACAGAGATCAATTGAGGCCGTGGTGGCGCAACGGAACGGATTGTGGGTTCGATTCCCGCTCGAGGAAAATTAAATATTATATTTAATATTTTCATTTTTTGGCTCTGGGTG
This sequence comes from Heliconius himera, assembly GCA_021202915.1. Taxonomy (NCBI): domain Eukaryota; kingdom Metazoa; phylum Arthropoda; class Insecta; order Lepidoptera; family Nymphalidae; genus Heliconius; species Heliconius himera. Next base: position 379,359 of record JAJHJA010000452.1, read on the forward strand.
TTGATGCAAAGCGCTGCTTTGAGTTCCGCCGCTCATAACGCAACACCTCCAAAATGCGATGACAAGTGGGGAACGGAGTGTGTTAACAGTGAGCTCCCCCTGTCCACTTGAGACACAGCGTAAAGCTAAAATAAAATTAAAAAGAGAAAAAATAAGACTAAAAAGGATTTCGGTAAAAAAACCCTGTCATGTATGGCGAGGGTTTCCGTACCAATTTCATGATTGTTGTATGAAATGCGCTACAAAGATAAATCTGTTTAATGTATTCTTTCTATGACAAATTATAAATTCCCATTTTTCCGTTTTTTTTATTAGTGTACACTACTGTAAGCTACAGACAGACAAAGTGATCATATAAGGGTTCCATATTTTTTTTCCTTTTCTTTTTATGGAATTCTTAAGAATAGAAGTACCTATATTTTATATTTTTTAATGAAAAATGTAATTTGAACACATTAGGCATATTTGTGATCATTTTCATATATAACTTATATATCTACATTATAAATATGTATACTTAAAAAGTGATATCTTTTAAAATTTAATATGTAAATTATATTTTAATAATACAGATAAATATGTACAAAGAAGTCTCATACATCCACATTTTGACAGTGATACATTTGCGAACAACATTGGCATGCTCCAGCATGATTCTATACATAGTTTACAGGAATATAGAAGTATGTACCTGACTGTTACCTGCCTATTTTCAATCTTAGCAAACTGTTCATTATCAACCTTACTCATGTAAGTCAAGATGTAGCTAATAGTTATCAAGAATAATGAAGGGATTTTGATATAAAAAAATATTTTCACATAATACAGTAGGTATTAGACTATTAGTTACCGACTCTGTTCTGTTTGGTGAATACGCTAACATTTTATAAGCGTCACGAATCTCCTACATATTATTGTTCTAAATCTTAAAGTAAAGAGAACATATTGTCCAAACCCCTTTAATTTCCTCTTTTCGTATGATTTAGGACTATTGCAAAATTGTAAATTGGCAAAACTCAAAGCAACGTTGTGTTGCCAGAGCAGGAAAATGCAAAAATAAATATATTTTATTTAATGACTTCCCCAACTAAGAATAGAAATGACAATAACCGCGATTAGCCTAATACTGCTCTCCCACTGCACCACAATGGCTTCCATAAAATCTCAATCAATTAAATAAATTAGCAAATCCAGATAATGTAAAACTATATAAATAAATACCCACAGTCATGGATTCCAAAGAAATATTGGATGAAATATACATTACGAATTGGAATGATAAAGGACACAATGGTAATGGACATAATGGTAGGTAACATGTCTTAATAGTGTTTACAAATTTCAGGTTCACATTATATTCAGCTCTTAGCAGATTTGGCAGTATAGCCCGAGTTTAAGTATTCCCCGAAGTGGAAGTGAGATGTGAAAATAACATTCCACTGAGCAGGGATTGAGCCCATAATCACAGCATTATCAATCCACCTTTGTAAAAGCATAGAGTCACACTCATTCCATCAATAATTATAATCACATGAAAACTTATAAGTCATAACTCAATATTTATTTAATTTAAAATAATATCTAGTCTATTTCAGGCGACAGTAATTTAGAAACATATTCAGTTGTGTTAATAGAAGAAAAAACATGTATGATACATTTGACACCGATACTTGATTTGAGACAATATGAGTTTTGTGTTAAGCTAAAAGATAAAACTAATATCTCATTGGGTGAGTACCTACTTACCTTACAAAATACAAACAATATATTAAAAATATTTTTAAGTGACTTCCAAAATGGAGAAGGTATTGTTATTTTTAAATTTTCTTTACTTTGAAATATTTAAAATATGAATTTCTACATTTTAGTTGTTTTTAAGTTTGTGCATATAGACATAATTTTACATTTGATATTTATTTATTTTTTTAATCATTTTTATAGTAGTAATAATTATTTAATATCAAGAAAATTCCAAAAAATTTAAAAATAAAATATTAAGAAAGGCTAGTCATGCCCCAAGGGCACAAATTGAGACTGTATAATCGATTTTCATTTCTTTGCTCTTGTGTCGAGGCAAAGCGCAGCATTGAGCTCCACCACTCCTCAACATGCAATGCCTCCAGAACTCGGTGGAAAGTGGGCAACAGTGTCTTAGCACTAGTTTCCCTCTGCCTGCCCTGCTGAGTGCGGGATATAGTGTGAAGCTGATTAAAAATTCCCCTTTATATGGTAAATAAGTATAATCATAAAACCATACTATCCATATTATATTTGTACCATACTGTTACCGAGTTATGTATGTAATAAAAAATTGTTTACTTAAGTTTGATTCTATTTATAAAAAGATTAATTAATAAGTCTTGTTTTGGGTACAATGAAATAAATAAGTTGGTTTTAACAAATAATAACATGTATTCAAACTAAAGTCAGTAAAAATTAATAAAAACAAAAAATAAATCATATAAACATATTTAAATTATTAATAATTTTCAGTACTTGGAGCAGCAATTATAAATTTAAGGGATAAGCAAATTATTGGCTTTTTTACTTGGGGTGAACAAACACCACAGTTGTTACCAATGGTTATTTTAAACATAACACATTATAAGAAATGGTTAGATACAGTTTTGTTGTAATTTATTTATAAATAAAATGTTTATACAAAAAATAAGTTACCATTGTTTCAATTTTGATAATTCTCTCGGATTATTATATAATACAGAAAAACTGAGATATCATATTATTGATACATAAGCTGCAATTTTTTTCTGGACACATTTCTACTTATCAAGGCATCTGGCAAAGTAGGCACTGACCAATGTTACAGGGTGTAATTTACTTATTGAAACAAGTGTAGTATTTAACACTACACACTTCAAAATTTTTGTTCAACTAACATACAGCCATGTAACATATACACATTATACACTCCATATTTGTTATACACTCCCTTATCAGTAAGAGTATTGCATCCTGTAAAACTGGTCACTATCCACCTTTAGATATAAGAAAACTGTCATACAGAGTTTTTTTTAATTTCTATGAGGTGTCAAAAAAAAATCACCCTAGTCTTAAGTCTACTTAGTTTGCAAGCTTGCTACCAATGGCGTACACCTATATAGAACGTTGAGATATTTATTTAAGTATAGCAATTAAATTAAAAATGTCCTAATAATATTTAAAAAAATATTTAAAAATGTAAACTTTCTGCCTTTTAACCTCTCACACAATTTAACAGCTTTTCTAATATGGTAAAACTTAACTGCATCTATTTAAATTAAAATAGTTGCATAAAAATATTTTTACCCAGCGCCCAGAGTTCAGTTACAGGTAATAAATTGACATATTTAGAACAATTAACGAATAAAGTATAATTAGAAACGAAATAAAATAAGATCACAATTATTGAATAATATAAAACATATTTTTGCAAATAGTAAATCAGCTTCACGCTGTATCCCGCACACAGTAGAGTAGGCAGAGGGAACCTAGTGTTAAGACACTCCGTTCCCCACTTTCCACCGAGTTCTGGAGGCATTGCGTGTTGAGTGACGGAACTCAACGCCGCGCTTTATAAATAGTGCAAATAGTAATAACAGAAACTCTGTTTTTCCTTTTTGATACTGTATTTTCTTTTATAAATTAGGATAGTTCATGTTTTCAATACAATAATATTAAATGACATTTTGACAACAAAACAAATAATAATATCACAGATTAAATATGATCCATATATAAATCGATTATTTTATCTCGATGTTCTGTTATAGGTAACAGCTGATATTAATACTTATTTAGATTTAGTTTTCTAAATAAGTATTTTTCTTTCCGAAATGTGGAATAACACTTTAAAAATATTTAAAAATTAGTTGATATTAAGCAATTCTGCAATCGAACATTACTCCGGTTGGACGTCAATGACGTGTTTCGATTTAAGGTTGTGCCCTTAGAAACAATATAAAATCATAATTGTATATTTATATTCTGTTGATTTCGTTTAGATTTAATATGAAATGATTGATAATTACATATTTTATTCAAATAAATGTATCCAAAAGTAGTCATATGTTAATCATGTTTTTTAATGTAATTATCACATTAGCATCAGGATAATTTTTAAAAGAAGAGCCAAATATGAAATCACTGACTTCTGTACATTTTAACATGAATTCATAATATTTTTTTAAGGTTATATTTAATATATTATAATGTACTATGTAATTTGTATTTTTCAATAATCAACTACTTTAGTCACCATAATTTTATTTTTTTCAATTCGCTTATAATTGCTACATTCATATCATACCATTCTGTCTTGTGTATGTTTTAATAGTCACTTTTTCCATTTTTTAACCATTAGGATAAAACTCCTTATCTCCATGGTCTTTAAACATTATGTTTATCAAAGGAAATTTGATGGTCTTAATTAAATATTTTTAATTATATCAAAGATTAACTACATGGAGAGAATTAGACATATTTATTGATATATTTAATATTAAATTACATAACATTCTATTATTACTCAATATTTTAAGTACCTCTTAAGAAAATCGAGTAATCCTAAAGTTAGTTTTATCAAATCGACTAATGTATATCAAAATCGATTGGCTAATATTTACCCATTCTTAAAATAGGTTATATGAATCGATTGTATAATCTTAATGTTAATTTAACATAGATTTAAAAATAATCCATATATTGCCACCAGAAATAACTTTTTCTATTATCTTAATTTAGAAGTTATTTTCTATAATGTTGTAATTTAAACACAAATAATACTTTATATATTTGTTTATATAATATATTTAAATATATCCTAACTAATTTTTGTTTGTTCATGATTGTTAATAATGGCTGTTTTCGACTTTGCGGCCACAAAACAGAGAAAAATAAATATTAGACTGACTTTCGCTTTTAGATAAAAAAACAAGTACAAAATTTTAAAAAACTATTTATTTTTACAAATCCGCGAGTCAGAGTAAATTATATTACTGCGTAAATAGAAAATAAAAGTTATTAACAAAATTGAAATTGTTTGTATGCATGTACAATAGGCGCGATTATGTTGACATTCAATATGGCGGTATGTCGTCAGTGCTGTGCTGTGTCGTGGTGAGATTTGTTAATTTTACAGATTGTGTTTGTACATTTTCTTAATGATTTGATTTCGTTTAGGTCTAATTTATTAAACAGCAGAATTTTATATGCGTTACCACATCAGTTTTTTTATATATTAGGTAAAGTTCAGCGGTAGTGTACAACGTTATAATTTCTGCACATAGTCGGTCGGGTCGGGCGACCGATACCTACCTAGATAGCAATAATAAAATGTAGAACGATTTTCTGATGTGACGCTTCTTTATTATTGGATTCTATAGAGGATATTAAATAATAATCGGTGATTATATTTATGTTTAGAACATTATTTTATGTAAATTAAGTTCTCACGGTTCGATATTCTGATTATGGGGACTGAGGGTCTGCAATTGGATAATATTTTTAATGAAATGATTTGTTTCATTAAATGTGAAATGAGTTTCGTTAGGGCATAACGATGTGATAATGTATGTTATCTCACTGTTATTGGCTTGTACAAATTATAGTTAAAGTTATAATAAGAAAATTTGCGGCGCGCGCACGCATCCCTATGTAGTCGTACTGAAGTTCACAACAGTACACATTCATATTGCATTCGAGTAGGACCTGTAAACAGTGATCGATTAATTCGAAAGTTTTGTTAGCTATATACGACCATAATAAATCCCATTTAGGCTGTAGCCTCTGGCTGTGTACTGAACCAAGATTTTGTCTTTTGCAGTAGGTAGTTGTGGATAACCAAACCAATACATATACAAACCAGCCTATGCACAGCAGAGCCCCGATTCAGCAAGCATTGAAGACATCTGAGGATCTAGTATAGTTTAATCCTAAGTAGTTTTTCTTTTAAAATACAAGTGATTTGGTGTTAATACAGTGACTTTAAAGACGAATTGTGTTCTCCTTGACACTAAGAAAAAAAAATGTGATTTGATTTACAACTTTACATCAGTTTTAAAAACTTTAACACTACACCATTTTCTGTGATATATTGGTAAAAAATACTGAGATTTTTGACTTATATACAAGTAAAACAATAACATCAAAAATGTCAAGCAATCCTCAGTGGAAGATGTTCCAGCCGCCAGATTCGATTTCCTCCCCTTTACAGGACATTTTAGATCTACAGCAATCAAACATGCAGGCCAAACAAGTTTTTCGTAATGGTAAGTGATAATTGTTTCTGTATAATCATTTACATATATATACCTACATTTCATATAATAATAAAGTACATTAAGTTTCAATATAAACTTCTCATTGTTATAGTCATTCTACATATAAATTAACAAAGATTATAGTTTGTATAGCAATATTTTTTTATTTTTATATATTGACAAAATTTTGCTGTGTTACAATAAACTAAAATGTTGTCTACAGGTTCTTACAGCAGTGACTTTCCAAGCTCCCCAAGGGATAATTTTAATAATATGGGTAACAAGAGTGGTGGTAACAGATTCACTCTTGGCAATTACAACATGGACTCGTGTCCCATGGGAGACTCAAATATGTATTCCTCCAGTTCAACTAACAATCAATCCCAGTATGATTCCATGAGCCACCCACCTATTAGAGAAACAGGCATAATTGAGAAATTACTTGTGAGTAGTTATTGTTTGCTTAAGATATTGTAACTATAACATATTCATATGAAATTTCAATTTAGAAAAGTAACAAATTTCTCAATGTAAAATTGTTTTGTTATCCAATGATTGTTAAAAAACATAATATCAAGTCAAAATATGTGCAAGTATTAGTTAATTCTTATTTAATGATGTTAGTGAAACACATTACTGTTGGAATGGGCATACATTGATCAATTTCAAAATTCAATTGTGTGTATTTTATTTTAATCATCTTAATACAAAAAAAAATAGAAGGATCTATTTTAGCATTATTTATTTACGGCTTAGAGTGTAAACCTGCTATATATTGGTATTTTCATTATGTACATTTTTATACCATTCGTAAGTGTAAAAAAAAATCAAATTGATCTTTATTTTATGTCATATAATAGGATAAGCAAATCAATTTGTAAAAACGTGATAATACACACATACTCATAATTTTTTAAAAACCTTTTTAGTCTCTCGTGAGAATTTGCTTAATAGGCTGTTAGCAGGTTTAGATTTATTTCAATTTACATAAAAAAAGAAAATAAAAAAAATAATAATATAGTGATGATATTAATATACATTTTTAAAAAATATTTTTCTTTCCCAAGTGAATAACACTATAAAAGTAATGTATCCCCAAGATATAAGTCTCTTGGAAACCAAACCATCACTCTGACCACTAAGCCATGTTCAATTAATTATAAAAATTTTCTTAAAATATTTTTCCACACTCAGAGTAAAAATAACACTTAATAATATTTATTTCTTTTGTAGCATTCCTATGGCTTTATACAATGTTGTGAGAGGCAGGCACGTCTGTTCTTTCACTTCAGCCAGTTCGGTGGTAACATAGATCACTTGAAGATAGGTGATCCGGTAGAGTTTGAAATGACTTACGATCGTCGTACGGGGAAGCCGATAGCTTCCACTGTTACCAAGATAGCTCCTGAGGTAGTCCTTAGTGAAGCGAGAGTGACCGGCGTAGTGACCACTGAGGTCAAGGGGGAGGGGTCCGGCGACAATACGGGCAGGATCTCGTACGAGAATAGAGGCGAATGTTTTTTCTTGCCCTACACTAAAGATGATGTCGAAGGCAATGTCACACTTCGTACCGGGGATGCTGTCAGCTTTCAGATCGCTACCAACCAAAGGTAGGTCATATAATATCTCTTAAAATATTTTCCTATTTATTGAAACTTAAAAAATATATTATATTTTGGTATTTTTTACTCGGCTTGTTAATCAATGTATAGGCAGGATTTAAAGTAAATTACATTTCATATTGAAATAACATTTTAAAATAATACCAATAAAGATTTTCCCAGAATCAGAATGGAAAATTGCTTGTAAAAAGAATATTGTATATTTATTGCGTGGCTGATTAAGGTAATCCTTTTGAGATTATTAAATTTTATCGAAATATTCTTGTTTTTGTAGTATGGATAGAATGTTTAATTAAAACTGTAGAAAATTCAATTACGAGTACATAAATGTAAAAAACCTTTAAATAGATCTTAAATTAAGTAAAGTGAGACAAATTCTTTATTGCAAGAGTTAGGTTAAACCTCTCCTACAACTTTTCTTTCTTTCATTAATAACAGTGACTATTTAGAGTTAAAAAATGTGAAGATTTTTATTTACGTTATTATGATTCAAATACGAAATAAATTAAATACGAAGTGATGGCGAACGGTATTTAATTTAGTTAACATAATTTAGTAAACTAAGAAGATATTGAAGTACGTTAAGAACTTTAAAATTATATTCAAAATATGAAGGTTTTCAATTAGTGTATGAACGTACATCTTTGCCGGCTACACCAAGACGGTGCGATCTAATTGGACGATTCTTTTTATATGAGTTTTCAAAGATACAAAGCTATCTAAATTGCTTTTGCTTGAAAATAAACGATATTCATATAACATTTAAAATAATATATTTAACCATATTAATATAGTATAACAAATGCATTCATTTTCACTCGTATATAAACACTTGCGTGTATATCGAATATCTTTACTATATGATTGTTCATCGTTGTTATACGAATTAATATTTTATTATTTTTTTTATTATTATTCGACTTAAATCGACAGAAAACACCACATGCCAAACTAGCGAGTCCAGTGTTTCTGTTGACTGGGTACACAGATAATTATTTATTTTTTTTTCTTTTAAGGTAGATTAAAAGAAAAAGCTATTTAAAGGTAGTCAATGCCCGTAATAAGAATAACATTTTTTTTCTGGTTCACGATTCAAGTAATTTTTTTAACAGGTTATCCATAATATTAGTGTTATGAAACTTATAGAAATTATTTTACACAAATATCAGTAGTCTGTAAAAATATTTTTAGAAAAAATAACCAATAATTTTTTTTCGCTACACAACCTGAAAGTTTTTGTTAAAATTTAACTTTTTAAATAAAGATTTTTGATTTGATGTTATTAACAAGATTTATAGGCCGTTAGTTTTTAACTATTATATGATATTATGAAGCTATATTGAGGAAAAAAATAACGACCCCGAACGCAACAGTCAAGTGTATTTGCTATTGTCATTCAAGAATACGACTTTTTCCAGAAAATCATAAATTCCCAAATATATGCAGAACCACTGAAAATTGCTGAATCTACATGGTACTGAGTCCTCTACCTATACACCGCCGTTGTTCTGTCGATCGAGTTACATCCTTGTATATTTCTATAACCAGTACTATTTTTTTAATTATTTGATCTACTTAACTATCAGTTCTGGCATATTTAGTGACAACCGAAATACTCGTAGTATGTATAAAAAGAAAAAAAGACTTGAAATATAAATTTTGAACCCTTCTTCAAAGTAAAAGCGTAAATAATAAGACAATATTAGTACCGCAACTCACTCATACATCAATGAATATCTTAATTGTTTGTTTTAATTAAACAATGCTCATTTTAACAGGCGTTTCAGAATTCATATTTAACAATACATATAAATTAATTAATGAATATAACATGACATTCAAATGTATTTAACATTATGAATTGTGCAGTTGCGAGTTCTAAGCTGAGCTATGTATTTGTGTGAGTGTTCATATATAGATAGTGTAGGTGTGACGCCGACAGTCAAGCGTGGCGCATCCTAGATCCTTAGTCTAAATTGGTTTATACTGCTTTGTTGAAAAACAATGTAAACTAATAGTAGCGTCACATGTTTAATTCATAATGTTAAATTTTGTGTGTTCGAGTCATTGTTAACATAACAGACGAGTGCGAAATCTATGAGGAGGCAATTTCCGGCGTAGAAGAATTAATATTTTTTTTGTTTCATCTTTAATAATAAACATTTAAAAGTCTTTCTTTTGGCTCTACTTTAAGCGATCACTCACACAAATGTAAAGCTCCGCCTAACTTGCGAGTTTCACAGCGTGTGACATATTTTAAAGTAGGCAATACATATATATATGGTGTTGTTTCAGAGGCACGTTAGGTGCTTGTCACGTACGTTTTGAGAATCCAGCCCACCCAGTGAAGTACCATGGCGTGGTTTGCTCGAAGAAGGAGAATTTTGGTTTCATAGAAAGAGCCGATGTTGTCAAAGAAATCTTTTTTCACTATTCTGAAGCTAAGATCAAGGAAGAATTATCGTTAGGTGATGACGTCGAGTTTATAATACAAACCCGAAATGTAAGTTTTATTGATAGTTACTGATATAATATGTAGTAGTAATATTGTATCAATTATTATTATTATTATTTTTATTAAATAGCAATATTACAGGAGACTTTAGATCAAAGTAAGATCTATATAAGAGTGATTGAGCCAGACTTGCCTTCAACTAGACTCTGATACTGTAAAAAAAATCAGCTTCACGCTGTATCCCGCACACAGCAGGGTAGGCAGAGGGAACCTAGTGTTAAGACACTCTGTTCCCCACTTTCCGTCGAATTCTGGAGGCATTGCATGTTGAGTGGCAGAATTCAACGCCGCGCTTTGCCTTGACACCAGAGCGAAGAAATGGAAATATAAATTTAAGTAAATATTTCATCTCCTCGAGTGGGGATCGAACCCACAACCAGTCGGTTTTACAGTCACACTTCGTGCCGCTGCGCCACGACTGGCCTCTACTCTACTCTGATACTGTATTGATCAAAAGTCACCTTGCAAAAAAAATGTCCTTTCAAAATTTACGAAACCGTTAGCGTCGCGATCAAAAAGAGATATCATTTTGAATAGGAATTATGTATCGGCGTCCTATATTCCTAAAGTGTTTTTATTCAAAATCACAAAGACTATTTGACGGCACATGTAGGCAGAATATTATATTATTATGTGAACGTGTTTAAACTATATTAAATATCTTCAAACAAAAGTATGGACCAGTTTACGAAATGAAAATAATCCTTATTGAAAATTAATATAAAGGAACACTTGCATTATGTGATACTCGCTCAAAGGGGTCTCTCGTCCCGGCCGGTTCAATTGAGCCGTATTCAGCTACAATTGAACGAAATATTGTATCTCGAATGTAAAACCGTGTATGATATAGTGCATTCTCTAATCTGTGTAACATTTGTAGCTGTATATTATTAACTTATTGGAAACTATTTTTAAAAAGTAAATATTTTTTTCATGAAAATAAAATAATTGTTTATGTTTCTGTTAGATTTAAAATAAAAAGTATAACTATTTAATACAAACAAAAGTATTTAAGTATTTTGTACTGTTTTTTTTTTATTAATAACACTTTCAATTATTAACATATTTATGTTTGTATATATTGGATAATCTTGATTTTATCCTCTGTTTTTATAATATATCTTTTATTTTTGCTTAGCTTTTTGTTTTCATAGTTTTATTTAAATTTAAACACCTGTTATTACTTAACATTTACTTTAATACAATATTTAAAATAATAATAAAGTGACATATTTCTAGTGACAGTATTTTCCGACTTATTTATAGTCGACGTAACACATTATTTTACATTATCAAAATGTAATTTTGATTTGCCGTTTTGTATATGCTTAATTAAAGTACATATCTCCTCGCTAATTTTCCGAGTATTTCTGTATAGAAATTACTAGATTAACGTAATTAACATGAATCTCAATGATATTATGACTCCAGATCAAACAGGCCGAGAGTATGAATTGGTTTCAACTATCAATATCCTTTTAGTTATTCGAATATAACATTTAATTAAACATTCACAAAAATCGAAACTATCTCTGTAATTATTTTGAAAAATACAATAACCTGGAAAACTATAACCATCATGCCTGTAAACGTTGATTGTGGATTCGATCCCCACTCGAGGGAATGAATTATTTTTATATATTTTAAGGCATACTTCCGCTACTTAATATTAAATGTAAAAGTCCCGAAACTGAAAGAAAATGGAATGAAGTCGTGTCGTGACACGAGTTTCTCTCTGCCTTTGTCCGCTATGTAAAAACAATCTAACCCTCTTTATTACTAGATGATTCCTTTTGGTCTAGGGTAAAGAAGTGGCGTGTAACATTACGAAACTACCCAGTGGCTCAGTGGTATTTGAAGATGTAAGCCCAGAAATAATGCGTGGTCAAGTGTTGAAGCCCCTTGAACGCGGGAACATGGCGCGGGTGACACAAAACGATCCACTGCCGGGCAGGATCCGATATCGTGCTGCCGACCACTCCGAAGTTGAGGTAGGTTAATGTCTATATCAAAATAACTATCTTCTTCTTTCTTATTTGTTTTTTATATACTCGCCTATATAAACTAGCGAATGTTTAATACAAAATATATAAAATATTTATAGAATCCTGGCAATAATTAAATATACAAACTTTTTGATATTTGTAGATAGGATAAGTCATAATATAAATGTTATTAGATAACAGAGAATATATTTTTTGGTTTTAACTTTATAATAACTATTTAGAATGACAAATTAGAAAAAAAATTGTAAAAATTGTTTCCTGAAATAAATAAGCAAGTTCCCATATGAGTTTTACGAAAATGTGTCATTTCGTCGATGAAGATAAATTTTAACTTTTCACCGAGCAAGAAAATTTCTTAATTTTTTTATATCACTTCAATTTTTCATTTTTATTTCGATTATGCCGACAACTTATTAGCGCAAAATTGCTTGCTATGATTTTATAAATATCATCTGTGGAAATTTAAAAATGTTATCTAAATAACGTGACACTTGAAAGTTGATAGTTTTTCTTTTGCGAAACTTGGAATTATGGACGTTGAACATTTGCAACTCTTCTTTAGGTATATTTTTAAGATTGAATGAAGGTGCCGTAGAATAAAATTCATAATAGGTACATACCATATAATCATATTTTTTATTATTTCGTTACAATTATTTTGTATTTTGTGTCAATTATCGTGCTTCTTACAAAATAAATTTAAATGAATGTGAACATATTTTAAGTATTATATGAATAATAAATATATTTTTCACTGTTCTCGTCAGCTTAAGTCAGATATAGATGGAAAAGTTTAACGCTATAAATGACGTTCATCTTTATAGACTGCTTTTCATTTTAAATAATATATTATATAAGACCCTGGAGCGAGTGAAATCGGTACAACGACCTACATTTAATAAGGATTCGATTTCGCGCCGCTGATCGTTCTGAAATCAATATATACTATTTAGATTTAGACTATACTGTGAATGACGCTTTGAATTTCTAATTACTTTTAAACGTTCGTTCCTGGCGTATGATTTTCTTACAATATGCAAAATAATTGAAAATTTTAGACGTTATTCTTAATTACGGGTAGGTAATTAAAGTTATAATTTACTGAAATAAATCTTACAAATTACTTTCCGATAAATTTAATCATATGGAATTACTAATAATAACATATTCATTCATCTGAATAAGTAAGTAAAACAATGACAATTTATATATATCAGCTTCACGCTGTATCCCGCACACAGTAGGGTAGGCAGAGGCAACCTAGTGTTAAGACACCCCGTTACCCACTTTCCGCCGAAACATTGCGTGTTGAGTAGCGGAACTCAACGCCGAGCTTTGCCTGACACAAATATAAATAAATATTTCATTTCCTCGAGTGGGCCTTAATTTATATATAGACAATATAATTGTAACTATTACATTTACTTGTACATTGTCCCCAGTCCATCAAAATTGATAACTCTATTTGTAGGCTGTCTTCCAAATGAAAATGCTATTTAGATATTACTATAAAACATTTTCAAATAGATACAAAATGTTACGGATTATTCAGATTTTTAATTTTTCCGCAGTCGAGTTCCATGTCGATTAATTTAATTTCAACTTGCAATATCAAAGCTAGAGTGAAAACGGTTAATAATTCAAATTGATTACATTTCTCGTTTTAGCTACGAACACAATTTATGTTCTGTAGAATATATTTGTGTGTATGAAACTTGTTAATTTCATATCATTTAATCCTAAATTGAGATCGATACCCGCGCGTCAACGTTTCATTTGCAATTTGTCATATCACAGTGTTAATAACGCATGCTGTACCTAATGTAAATTTATATTAATATTTTCGGGGACTTGATTCAGTAATATTGTGAGCTTAACTCTGTTATTGCTAGACTCAAACGCGGCTTCGTCCGCTTCAACTTTATAAAATCAGCTTCACGCTGTATCCCGCACACAGCAGGGTAGGCAGAGGGAACCTAGTGTTAAGACACTCCGTTCCCCACTTTCTGCTGAATTCTGGAGGCATTGCGTGTTGAGTGGCAGAACTCAATGCCGCGCCACCTGAGCGAAGAAATGGAAATATAAATTTAATTCATCTCCTCGAGTGGGGGTCGAACCCACAACCAGTCGGTTTTACAGTCACACCTCATGCCGCTGCGCCACGACTGGCTTAAACTTATTAAACTTTATTTTTAAACTTTATTTTGTGTAATAAGTTAGATAATCGTTTTTTTTTTGGTTTTTTTTAATATAAAGTATCCTATGTCCTTTCTAATACCTGTAAGAGTATGTGTACAAAGTTTCATGATATGTGGTTGAGTAGTTTTGGCGGGAAAGCGTAACAGACAAATTTACATTCACATTTATATATTGGTATCATTAAATATAATGTATTTCTTTATTCTACAAAGATATGCATTACTGTGATAACTTTGCTCAATATTAATAACTTTGAGAGCCTTCGTACGGAATATGAAGTTCTTGCACTACCATGTTTATGGAAATACGGAAAAATTCGACTACCTATGTAATAATATTTAACATTTGTATGTAGATATAATGTTGTTTAAGATTGTGGATTTAACAAAGGCAATGTTATGATTTTGACATACTAAATCATTTCTTTGATATTTCTCCAAAAACTATTCATTTTACGAATAGATATCCCGACATAATACTATTTTACATAATTTTCAGAATTTTCGTGAAACGTATCGTAATTTAATAATTTTGAAAATGGTGGTTTCGTCCATTTCCACAAAAAACTAGTTTTACTTGTATGCTTTTACGTTGAGTTTTCATTTAATTATGTATTTAAAGTAATGTATAAGTACTCTCCTTTTATATTTTTTTTACACCAAAAACTTCTTTTTTAAACAAATATGTGTTACTAGCCCAGACACGAATATTAAAATTACCTGAAGAGCGGGGACCTCGACATGCACTTCCTTCTTACAAACATTTGATGGTTTCCATTTATTCGGTTTTTAGCTGTACTTATGTTAAAACTCAGACAGTGTCCAGTTTTCAATTATAATATTCTATACATTAGAATAATATTCCCTTATGACATGGTCAGGTTTGAGGCACCTTTGGCTGGTCGTGATATTGACAATTAATCATTAGCAATACCTACCTATACCAAAACAATATGTACCTATGAAATGGACACTGTATCGATAGTGTAGTTAATTGAACTGTGCGTAATGCTTACAGTAACATTGAAATACCGAGAATATTTCGAAATAGAGGGATTCAAAGGGGAATTTCATGAAATTACTCAAAGAGATTTATTTACTAGTCTGCTCTGCTATTACGATTAGATTTACATCAGCGTTGTACTCTTTTGACCACATATGATCAAATTGAAATATACAACTATTAGTATAATATTAAAGTTATTTACTTAAAGAATATGTAAATGCATATTTTAATAAACCAGGACCGAAAATTTTAATTATATTTTAGACATTTAACTACTATTTAGCATTTAGAAATGTAGTTATTTGTTGTACACAAATTAAATAAAGCCGTTCGCTGTGAATAACGCTGCTATAATTGTGAAAACATTCATAATTTTATTTGCTTCACGCTGTATCCTGCATATAGAAGGAACTTGGGAACGTAGTGTTTAGAAACTCCGTTCCCGTGCCTTATATAGGCACTTATTTTCCTTACTTTCCGTTGAATTTTGGAGGCATTGTGTGTTAAGTGGCGGAACTCAACGCAGCGCTTTGCCTCGTTAGCTGAGCGAGGA
The DNA here is from genome assembly GCA_021202915.1 of Heliconius himera. NCBI lineage: Eukaryota > Metazoa > Arthropoda > Insecta > Lepidoptera > Nymphalidae > Heliconius > Heliconius himera. The sequence continues at coordinate 395,516 of JAJHJA010000452.1, forward strand.
AATGAAAATATTCAATATTTCATTTCCTCGAGTGGGAACCGAGCCCACAACTTGTCGCGTATACAGTGGCACGATTGTGGTCCTGAGCCACGACTTGCTTCTACATAGTTACATGTTTAATTGTCTATTGAAACATATATAAGTGTATGTTTCATAAGACGACGTCTTCATAAATTGCATTGCAGGTAATTTTGAATACATCGTCTATTAAATTATGAAGTCCGCATCCTCCGCTCTCGTTAAACACTGATGCTGTCATTAAGGTTGACGGCGAGGGTGGTTTACATGCTTCGATACTGTTGTCAGTACATATTATAGTTTCGATTGACCAATGTCGTCGTGCCGTAGGGGCACAAACGTGTGACTGTAACGCGACAGTTGTGAGTTCGATCCCACTCAGGGGAATGAATTATTATTTGTTAATATTTCCGTTGCTTCATTACGGCGTTAATCTCCTCCATTGAACACGCAATGCCTCGAAAATGCGGCGGAAAGTGAGGAACGGAGTGTCTTAACACTAGGTGCCCTCTGCCCTGCAATATATAGCGTGAAGCTTTTTAATTATTGTTAATCAATCATAGTAGTATCATTTAGTAAGCGTATATCTATTGTGAAATTATTTATTTTCTAACAATAATTTAGGCTAACTACTTACTTATTGTTAGAAAATCTATTATTATTAGAAAAAATATTGAAAGCACTAGTATACTATCAAGGAAATATTCAGAGCACAACAGACAACACTTTTGTAGTCCCATATATTGTTCGTCTCTAAAGTAGCACGGGCTTATATTTTATATAAAATATTTAAAATGACTTCTTTTAGCGTTTATTATCAATTTAATTTCTAAAAGTATTAAAGTAGTTGTTGTTAACGTAGTATGTATGTACATGGAAGTTTATATTCTAGGTACCTTTCGGGGATAAAGATCAATGCGGAGAGTTCACTCTTCGCCACGGTGATTGGGTACAATTCCAAGTGGCAACAGACAGGCGGGACCAACTGAAGCGCGCTACTAACATCTCTCTACTCGACGAATCATTCAACGTGTCTGGAGAACGGTAAGTAATATTTATTTAATATTTACTAGCGATCAAAACGCTACGGTTATGCTGCAGCTTTGTCAGCTTAGCATTATTGATATATTCTAGTCAAATAACAAAAAACTACTTTTTTATCCTGTATAAAGCGTCAGCGCCCTTTTTACGGGAACAGCATGTATGTACTTTAAACCCTATACCTAAAGAAATTAATCAAGATACCTCAACAGTTTAGATGTAGGATTTTTTCTTTTCACGATGTTTATCCATACTGTATTTCGTGTGACGCAGTTACGCATGTTTAGATACCAATAACGTAAACACGTACTACTACAAAAATATTACTAAAGGTTAAACAACTTTGAACTTTGCCGCCAATACCTACGACTCGATCTCGGAATGAAGTGTATGTGGCGGTTTCCCTTTGATAGGTTTATGTGTGCGTTGGCGTTTTATATTACAACAATAATTATTTATTTAATAATTTTATATTATTTATTTTGTTTGAAAAAAAAACACTTTCATTTTTGGGGAAAAAAAACATTTTTTTAATTGTATTAGGCTTTTATAGAGTAGTTAAAACTATGGTTCCATTAAAAGTGGTGCTGACAAAAACACTCTGTATAACATAAACATCTCTGTATAACATACACAGAAATCGAATAGTTCTGTTTAATATATGCATATCTATAGAAATATACAGCCAAAATTTTAATGAACAGTTAGCGGATGCGCCGTCCCTTTAATAACTGTCCAACCCTTTAGGGCATATTGCGTACCTACAAATTTTGTTCGCTTTGATTTACTTTCGTATTGGTAGTCGTATTTAATAATCTCGTCTGCTCAAACGTTGCCCTGGTCACTGTGGCCTCAGTATTTGTCAAGTCTATGTAAATACCTGGATGGGGTGAACTTTCCGAAATGTAAATTTGCAAATCTGTAATAATATTGAAATCGTTATTGCCATTCCCAATGCTCAAACAAATATATATGGTATATAATTAAAATTTTGGGCAGATTCATAAGACGAAACTTTTTCATGAATAAATAAAATACATCGGATTCATAGTGTCACTGTTCTTAACGAGCAAGACAATCTGAAGAAAATGTAGAATTTTACACTACTATTTAATAATAATTGCGATCGATAGGAAATCACAGAAATGAAAATGTAATAAATAAATAAATAATATTTAGACTCTTAGAGGATTATATTAACTATTTTATTACCATAATTACAACTAAATTTAGAGATAGGTACAATTTAAAATATAAGACAGAAAACATGTTTCACGTGTTAAGTTACTAAAATATCGATTACTTCGTATGTTGTCGATCCTACGAACTGTTATAATGGAACAAAATTATTTTTTGTTCTTTTGTTAAAATTTATATTAACATACTGGATAGTTAACCATTTTATTGTATCAGTTTTAAATTAATATAAATATTTCTAATGTGTTTAATAAATTGTTATTTAAAACGACCATTAATAAACTACGAACTAAATACTGCTAATTATTAAGACAGCAGTCAATGTACTACGCGTATTCAATTTTACCAATTCATTTATACAGTGCATTCATCTGGACGATACCAGTTATTATTGATATCATTTGATCATAATTTTGTCTTTGATATCAATTGCCCTGCATAGAAGCACTGATAAGTAAATAGGTCATATCGATGAATAAGTAACAAACTAGAAACTTAATCCTAACCTAAGTATTTTTTATTTTTCAACCATATTTTCTATAGTGGCTAGTAATTATAAATTTCTTGTACAGTTTTTGCTTGCTAAGTGATATAATTATATATATTTACGTACTAGATATTCAAGCATCATTAAAGTGATTTGCAAGAATTTAAAAAATAAATAATTCACATTAAATGCTTATTTTCAATGTGTGCTCATAAAACAATAAAAATATAGAATTATGAATGCTATTCGAATAGATAAATGTATAAATTAAAAGCTGCTTTTAAAACAGAGCTAACAACTTGTGTCCAAATGTAAATCAATATATATATGGAAACAGATCGTCAAACTACGTATAACTTTCCTATTAATTACATAGTTAGTTTTCAAAGTTACAGTTAACTTATGTTCAATATCAAATTGATAGAACTTATCAATTGTGTGGTTTTTTAATGCTTTCGAATAATTAATAAGTAAAGTTAAGCTGCAGAGCCTTAACCGCCAGCGTAGAGTTGTCTCGTTGTTTGTTTTTTACCGCATACATTTCGGAGAGTGTTCCCTTTTATCATAGAACCTCTAGGAATACAGCTTCACGCCATCCTAACATGGTGGAAACGCTTTGAGGCTATATTTTTATTCGCACTGCGAGAGATTGAAACTCATTGGCGGTATCTGTATTTCCTATGACTTACAATGTCTCTACTTCAAAAACAGAGTCAATAGGTATTTACTAGGCAAGCGTCACCACCGTAGACCGCATTGACGCCCATTAGACTTGACGCGGTCAAACGCAAGCCTATTCAATATACAAAATAAAATAATATCTAATATACATATACAATAATAGCCGGTTTTAAAATTATCTTTATATATATATGGACAAAAAAAATGATCCAAGTGAGTTAAATCATGTTTTATGCAGTTTTTTTACTATCACAGGCGTCTATCTATACAAAATAATCACAATATTTCTTATGAATCACATTCCTCCTTTAATGTGGAAGTTAGAGACCTTAGTTTTTGTAAAATAATACAGTAGACATGACTGGCCCATCATGCCAGTACTGTTAGTTTGATTTAGCAAAAAGACCCCCGTATCAAGGTATTCATACTAGAAACCATATAAAAGCTTTTAATTTGAAGCCTTTACTCGATAATCTAATATTTACAACATTATTAGTAGAAAGTAAGCAAATTATATTTTAACAGCCGGGAACAAGGAGTAGTATGCTCCTTGAGAGAAGGATTTGGATTCATACGGTGTGTTGAACGTGAACAAACCATGTTCTTTCATTTCGCTGAAGTACTACGTCTCGGTCAGGAGCTAAGTGTTGGAGATGAGGTAAGTAACTGATAAGCTAACGCTATTTTCTATTTTAATTTTTTAGACCTCTTCTAGAACAATAAAATCTTTGTATTTAGTGAAGGATTTACTATGTTAAAATCAAAATGATTATCTTAAAGAGTACTTTTTTATACAAATATACGTTAATTGAATATTAGAAAATATGCGTTATTTTTGTTTTGTTCTATTTTTCCAAATTTATAAAGGATTAAATTAAATTAATAATTGTATACTAAACAGGATATGATTAGTAAATAATTTTAGAGAGAGTATTAAATATACTCTCTCTAAAATTATTTACTAATTTATTAACTTTAAACTATGTTGTTTTTTGACATTGTAAATATCACGTCGGCTTAGAGTGTAAACCTACTAAATCTGTTTTTATCCTTATGTGCGGGTTGTGGGTTCGATTCCCACTTTATTTTTTCATTTTCATCGCTCTGGCACTGGCGAGGCATAGCGCGGCGTTGAGTTTCGCCATTGACATTTTGTTGAGACTCCTCGGATAAATAATCACTTTTCTTTTTCAATACAAACAAAAAAATGGACGTTATTTAAAAGATATTTATGTAAATTCTAAAAAAAACATGCTTTAAACTAATTAAATGGTTTTTATTCTATGTAAATTTACATGTGTGGTTTTTCAATTTTTTTTTCTAAAAGTCCATCATATCTCTTTACGCCCCTTTGGTTGTCAATCGCTGGAAATCTGGTATAGCGCTTCATTTTGTATTGTAAAAAGGTGGATCCAGTGTCAGCGTTTTCCATTATGAGGAATCGTCAGTCGGTGGAAATATTTTTTTTACCATAGCGGGACTCGAACCGCAATACTCTTGCCGTTAAAACGTTTCTCATGAAACATTTAATGCTTTATTTTGTATTTTATACGAAAATAGGTGGAGTTCACTGTAGACCCAGTGTCCACGTTCGCCAACATGAACAACCGTCAGTCAGCCATACGTATCAAGCACCTGCCGGCGGGCAGCGTCCAGTTCGAAACTCTTTTGGAGCGCGGCGTTCGCGGCGTGGTGGCTAAAGAGGCACCTTGCTATCCCTCGTCTGCAAGTCCAACTCGGGTACCGGTGAGTATTTTTTTTTTATTATTTAAATGTACGTTTTTTATTCTATATTCAGGTATATTTGAGACCGCTGTCGCGTTTTGGGAGCAGTTATGAGTGTAGGTTATTATTGTGGTTTCGGCATTCGGTGGTGTTTTCTTTTGCGACACGACTGCCGTACACATAATTCACACTTAGAGCTGTTTCCGCAGCACTAGTGCCACAGTGGAACTCGTACTCGTATAAATAAAGGGATATTGCAAGTTTTCCTTTTTGTAAACTGAGTGACACAAACACAGAAAAGAAACAAATATATGACGGTGAACAAAACACAAACACACGTGTAAATAACTGTTTAAATTTGAATTTGGAACTCCTAACCAAAGTGGATAAATGTATGATTAAAGTGGCCAGTACGACAAAACGCTAATTACATATGTAAGGATCTGATATAAATATATACGGTAAAATACAGTTATTATTTTAAACTACATACGAAACATTGCCATTTTAAAATAATTTAAGATATTTAACAAATTCTATACCTGGCATTTACATCACGTGGATAGCTATAAATAACTACAGTTTTTAATTTAAATCGCGGTACAGTGACATGTAGAACAAAGGGCTCAATCTTTGGTTCTACTTGACCAGTAGAAGTGAAGCTGAAAAAAAAACTATGCTTGTCAGTCTTTAACCGACTATCTTTTCTAAAAAGGTAGAACTTCCTTTTCGACAACTATTGTTTTAGAATAATAGTTAAATTGTAACAAGAACACACTTAGGTGTGTTCTTCGTTGTTTGTAAACAAATTAAAAAAAATGTTTGTTTATTTGAAAGTGTGAAACCCGCGGCGGATTCTTGGCTATTTATATTACAGCATTTTTTTTATTTTTGGAGTTAGTGCCAGCCATGAGAAATATAACATTAATAAATAAATAGAGAAAAGTTAAAAAAATACCCACTAATTAATCACATCAATAATTCAATTTTTCTGTTCACGTATGAAAATTGTCAGTACCTTAAAACATTTTGCAATGATATTAGGCTATTTGATTATACTAGGTTCACATCTCTATCTGGTAATTACTCTGCAAATAAACGAATCCTATCTAAGCTAACTAACAGTTTCCGATATTACGATTTGCATTTGCTTTGAGCGCTTATCCTTTGCGAAGAGAAGCAAACTGGTAGGTATATAGTATTTTAACAATGCACATTTGTTTATTGTTGGTTTTGTGCAAAAATCTTTCTAGATTTACAATTTTTACAATAATTTTAACCACACTTATACAGCCGTAGCAGCAAATTATAAAGAAATATTTAACTGTTCACTTCGAAAACTTGCGTTTTTAATTAATAATGAACTATACATTATTAAATATTTCATTTTCTCTCGAATATAACTTACAACCTGTCGTGTTTAAGCGCCACGCCGTCGAAATTAATTTATAACTTATTAGAATTAAAATGAGTTTGTTTGTGGTGATAATTCGAAAATCTTGAGTTTATTTAAAAGTAAAAAAATTACAGCTTGTGTTTTTGCCAGATTTATAGATTAAGATAGTATAAAACGTTCATTTATGTCTATTGTTGTTGAGAATTTCTAAAATTTTATATTATAAAATTAGGATAAGCATCAACTAAAGTGCTAATTACAGTTTAAAAAAAAAAGTGTTGGAAATAGATTAGAAGAAAAAATAAAAAAGAAATGGAAGATATCTAAAATATAAACAGTTACAAATAATAATATAATAAACTTAATCATTAACCTGTTAACCGGGGAATTAGCTTTTGCTCAACTCGTTTCAGAATGGGGACTTTTTCTTTGCAAACAAATAAAAAAAAATATAAAATTAAATAAAATTAATAAAAATTAAAATTAATAAAAAAATAAATTAAATAATTAATTAAATTTAAATTAATTAATTTTTATTAAATTAATTAATTTTTTTATTAAATTAATTAATTTAATTAAAATTTCGTCATGCCCTCTTATGTATGACGAAATATTTCGTCATACCCAGTTAACAGGTTAATATCGAAAAATTAAATACATACATATATTTCAAACTGTTATGAAATCAATACGGCTAACACTATAACATGAAATTTTCAACATGTTTCTTTTGTAACTGAACGTCGACAACATGCGTAAGGGTCGTCCAATATTAATTACATTATGCATTCGGCAATGAGATAACACGATAAAAATTGGTAACGGCATGTTCTCGGTACTTTTAATTTGCCACTGTAATACAATTATCCTTTGAATATATATTTTTTAAATAAGGTGTACATTTAACTGCAACAAACTAAATATAAAAGTTAAAGATAAACCATGATTTTTAAGGTGCAATTTAAATGCTTTGCAAAAATTAAAGTATGTTTGTGCTATCAAACGCTATCATCTTTTATCATATTTTTATAATGTTTTAAAAAAATAATTTATTGTTGATTGATTGATTACTGTAAGGAAAATGAGGAACGGAGGAATTGTGGCCGGTTGTGGCGCAACGGCACGAAGTGTGACTCTAAAACCGACTGGTTGTGGGTTTGATCCCTACTCGAGAAGATGAAATATTTACTTAAATTTATGTTTCCATTTCTTCGCCCTGGTGTCGAGGTTAAGCGCGGCGTTGAGTTCTGCCACTCAACACGCAATGCCTCCAGAATTCGGCAGAAAGTGGGGAACGGAGAGTCTTAACACTAGGTTCCCTCTGCCTACCCTGCTGTGTGCGGGAGACAGATGATTTTTTATTTAAAAAAAAGACATGCAGCTTTCCTGCCTGTAATTATCAATAACTAAGTTATTCGAACATTTTAAACTTGTTAAACGCGACCGCTACATCCGGCGTGTGATTTAATTATAATGTGGGCTCGTGCGAGTGATTAAGTGCTCCATAAAAAGATTCAATTTCAAATAAGTTTATCTAAAATGGTATAATCAAACCAACGCTTGTTACATTCTATCTATCTTTGACTTTGATCACAGCACGTAAATTTACTTCTGTTTTATTATTTTTTTCGTTGTTGTATCAATCGCAGTCTGGATTTCTAAATTAGCTTTTGCCAATATTGCAGCCAAGTTGATGAGTCAAAAAAAGATAATAAGAATACAACAGATATTTTGATCAATGGCGTCTGTTCGTTTAATAATCGCTCTGGGATGTAGACGTAGACTATAAAATGGAGAGTCTAATCATGTTATTAAGCTCTCTTTACTTTTGTCCTTAAGTTTAATTTAGAACAAATGAGGCTTTAGATTAGATTTATCAACCAGTATAGATTAAGATTAAATTAAGTTATTATATTATTTTTTTATATAATAATTCAATGTATAATATTCAATCGTTTCAGTATTGTTTCCAAGACTATACTTGTATACGTTGGCATTTAGTTTAATCCTCAGCTATGGCCGGGTCAAGTTTAGATTTATTTAATTTATTAGATTCCAGTTCCACTTTAATATCGTTTAATATCCAGTTCCATCCTCGGCTATCATCTCTTATAACAAAGGGCTCAATTAATTTAACTTTAAACCGTTGGATGAACTCGAACGGAAAGCTAAAACTGCATTCGGACGCTCCAATATTGTGTTAAACGTTGAAATATCCTTTGCGATCATTCCCAATTTCGGTCTCTGCTCCGACAGTGATAGAGACCATTTTCGTTTAAATCCTATATTCGACCCTCCGATACTAAGTGGGTATTAATGACAGGTAACTACGACGGATGTACATCACTTGCTTTTATTGAACGTTTCTCTGAACATTATTAGTTTTGGGTGCAATATTGCTTTCACATTTAAATATGAATACAGTATTAATTTATATTAATATTAATAAATATAAAGCGTTGAGGCCAGTCGTGGCGCAGGGGCACGAAGTGTACCTGTAAACGCGGCAGGTTGTCGGTTCGATTCCTACTCGAGGAAATGAAAAAAATATATTTTCATTTTCTTCCCTCTGGTGTCAAAGCGCGGCGTTTAGTTTCGCCACTCAACACGCAATGCCACGAGGAACGGAGTGTTTTAACACTAGGTTCCCTCTGACTGCAGTGGATACAGCGTGACATTAAAAAAACGATAAAAAAAGAATAAAAAAAAGAAATATAAAACGCTTAGCCATCTTTATATGATAACTCAATAATTATATTACATTCGCTAATTTAGATTTCCATGATTGATATATTGCTGCATACATTGTATAAAATGGTTATGGGTCTTTAATTAATGAAAAAATATTATAAATCGATTTACAACAATTTATATAAAATCAAAAAATCGACGGATCGACCTTCCAATTCGGGGGCGGAAAGTGCAGAAGGGAATGTTGATACTAAATTCTCTGCGCATACCTTGCTGTTATGCGGGATGAATGGTAAAGTTCAAAAATACACATGTAGCACTTTATTTTTCCAATTTTTGAGATATTGTGGTCTAGTGACGAAACTCGACGCCGTGCTTTGTTTTGTTATTAGGGCCATGATATAAAAATTGCTTCATTCATTTATTTTTTGGATAGCAGCTAACTTTATACTTACCCTTCATCATCTCGTATTGTTAATTTATATCATGTCTAAGTGGCGCTTTAAATGATGCGTGATGAGTAGATTACCTGAGAGCAGATGCCCAACAAAAATAAATAATTTGCACTATATTTGAAACATTTTTAATATATAAAATATTTTATTGGGTATAAATGTTGATGTAATTTTTTTTATGATGTCTTTTTATGAAAATCAACCGAATGTGGTCAAATCATCATTATGAATGGTTCTGCAGCTCTTTAAAGGCCTCTTAGCCTCCTTATCTTCCTCTTCATTCCTCTATTCCTCTCTATTGCGAGTTGCAGCCGTTCTTTTCAAATTTTGAAGACTAGGATTTTGAGGTCTTTGGTAATTGCATCTTGCGTTTAACATCTGTACTCGGCTCAAGCAGACATTTATGGGTTTATTATTATCCATTGGCTGTATATGTAGATAGGACCAAGGATTTTTTCCTAATATTTTGCATTCTTTTAGTGAAGCACCTTCGTCCTTTCTGCTTAGAAGTCATGTTATAATTTTAGTATTAATCAAATACATTTGTTTTAGGAAACTGGTATAATAACTTGCCAAATTAACAACATGAAGAAGTCCGTCTCGTACACCGCTAAGAAGTGCGAGTCGAAGATGTTGCCGCGTGTCGGTGATAAGGTTATTTTCGATATATACCAGGTAAGATTTGGAACAAATGACAGATTTTTTTCTTTTATAAGTAAAATTTCCATACATACGAATCAAATTGTCAAGAATAAATTAAAACTATTATAGCTAACGGCATTGTTATTTTTTAACTTAATAATATACTAATTTACGCTATTACCATCTATAACAAAATTGACACGTTGATGTGTCAATAATTGGGATCAAAATTAACTAAATCCTTGTTTGTGTTCAACTAATAAATATTATAGCAGCTTTTAACATTAATATCTATATAACACGTTTTACTATGATGATGTTAAATCCGTGAATATGATATTCATCTCTTAGTTATATTAATAATTATTTTGATTACTTGACTTTTGATAGATTGAAGCGATTACAACGAAATAAAAACAAAAATGTACTCTGAATTACTTACAATTCTTATGTATAAATTAAATATTTTAACCGGATTAATCGCGTATATTTGGTGTCCGGCATTTTTGGAAACCCGACGTTTCGAACACTTTGCAGTAGTCCGTGGTCACGGTATAATACCAAATATAAGCGATTAATCCGGTTAAAATAGTTTAATTTAAAATGGTAATAATCGTGAAAATCAAAGAACTTATTATGTATAAAAGTTGCTTAAATTTATTTTTTACTTTTTACGTACTTATCACGTATGTGATCACATAAACAGATAAACAGACAAAAATTCCAAAAAATGCTGAAAATAGATTCTTATCCTTTAACACCCTGGCTATTTTTTTTTAATATTTTCAATGTACAGAAACGACTTTTATTATAAGTATAGATTTTACGGATATGTAGATAATTTATAGTTTAACTTGTCTTCAGGTAAAAAGAACTAAGGAGTTGATAGCAATGGCCATACAAACTCAACACAGCCTCACTAACGGCACCGCGAACGGGGGCTCCAACCTCCGACCCATCATGCAGGGATTTATAGCGGCTCTGAAGGACGGCTTTGGATTCATAGAAACCGCTGACCATAACAAAGAAGTTTTCTTCCATTTCAGGTAAATTACCCCGTTAAATTCAAAATGTCTATTAGAATTGTATGTATTGATTTTTAAAGATGCGGTGAGGATTATTTTTTACTTTTTAGTATGAGCACAGTTGATACTTACTTGCTTGTTTGATACGAATTTATTATTATTTTAAACCCTTTTTTTAAATTGAAAATTACTTAAAGTACTGAGTTAAGGATATTAGAAAATTAGCATCAATTATGGTATAACAATAACAATAATAAAATCACAACGTTTCAAATTTGATTATAACTTTAATCATTTGGAAATATAATATAATATATCTACCCCCCTATTTTATTGAGGGCGTCGTGGCGTAGCGGCACGTCGGACTGAAAATGAGATGGTACGATTTAAACGAATTAATTTTTATTTCCGCGCTCTGGTTAAAAGACACAACACGGCGTTAAGCTCCCTCACTCAATACACAATTTCTCATAAATTCTTGGGCGGTGCCTCAGTTACACATCGATAGTGGAATATTTGAATATTTGAATTCTACTAACCAAATACATTTACGTCCGAAAATAATCCTCTTAATGTATGTATTTCGTTGGTTTCTGATGCACTATTCTAAGTTCCATGTAATTATAATTTGACAGTCACATTGTTATAGTACAATAGAACAAATTAATACCCTATACGTGAACCTCTATGACATTTTAAGCCCAAAACCCTTTCAATAGATGGATTATTACTATTAGTATTTCTTTATTTTTTCATCTCACAACCCCAATAGTAAAAATGCGTAATTTTATCAGACGATATTAATGTCTTATTTCTTTATTATTATTGTTTTCAAATATGTTCGTATATTTCTCTAATTCGTTTGGCTTAAACTCTGCACAACGCATAGATCGATATCGTTTTGTGTAGTTTTTTGAATTGTATTGTAGGACGTGTTGGTTTAAATAGGCCAAGAGCTGAGTGTTAAAGTATTAATTGAATCGTAACAAGTTTATTCTTTGAAATAATGATATGTGATAATTAAGTAAAAATTACAAACACAAATCCCAAGTACCTATATGCTTATACTACAGATAATAAAGTCCATAGATGATTAGGTTACTAATTACAATTTTATCATATAAATAAGGAAATTAAATATTTCCTAGCATCCCATGACTTTGCCTTGTCTATATTATATCCTGTTCGTTGTTCCTTCCTTAGATTAGTATTTCCACTATTAGAAATAAGCTTCAGTAGTTAAATTTACTGTAAAACACAACAAAAACAATAAAAATAGTATTAAGATTTTTTTTAGCATGCACATCTATGCGAATCGAAATTATGAAATCGATTGTAAAATTAATTAATGTATTACATTTACATTTATTTTTGGAAATAGTATTATATATTTCACTGAGATAATATTATATATTTCATATTATCGAGGCCAGGCGTGGCGCAGGGGCGCAAAGTGTGACTGTAAATCCAGTGGTCGTGGGTTCAATCCCCACTTGAGGAAATGAAATATGTACATTTATATTTTCATTTCTTCGCTCTGGTATCGAGGCACAGCGCGGCGTTGAGTTCCGCCACTCAACATATAGTGCCTTAACACTAGGTTCCTCCTGCCTACCCTGCCGTGTGCGGGATACAGCGTGAAGCTGATTTATTTTATTTTATTTTATTATATATTTTTGTTATGAGTTTCGAAATTGCACTGCGAATTTTGTCTATTTCATGACTATTTATTTATATACTTTGTCTTTTTGAGATAACCAGTTATCCCGTTTATGTTCTATTCCGTCTATACATCTTTTTGTTGCTTTGCTAAAGATTTAAAATTGGCGAATTTTGAAATTTATATGGTGCGAAATTATTATATAACTCTTTCTATAAGCATATATTTTATTCTGGATTTTCGATAAAAAAAAATGTGCTATAAAAATATGTTTTTCTATTTTAATTCCATATGCCTTTTTGTAAACAATTTCTGCTCTAATTTGGCATGTGTATGCACTCCCTATAACTTGTTAAAGTAATTGCGCTATGACTCGGTTAGACAATATGATTGCTTGATAACTTATAAAAGATTTGGACTCGACATTATATGGAAATTGCTTTGAGCCTTTTATATTCGCGCTGGCTGCCCACGCTATTACAATTTAAAGTACTATTAAAACAAGGTATTCGCTTGCCATTTTGTGTATAATTAAATCAAGTCTGTTACATTTTATACTTTATTACATTTAAATAATAAAAAATCTTTTTTAATAAAGAGAAATGTTGTGGGTTCAATACTCACATGGATAATGGCTTGGGTAAGTTGTTATATGTAAAATATGCTCATTTCTCCGCTTTAGTAAGACAAAACGTGGCGTTAAGTTCTGCCATTCAAGACGCAGATGCTTGAATCTGGATGTAAGATCGAAGAGACACGAAGCGACATTAGGTTCTTTTTGACTGCCAGTAGTCAAAAGTTTGTGAAATAATAAAAATTTAAGTATATATATTTTGCACTGTGTTCCTAATTGTGATTTAAACAAATTGCTTTGCCATTAATGTTCCTATGTAATAGAAATTATTTTCAACTTACATAATAAATGTATTATTTATTTTAAATTGTTGCCTGTAGATATATTTATTATTGTACTAAAATTCGAGCGAAATTTCGAGAAAGGACTCTAGATTCTCTTTATCTACCCTAAAAAAAGACTATTAGAAAACATTATACATGTTTGCTAATATCCACTTTATTTTTATTTTCAACAAGTCTAATATGTAGCTTTGCGAAGGTATTATATAGCAGTTGAAGTTGAGAATTTTATTTTATCGAAATGTATATTTCCATAATGATACTCGAGTATTCGTTTTGATATTTGATATAATCCTCTCAATCATTAATATGGACTTAAATACGCCCCCGATGTACTAGAGTGTTCTTAAAGCTTCAGTATATTGCGCCCTTGTTTCAATTTGCTAGAATTGCTCATTATGTTGTTTGTTTGTTTGTTATTATACATGTCGGCGCGTATCCATAAATTTTACCTTCATTTATTTTAATAAAGTAAATAATTCTCATTTATATTATTAAAGTTGTTAACAAGTGCGTCGCATATCTATTTTTTTTATCGCTCGGCGGCTCGTGGCATCTTCGCTTGAGCCATCGAAGAGATTGAACCTCTTCTAGACAAAGTCCTTGCAAAACACATCCACGTGGTCTTATTCAATTCTGAAGGGCTGACAGTAGTCAAGATCAGGGTAATCGTGACGTCTGCTATGTTGACGTCATACTTTTAAAAAACACATGAGGGAGCCTACTTCGATATATATTTATTTATTTATTATATTCTTATATTTTATGTTCTAAATATTGAATATATTCTAAATTCAACTATTATTAAAGTAACTATAACAACTGTGTTTTATTAGAAAAGCTTCTTACTCTGTATAATACGTAAAGGATTAAAATAAGTGCAATAATTATCGTTTGAATTTCATGTAGGACAGCTGTCGTTGTGTTTTTTTTTGAGTGTTTACACTCAAATTCAAACTTTTATATTAAAAAGACCAAAGCTGTTATTTTCTTGTTGTTCTTCTTTCGAGTTGGTGGAAACTTTATGTTCTGGACTATCAAAAGTGTTTGAAATAAAGAATATTTTGATTTTGAATCTATTAATAAGTGTCTTCATTTTATTCAAGTTTTTTATTTTTTATTTCGTAGTCATTATCTCGTATATGTTAGAGTGTAAATCTAACAGTCTATTAAGCAATTCGTCATAGGAGACAAAAAAAAACACTTAAAAACTGTGACTATACCTGTATTGTCGTAAGCGTTTTAAAATTTCAAAGTCAGATTCGTATTCTCTATTATATGAAATGTAAAGGGTAATTATTTATTTTTTACACTTTCCAATGGTATAAAAAATGTACACCAACGAACAAACATAAAACTGATTTAGCAGGTTAAATACTTAATATTATGCAATTATTTGTATTATATATTCGATCTATTTACAGAAATACGACGAGTCTAAAATAGAATTATGAGGTTAATGTTGTGTACATTGATATACAATGAGTGTGTTTGCAACTATATAATGCACTAATAGACGACCGTAAAGTGCTGTTAACTTTCCCTGATTGCGCTTCGTAACATTAAATGACATTAATGACCGTATAGTTGTGTATTTTATACGTACTACGATTTAACTTTAACATTGCTATTCATAAATGCTTTATTTTATACAATTTTTTTGTTTAAAGCGAATTTATGATGATCAACTATAAAAAAATGTTTAATTTTATTATATATAAAGCAATGATTGTTAATAATAGTTTAAAATTATTCCTTCCAGCAATTTCGAAGGCAACCCCGACGGTCTGGAACTGGGCACGGAAGTGGAGTACAGTCTTGGTCGTGTGAACGGATCGGGTGGAGGATGTGCCAGTGCGGAATTTGTTCGTGTATTACCACGAGGAAGTGTTCATATTGCAAAACCCTTGGAGCCTACGGTGAATGGCACGGTCATACGTACTCTGAGAGCCCTTAACCCTGATCAAGCTAAGTATTCAGGTAATATGATTGGTAATATGAATGTAGTATAAGTTTGGATGAGTATGTATGGGCATCATGGCGTCAAAGTTTATACTTTTTACATTGTTTATAATGTGTAAATTTTAATAACACATTGCAATGCCTACCCTCTCATATAAAGGTTACAAATTTAATTTGCAATGAAAAAAAAAACATATAAATCTTAATTAAGATACAGAGGGGGGCTTAACATAATAACAAATAAGATTAATAATGACATAATGCACAGGTCTCATCCAAACAGAGAGCGGTGCATCATACGAGTTCGGTATAATGGGGCTGTCGTGCAAGCGCGAGATCCTGCAAGTGGGTGACCCGGTCACCTTCCAAGCGGACGTCGAGGGGCGAGCGACCAACATTGTGCCCGTGAGGAAGAAGCGTAGAGCCACCGTCGATGCTATTAAAGGTATGTTATTATATTTTGATTGAACAAAAATCAAAATGTTACCCATTCAATCCAAATTTACGATTTAAATATAAGAATCCGATAAATGTATTCTCTCTTAAATATGTAAGAATATTGGATTTATTTATTATATTTTGAATGACATCGATATAATATCCAATCGTGCAGTAGTTTGTAGTCACGAATAGGCAGAAGTGGTATTCCACCAGGCCTGTGATCACAGACTTGCAAAGTGTTTAAAATTAACTATTAAACAACTTGCAAATGTTAAAAACTATGTTAAATATTTTATTTCGTTAACTGGGTACTTGTAAGGCGATATAAATTGTTATACCCCAAGATCCCAGCCCCGCCAGACCTACGTCATGGTAGCAAAGCTGGAATTTTTAGTATTGTTAGTCCAATACGTAGTGAAGACGGAATGCGTACTCACTAACTTGAAAGTGGGGACCTTCCAGAGGTAGCTCAAACTAAAGGTACCTAAAAATCATGCCCACCTACGTTAAAGTAGCAAGGCTCGTATTTAAGTAAGTTATTAAGAATATTGTAAAAAATATATATTCATTATTGCCAGACCCTTTACGTGGGCCTTTACTCCCGCCAGACGCCCTAAAGGTTGTTTAAAATTGAGGCAAACTACGTCATATTAGCAAGCCTAAATTTTACATATATTATTTAAGGTACTATTTCGAGACACATTATAAACAGCCAGACCAATCCGATGGGCCAATCATCTTCCCAGACGCGATAAACCTTCCGTGGGAGTGAGGACAAAATACTCCATGTGTGTGTAGGAGGAGTGTGTAGTGTTCTTGCTTGTTAGATCTGAATCAACATAATTATTGTATATAATGTGTTGAAAACTTAGCATGGCTCGTCATTAGTCAGGCTTCGCGTATTTACAAATTTGCTTATATAATAATTTATGTGCTCAATATCTCGCTCGCTCGACCGATGTGCCATTTTGAGAACATTTAGTTAAACATTTTTTGTTACACACCGTGTCAAATTTTACATCTTTATAAGTAATCAATTACCTTACATTCAATATATCTTTGTATCGACCAATTGAATATAGCCAAAAAATCTGATATGGATGTTGGTGTATTCTAAATTTTAAAACCTCCCAAATATGACCCAATTTTGGTACAATGACCATCAAAGAGGTAAAGGAGACTGGAAATCGACATCTTTTTGTAAATAATAATAATAATGATTAGTAGAAAATATAAGTACGATTAGTAAAGAAAGTTACAACTGCTTAGGATATGAATAGACCATTATTTTAATAGAATCCTAGTCGTGACAGATAAAGAAGACGCAATTATGTAAATCTATCGAATTCTTAACATTACTTTCGTGAATATAATGTATTATATATAGATCGTATACTCTAAAATTTGTCATTGGGAATTTAGTAAACGTCACAACAAGAAAACAACATCAGCAAAAAAAATACGAATCAAATAACATTATCGTTCGCAGTTAGGTGTAGCTTTTCTCTAAATTACTCTTACTCATAAATAAACCTCCAATCATATCACATAACAAAAACCTTGCAAACATGACAATGATGAAGTTAGTTCTTGTTGAATTATAGAAACCACTATCGTTGAATTATAGATGTATAAAATCACTTTAAAAAATGACCATTGTTTACGTTGTGGAGTAGACTTAAAATAAAGAATCTACTCTGGAGTATCCCAACTTCATTATGTTAGGGTTAGGTTAGGGTTCTACAAAAATTTTTTACATGTATGTAAACACAGAAAATATCAATTATAAGCTATATCTAATCAATATAAATAAAAATGATATATGGTATTAGTAACTCACGCAAATAATACTACGTAAAAAAAGTAGTATAATCTAATTTATTCCCATATGTGGCCATTGTGGAACAGCCAATTTTGTATTATTGGAAAAGAAAGACCAAAATTATATCATAAGAATTGTACTACTTATTCTATTTATGTTACGGAAGCAATTATTTCTTATGAAAATTATTCCTTCTATTGTAATAATTAGCTATCATTTTTTTCTTTTAAGTTTTTTTGTTATTTAGGTTTATCTAAATTACTACGGACATGTGTTGTGTACATTTTGTTATCTTTTTTTCGATTATTAGCTGTCCATATCGTTATTTACCTTATGACTTAATCTTGGCTTTCAACTAAAACATAATTCCCTGTAAGTATTTAAGTTTTAAACTTTATATCATTAAACTTGACACAGTGTTATTCATATTGCTCAAACTTGACAAATCATTTGAGCCAAATGAGATAGGCGATTGAACGTTTAACTGAATCTAATTCAATTGTACTATTGTATTATCTTGTCCTTGATATTCCAATTATTTTAGAGACATCTTAATTTATTGTTTATAAATCGATCGATCGATTTCTACTTTATGTTCCAAATAATATTTTGTAAGTTTAATTAGATTATAAAAGTTAATTACTTTTATAATCTACGTGATCATCAGGAATATATATTATTTCGTTATCTTTATTTACTATTGATTTAATGTAATTTGCGGCCCAACATGATCTATAAGATATACACTCTAGAATGTAGCGTATATAACATTATTCTATACTACATAATAACTATATGTATATACCAAATTTGCCCCTTTTTAAGACTATTATATAAATGTATAGTTTAGTAGCTGCCAAATGTCATAATTCTAGGTCAAATTCTAGGTCGAGAAAACGTCGACCAGTGCCGAAATAAACTTGTGACTTGAGGGATCCCTCTGGAATGTTTCCTCGTGGGGTGAAAGGATCTTGGTTGAATTCAATCCCAAGAGACACAGGTTTGCGCGTTAACAAAAAAAAAAACCCGATTTGTCGCATCGCTAGTCTTCCAAAACATTTCCCTTATAGCCGCGCCCAGTATTAGCACATTGGTCCTTAGCATTTCAAGTGAATGCCAGTATCACGATCACCTGGAAAGCAAGGCCAAGTTGACCTCAAAAAAACTGGGGTCATCAACAGAGCGAAACAGTACATCACCCCAAAACACCGATTGGCCCAGGCTCAGCCTCATATGAGTATTGTTCTCATCTCTGGGCTGGTGCACCCCAGTATCAGCTTGGTCCATTTGATCGCATACAACGTAGAGCCGTTCGAATCGTTGGGGACCCAATGATCTGGACAGGGTTTTGAGTAAAGATATCTCCTCGCTGTGCGTTCTCCACCGCATTTATCATGGGGAGTGTTCTGGAGAATTGTTGACCTATTACCTGCCGCCGAATTTCCTAACCGTACAGTACGTCACAAACTGAAGTACCATCCACACCATCTAGATGCGTGGCACTCCACTACTTTGCGGTTTCCTAGGAACTTCCTTCCACACGCCACTCAACTGTGGAATGGCCTACTCGCAGCAGTGTTTCCAGGTAGATACGAACTGGGTACCTTCAAAAAGCGCGACTATCTTCACCGTAAAGGCCGGCAACGCACCTAGCTCTTCTGGTATTACACGGGGTCGTGGGCGGCGGTGATCACTTACCATCGGGTGACCTGTGCGCTCGTTTGCCTTGTTTTTTCCTTAAAAAAAGTACCCTATGAGCTTCGATTCTCTTTACAGTGTCGAAATACGCAGTTTTTTGCGATATAAAGGGCCTTATCTTTTTTTTAAGTAAATGTAGAAATACGGTTGTAAACACTTTTACAACCGTATTTCTACATTTAAGATCACTATCTTATAAGCGTTCCTTTTTTTCTTAAAAAATACAGAACCCTAAAAATGAGGCTGTCGAGAGGCAGGGTCAGTAGTATGTGAACGTGACTGTAAACGCGACGATTGAGTGCGATCCCCACTCGAGGGAATGAAATATGTAATATTTTCATTTTCGTCGCTTTAGTAACGAGAATTTGGCGGAAAGTGGGGAACAAAAGTGTCTTGAATGGGATACAGCGTGAAGCTAAAAACAAAAATAATTCAGTCTTTTTCAACGGTGCCCCGTTACGGACAGAATAGTTCATATATTTAATTAAAATATGTTTTGTATAAACATTTCAGATGGCTTTGGATTTCTATCAGTCGAAGCGGAGGACTCTCGTCGTCTCTTCTTCCATATGTCGGAGGTACGCGGCAACTCGTCGGACCTGCAGCCCGGTGACGCCGTGGAGTTTGTTATGCTGACCAACCCGAGGAACGGGAAGTCCTCCGCTTGCAATGTGGTTAAAGTCGGGTTAGTATGATATGCCAAAAAACCTCATGTTGAGACCGTTTGTTCTCTACAAATGGAACACACTCTAAATGGAGGAAATAAAACTCACTCATACCCTACTTGTGGGATCGAACCCATAACCATCGTGTTTTATAGTTGCACACCGTGTTGTTGCTAAACAATGATTTTTTTTTATTATAATATCCTATTTTATTAGTTTTCTCACCTTATTGCACAAATTTTTCCTGAATATTTAAATATTCTCTTTTTACAATTCACTAAACTACGACTTGTTGACTAAAACATATTGTCTTTCTGAATCTCTGCTTATTTTTATCTAAACATACGTAACTTTTAGTTATCTCTATTCTTATTTTGTATAATATTAAATAAACCTTGGCTACTTACAACAAAATAATAATTATAATATAGAAATTAAAATTTTCTAATGTTATCAAACTTTTGCGTTATAAATGTAGTAGTTTCCCCAATTTCTACTATATAAAATACATTTGAATCTCTATTTGACAGATACAAGCAATATGTTATACTATATCATAAAATTTTAAGCACAATGCAAGAGTATTTTTGTTTTATTAGTGCTCTCATAATACTTTTCACCAATAGACATTCTCATAAGCCAACGATTCTCACAAATCAACATCAGTATAATAGAAAATCTGAGTTTTGTAGTCTGTCAAAGTACCCTATCAAATGGATAACTGTGACAACCATTCATAAAAGGTAGTCATAATTATTCTTCTTATTAATTAATCTAGATAACATTAGTTCGTTTTTTTATTAAATAATGGATGTAACTAAATTAACAATCCGCAGTCTTATATTACATAAAAAAATGGAGAATCAGAATAGAGAGTTTGTTATTTAAATATTTAAGTTAATATTTTTAATAAGCATTAAAAAAAACTACTATAAAAGCACGTTTAATACAAAATTTATAGACAAGTCAAAATAATTTAACAACAAATAAAAAAATTGTAATAACTTGAGTATTAATTGTCTATTAACCCCCCATTAATCTGCCCATAATCATCTTCAATTATGTAAAATTAATTTTTTAAATTTATTTACTAACCACACGAGAAAGAAAGTACAGAGACATATAATTTAAGAAAGAATGTATACAATAGACAACATATCTAATAGTGATCTCTACCAGAAACACTTGATTGTAGGAGATGTTAAGAGAAACGATTCGGGTGGGGTATTAAATTATTACGTTAATAATAATATACCTACGTGCGAATATACTTAGTATTAATCATTACAACTATACCTATATAAATATATAAACACCATACTATAACATTCAAAAATATAAATATATAAATTGTCATAAAGAAGTTGAAAAAGAAAAAATAAAATAAAAGAGAAAAAAACAAAGCGAAATACTAAAGATTGTAATTAAGGTTAAGAAAATGTTGTTTTAATCTAATTTTAAAAGTGTTTAGAGATTGATTGCCAGCCACTATAGAATAAGGAAGTGAGTTGAATTAGCGCGCTGCCTGAACTGTAAAAGATTTTTCATAAAAAGAGATATTAAACATGGGGAAGTCAAGCTTTCTTAGAGTGCGTAGTAGCGTACAGGTCTTTCACTTGGAATTGAAAACGCTACCCCAAGTAAGGAGAGGATAATCTTAAAATCTTAAAAAGAATAGTGAGAATATGGAAGTTACGGCGTATTTGCGCAAGAGAGCCAATTTAGTTGCCGCCGTAAATTTGTGTAAGCCGAAGATGTAACGAATACCCATACACAAACTCGGTCAAGTTTGTCGAGAATCTCTACATCAGCATCAGGATAACAAACATCAGCGTAATCTAACAGTGGCAGAAATAGAGATTGAGCAATAGTGGTTTTATGCGAGTACAAATAGGTAAAAATTTTGAAGGCGATAAAGAGAGTGCAGAGAATAATGTATGCATTTACTGATTACGTTAATGTTCACATACCACGATAAATGGTTGTCTATATAAATATAATAAAATGTAAGAGTTTGTTTGTTTAAAAGCTAAGATCTCTGGATCTATTGGAGTGTTGTTTTAGATCATCAATCGACCAGCATTGCTTAATGCCGCTGTGCTGGTGCTTTCTGGATGCACTAAAGATTTCTTGTCTTGGTCTTATCAAGAATTCTGACATTGTAACACTGGAGCCTTTAAGGGATGTTTTGTTATTCCACACATAATTTCTCAACTTAATAAAAAAACGGACTAGTATGGGGTTTACTCTTAATCGCACCCAGGCGATGTGATATATCACTAATTGTGACTTAACACTAGGTTCCCTCTGCCTACCCTGCAGTGTGCGGGATACAGCGTAAAGCAGTTTTTTTTTTGATAACTTCGTATTTTGCTCCAAACCAGGAAACGTAGGGTTGAATAATAAACTTTATAGTAAATATATATGAAAAACAGTATGATATTTAAATTAAAACAATAAAACGTTACACAATTTTATTTTGTTGTATATTTTTCTACCTATCAGAAGATGCGATTCACTCTTTTATACTAACTTTACTGGTATCTACTGTAGATACAACTTTTTTTAAAAATTTCAGATGACAATTAATTTAGCACGTTTGATGTTATGGTATTAAAGTAACATTATCTTAATCGTGTCTTACTTAAGTCGAGTCTTAAGTTTCTTTTCGTTTTTAAAATTAACATTTAGTGATTAAAATCAACATATTATATAAAAATAGTCAAAAGTATTGTATTATACGGAAAAATTATCGACCTTGGTTCGAGATCCCACTGTCAGTGTTATCCGAATAATCAAAGTTACCCAGGCTGTATGTTGGCTTAGCCGAATATATTAGACCAGCAATTACCGCGTAAATTAAACACAGTATTCAAATATTTCCCTTGTATTTTATTGTTCCCCTATTGTATATTGTTTTCTAGTGTTAAAATAATCATAAAAGTAGTTAAAATCCAAAAAAAAAATATTTTTAGCTTCACGTTATATCCCGCACATAGTGGGGCAGACAGAGGTAACCTAATGCTGAGACACTGCCGCTTTTTTTCCATTTCCTGCAGAATTTTAGAGGTATTGCGTGTTGAGTAGTGAAATTCAACGCAGTATTTTGCCTCTTTACCAAATGAAAATATTAAATGTTTGATTCCCCCGAGTGGGTATCGAATTCATAAACGTCACCTGGCACAGTAGCCCGCTTGTGCTCAAGCAATGTGATGACTTCAATTACTAATTAATACTAACCATTGCGTTATTTGTTATATTTCTCAGGTCACAACCATCTTCCAGTTCGCACACGGGGTCGTCCAGCGGACACCAGCTACATAGGTCCTCTGATAGTCGCAGCTCCCTTCCGAAGATGTCTAAATCCGATAGGTATATCACCATCTTTTCTATAAAATTTATGTATTCTCCCTAATCTTCCATTAAGTTATCATTGGATTTACTATATTTGTAGTAATACTATGTATTAATATATTTTATAACATATCTTGATTTATTTTTTATATTAATATGGTGCGCCCCTTGCGTTTATATATTACATGAAAGATTGAAATGAAAGATATTTAGACGAGTAAATAAATAATTATGTAGTTGAAGCGGGTGAAACCGCGAGCGAGTCTAAAATATATATAATTTATTACATTTTATTCCACTACTCACCAGAACCACCCAGAAGACGGCCAAGGTCCGCACCGAGCGTCCGTCCCGCCTGCTGGCGCGCCTCCGCACCATATCGCTGGAGGAGCCGGGGCCGCGCGTCGTGCTCGTGCGGCCGCCGCGCGGGCCCGACGGCAGCCGCGGGTTCAGGCCGAGGCGCCCCCTCGCCGGTCAATATATATCATTTTTTAATCTAGTGATAAAACACTCAGTTCCCCATCTAAACACTTCCGTTCCCCACTTTCTGTTATGATATATGTGTATTCCTTATTTGATATATGTGATGAACGGCAGAATTTAACGCCATGCTCTGCCTCTTTACCAGACTGAGGAAATGAAAATATATAAAATTTCAATCCCGGAGTGGGTATTTCTGACTTTATTTATTATAATGCTTTACTTAGTACAACGAAATTGTACAAAAAATTAGATGATTTTAATCATACTAAGTACATGTGAAAACAACATAAATTATGTTTCTGAAATTAATGCTTTATAGTTAGTTTAACACTTGTATTTAAATATGTGTTTATATTTTACAGAACAACTCGCCGAGTGAGACCGTACGGACCATCAGCGAAGGCCTGATAAAACTATATACTGCTACGTAGGTAAACATCCTAGGTTTGATTTCAAATTCTAACGGTAAACTATAACAACCTCGGCACCCTCCGTACAACATTACAAACCACCATTCGGTAAAGTATATTGAATTATTCCACTACCTTCGATTTGCTTATCATTGTCATATAGAGCTTCTCGAGAGTGCCTTCACGTTGTATAGTTTACCAGTCATTGTATTCACGAGAGACTGACTGACCATTTCTTTAGCAGCATTTAGGAATTATTTACTAATTTTTTTTAGGGAAACAAATTCAGACGTATGATCAGTACAGATTATAAAGCATAGTTTTTAACGAGCGAGAAACATATCAAAGGTGACCCGAGTTTTGTTTGCTTGTTACGTATTTTTTTTGTGAGGTTCTTTTTCGCATACACGTTGTTCAAAATTCCGCGACCATTCCTAAAGACGGCCGTAGTACGTTCGGAGTACACATAACATATGAAGAGACCTAAGGCTTATATTACACTGAAAAGTGAGAAGAATCTCGATTTCGACATTTTCCTATTTCAATATCCAAACTATTTCGATTGTTTTTTGTTTTATAATGTGCTATAAGCCTTAAATGTGGGTACACGACCTTTTTAATAAATGACGACTGCCAATAAAGTATGCCTTATTCTCTCCACTCTAACTTGATTCACTTTTCAAATAGATAAATAATATAAATATTAGGTTTTATATTTACAAACTGTATTATATGCTTTAAAGAATTTATTAATTAGGCGTACGTGTACCAGTGCTATGCCGTAATATTATAGTAGATCTTTTAAAAAAAATGTCAAAATGTTAAATATATTTTCTTTGTAAATAAACTATGTTATTTCTAAAATCTTAATTAAAAATTGTATGGCGAATCGTTGCTCGCAAAATTTTGCAAAGCGAATTCCCTTCTATTTTATGTTTATATAAAATATGTTGTAGTTTGAGCTTGTTATATGTATAGAAATTGTAACTAATGAAAGACGCACGCAAAATTTATGTAACTTTGCAGTTGCTTGCGATCATTTTATTTAAACATACGATTTATTTATATACTTCCTGTTAACTTATTTCATTGTACACGGTGAAATTATTAAAACCGTTCATAAATGAAACTTAATAAATAATTTGAAGTGCCTTTAATATAATTTTGCAATTTTAAACTGGTGATAATATAAAAAAAATAATATAAATAGTTTTTTTTTTGTTTAATTATTTTATATATAAATAGTGCAACAATCATCGTGTATAATGGAATCAATGAAACACACACACATACACACAAATTACTATAATTTATGTTTTATTCTAAGAGATCTCTATTGAAACTTCTGTGATTTTCGAAAACACGTGCAATACAAAAAAAATATTAAAAAAAAGCTCATAGGGCATTAGATTTAGATGGAAATCTTCATATATTATGTTACTCCGAACAATAGACCGACCGTTGCGAACAAAATTTAATATTAGCTAAGAAATTAATTGGAATAGAGCATACGATATGCTACGTACTGGGATGGAACCAAAGACTGAGAAAAATATTTATTGCAATAATATTGGTATTAGATTATGTTAATTAGCGATATTGTGTAAAGTCATATTCCAAAATGGTTGGTGGGAAAGTGTCACGAGTCTGTAAAATCATAAAATAAATCATATATTGCATATATTGTGTATGCACTGTGACTTGTGACACTTTGCCACCGGGCTGTCCATTTATATGACATTGTCATACACCAAGCGGGTTTAGTAACGTGTTTATGCAACGATAAAATTTTGTAATAAATTTAAATAAAAATATTATTTATGTACAATATGGATACTTTAAATAAATTTCAGTTTTTTTTTTGTTGTCGACTGATATAATAATGAAAGCAATATGATATGTGTTCATAGTTGCGATGGCAATCCGTTGACACCATCAGATTCACGACGGGCCGGCTGTGTTTATTTGTGATGGGCTCTTGTATTGTAATGATTATTGATTTTTTTTTTGATACGATTGTTTTATTATTAAAGATGTAGATTGGATTTATGTTATTGTAATCTGTTGACAAAATAGTATGTTTTATTCGCGAAATAAAACTGCAATGCCACGTTGATTATCTGGTAGTCCTGTTGTATCTTATTGTGTAAACGAATTTAAGTGAGTCTCCCCCCTCCCCAGTCCCCGGGTTGGAGGATCGTGCAAAAACATGGTTTCTAAATAACTTCTTAACAAGTACGCTTATAGTATTTTTTTAAATTATTGTGATTGTTTTATAGAATTTGTTTTATTTTCGTAGGCTTAATCGGGAAATGAACAACATGTTTATGTATTGATTTTTGGATTTTTAAATAAGACACACACAATGTATATTATAATTTTTTTCATTGACTGGTGTACGAGCATGTGACGTTCTCCGACTCGGCATTTAAATGTGTGTGTGTGTGGGTGAAGACGTTACGATGCGTTGTTTATTATATTTATGAATAATTCCAAAGAGTAATAGGAATTTTGAACAAACGTTTATATGCTGTACGCTTATCCGCATACTATTATTTGCTTCTCTCATATAATAACCATGTAATCATATTTAGTAATAGTGACAAAATATAATAATAATAATAATAATAATCAGGATATCGGTGTTGTAGTGTTGAAAATGTGACCCGGGTTTTTTTTTCGGGTATAGTTTAACGGGTACTAGTCGTGTACTACCTACACCCGGATTCTCTTACTCTAAGAATTACACCCCCTCCCCCCCATGATCTGACTCGAGGCGTCGTACTCGCATTTCAAACAGTTTTTTTTTATTTAACATCACATATTTTTTTTCTTGTAACAGTCAACTATATGTGAATGGAAAGAAGAATATTATAAAATGTCAGTCTTTAATGTAAAACACATCCAGTGTTTTATGAGAGTGCGATGCCGTTTTTTAATTCATTTGGCGAACCTACACAAAATTTGTAATACAGTGCCTAAAAGAACCTCGATGGAAAAAAAATGTATAAAGAATTTCTAGCCTTTCAGAATTACAAAACTTTGGAATTATCATAAGAGTCTATTTTATTTAGTTCGTCATATTTGTATTAGTAAGACAAGTTATTTATGCCAAATGTTTATAAGTCCTGTACATTTTGAAATTGTGATTAAACTAATGTACACCTCGAAATCGAGTCCTGTTTCTGCCTTCCTAAGGTTTATAAAGTATTTAATATGATTTGATATCGAAGTATATGTATCGGTTGATCGTCGCTCTTTACGTATAAATACGATTATTGCAATAAACTTCTCATTAAGCATATACTAATAAACGATGTCATTATATCACTTCGGGCTTTCTCTTTGTTGCGAATCGAAATTTTGTTTGTTCCCCTTACATTTTTGCTTTTATGGATGAAGGTATATTTAAATGGAATTGGAATAAATATTGGGTAAATGCTACGGTTGTGGGTTCGATTCTCACTCGGGGGAATGAATTCTTTGAACGAATCATTTCCTCGCTCTGGTAACAAGATAAAGCGTGTCGTTGAGCTCTCCCAATCAGCCCGCAATGTATAGAACACTTGGCGGAAAGTGGGGTACAGAGGGTCTTCACTAGGTTCCTGACTGCCATGCTATGTGTTGGATGGTGTGAAGCTATAATAAATGTTGGTGTATTAATCTATTTACATATACTTATGTTATTGGCAACAGTTCCTAAAATTAAATATAAAATCAATGTGAAGAAAATAAATATAATTTTATTTCACAGAAATTCTGTGATGAGAAAGATATATCGACTTTTTCTGTGGGTAAAAAGTTATTAAAGATGAAACAGGTTTACCTACCTGTTTATACTTTATACTTGTAAAATGTATAAATCTTAATTTGGTAAGTTTAAACCTATACACAAAAAGTTATATAATTACATTTCCCATATCTATCCGTCGATCTTTACAACAGATTTCAGGATTCCGTGTCTTGGCGTTAAATACTTATACAAAAATATTAAATATATTGAAATTATAAAAAATCTGTGTGTGGAGTTATATACTAATAGATTCATCTTCACGCTTCAGTGATTCGCGCTCCATACAAAGGCGGACATAAATGCCTAACTCTTGTTTATCATTTCCTAGTGCTTAAACAATCCATTTTCCATTTTCCTCTGAATTCTGAGGATTTTAAGATAAATCCATTTCCTCGATCGTTTACAATAGCGCCAAGACTAGCCTCATTTACTACACAATCGTAACTATTAAGTATTATTTTATTGTTTTTTTACTTGTATAAAAAAAATGTTACTTATAATACAAATGCCTCGCATCTAATCGCAATCATTTAGAAATTTTACCAGTAAATGAAAATCCCACCAAAAACATACTGTAAAAAACCAGTAGTCTATAAAGCTGTTTTTCTTATATAAAAACTAATGAAATCCCTAGGTAAACCGAATCGAAATCTAAGGTTCCTTACAGCGATTTTTTTTTACTACAATAAAATTTTATGTGACTGACCGTTGCACATACTTGAGTGAATCAATGTCGAAATAGTGAAATGTTGCTTTTGCATAACTTCCGAAATATATGACTCACAGAACACAGAAATTTTGAGGTTCTAGTGTGTGCTCCTAGCTTACTAGAAGACTGAAGAATTTAAAAGCTGTTAAATGTATCCAGAGGTTCTCAAATAGGGGGCACGAAAATTCGCCAAAATGGTTCCGGAAAAGGATGGTACAGAATGGTATGGCAGTGTTTTGCTTGCTTGGCGCTCAACTAGGCGAGGGCACTGCCGTGCCCTAGATAAACAAAATTTGGTAGTACTGGCATGCATATATACCTATATATAATGATATCGTACAAATAGTTAATGATAACAACCTTAAATTAAAAAGTTACTGTGGATTAAAACACTTTGTTCCCCACTTTTCGCCGAATTTTCGAGGCATTGTGTGTTGAATGGCGGAACTCAGCTCTGCGATTTGTCTTTTTACGAAGAAAGAAAGAGCGAAGAAATGAAAATATTAATAAGTGATAATCAATTCCTCCGAGTGAGAATCAAACCCACAACCGTCGCGTTTACAGATGCTTGTTCCACTGCGCCACTACTGCCTCTAGGAAGGAACAAAAATAAAACTGATATATCATGAATACCTACCGTACTTAATAAATTATATATATCTATACTTATAATAAAATCCATACGGATCGGTGTCTGCATGGAAGATATATCAGAAAAACTTATTGGGGGCATTTACTAGAACCCAAAACCCCTACTTTAATAGAACCCAAAACAATGTTTTTTTAGAAATAAAGCTGTCAGTTTGTCTGTGTGTTTGTTCACGTTTATCTCAGAAACGGCTTCATTTAAATACAGTTCTCACTATTGATTTCTGGCAAGCTTTGCTTAACATTTATTGTTTGTTTTATTATAATACTAGCGAACCAAGACGCGGCTTCGCCCACTTGAACTGAAATGATTAAATATAGCTAAGACATTATTTTCAGTTTTCAGTAGGATTAGTAAGAAAGTATAAGCCAAAATAAACAAAATAAGCTAATATAGAATAATAAATTGAGACTTATTATTAGAAAAAATATCTGAATAATTAAAATTAACAAACAAATTAAGTAAAAGTCTCTTCATCTAAATGCCCACGCGATTTGGTACAAGCGAAAAAAATATTTGTAAAGGTTTCGTTCCCAGGTGAGATGTGTTGACCATTATCAGCCAATGAAATTTTTCGAATATGAATAAACCTATGAGATGAATTACGCTGCGGTGCGCTTGTATCCTGCAGTAAGGAAGGCATAGCGTTTAGAGTCGTGGAACTCAACGCCGCTTTTTATTTTGTCAGAGCAGGGAAATAAAAACTGTCTGCTTTTTTGATTTTAAATTAAAATTTACTTCTAAGATAGGTACACTTGGTTACAAAGCTTGTGTACAAACAGAACGATCTAAGGACATATCGGGGTCCTTGGACACATGACCTCGAAGTAGAGCTGCCTAGACCCTATAATTTATAAAGCCATAATAGTTATGAACTGATTTGGACACCCTTACTCTTTTATTCGAAACCCTTTAAATTGAAACCAGGGCTGCTTATGCAGATGCAACTAAAGGGAAATTATGTGTGACTTATATTACAGAAAACAAAATAAAATTATACATGCTGTTTTGATTTTTTTAATATTTTTATTTAAAAAAGGTAACAAATATAAAAAATAAAATTCTAAATTAAAAGCTAACAGTTATTACAATATTTAAGCAAGGAAAATGTATTGTAAATGCGGTAAGTGCATACTCGTACATAAAGAAAAAATGACTAATAAGATATTATGATAAAATTTGTCGAGACAGAAGAATAGCAAAGACGGAACGTTTAAATATACGAGTATATCATATCCATATTGTGATGACGCTTTGATAAGACAAGTCGTAAATTCTTTAGTTGGTTAAAATTTCGTAATAATAATATTTATTTATTTTTTTCATAGAAATAGATATTTAATCTCACTTTTATTAGCTTTTTACGAAATATTTTCCATTTAATAATATAATCTCCCCATGTAAATGATTAATTATTAAACTTAAAGATAATTAACACGTAGGGGAACAGAAGGCAAAACGGAATATGCAGTTAAAACGGAACTGGTTTGTTGAAAACTTCCTTTAAATTTTTATAGGTCCTTAGTTGATAACTCATCAAATTAATTAGATCCTCATGCCTCATTCGCGGTCAGTGTGCGTGAACTTGTCATGCATCACAATATTTGTTTTGTTACATTAAGTATTTTTCTCTAATGGCAAATGATGGCTAAGATGGTATACTAACCTAACCTAAAAATATCACAAAATAATAAATATTGTTAGAAATCGGAAGTGGGTAAAGTTTTAAAAAAAACACGTTAAAAACACACATCGTCTATATGACTCTAAACTATTTGGAAAGGGATGCTATGCAATTACAATAAGTGATATGTATCACCTACTAACAATACTTCACACTAGTTTCCATCCAAAAAGCTGCTTTAATAGTTATTTTCCACCTAAATCTACCCTCTTTTACACGAATACGCTAACAATATATAAAAGGCTAAACGGACTCGAGCCAGAATAACTAGTGTCTTGCTTTTATGTATTTTTTAGGTTTGATATTATATGTTTAAGCAAAACAACAAATATAAGATGTGGAAAAACAGTCCTAATAATATTCTTGGCAAATTATACAGATCTTGAAACAGCATACAAAGCAAAGAGTTTGATCGAGAATCTCAACTTAAATATAAATAAATATAATATAAGCAAATGGTAAAAAGAAAACAAACAATAAATTAACTGAAGAAGAGAAAAAGATGAAAGGAGGATAACTCATCGTCTAATGAGGGAGACGAGGTTACGGAACGTTTTATAACTTTCATCTTTTTTCATAATCAAACGTAGGGTGGGTGGGTGCAGTGCTTCATTGGTCTTTTGCATAGGAATAACACTTAGTACTATCGTATTGACAACGCCTATAAAGATGCAAAAGTTATCTCCGAAAAATATTCCCTGGATTTGTCTACAATAAATTATTAAGGAGTCCATTTTGCCAAATCCTAGCTATAATTTATTACGTGGATTTTCCTAATTTATACCATTTTGCTTTCCCTTCCCCTATTAATTTCAGTGAATTGGAGTACCAATTCAATTTTAAAGCGCTTGTGATGTAAGCGTTTTTCTAAACTATGATATGATTATTTTAAGAAAGTATAATGTACCTAATATTATACTAATAACTAGTATTCATGATCGAAGGTAACATTGCCATATTTTTCTTGAATCTGCTCACAATTCATGTTTTGGAATCGACCGTGGTGGTCGAAATTGTTCCATTGTTGTAATGCATTGTGTAGATTAGAACCAGGGCTTTGTGTGGATTGGACATCTTTAGCCCCAACAATCAAATAGTCTGGCCTCATGTAGCCTCTTCGGACCCCTTCATCGAGTAACATTCTAGTTCTATTTAGTTGAAGATCAGTCACTCTACTATGGTGTGGCCTCGATTCCCTATAATCTCCTGAAAAAAAAATAATGTTAATATTGTTATGATATTAATATTAACAATAGTGACATGTTTTTTAAATTTAATTCTGGTGAAGTAGTATTATTAATCAGCTGAACTCTGTATCCCGTAGCAGGGTAGGCAGAGGGAACCTAGTGTTAAAAAACTACGTTCCCCACTTTCCGTCGAATATGTCGACCAACCAGTTACGTTTAGACACAACCCACACATTGTGCCCCTACGCCATGACTGTGTTAGTGTTAGTATTATTACTTTTCAATTAATAAAAAAAATGTATTTGGATTAAAACAACTTATGATTTAATTATATTTTTACCATGTTAGTAACCTAGCAGATATATAAATATTAACTATCCGTAAGACAAATTTCGGTTCGCCGGTACAAGTAATATTTTAGTGTCCTGTCCTTATTTCTATACCTTTGTGGCACAGCGAGACTTCAACTGACAAACGAATGCAAACGATAATTTGGGATCGATTCTCACTTGCAACAATATCATTTAAATTATTTTAATATAATATATTCGGTTTTTTCAAGCAAATCGCGTTTAGGTTCTACAACAAATAATTAATATCTTTTAAAATCTGTAGCCAAATTAAGTCGGAATCGGAGCGCAGTGTGGGTTAAAATCCGGGGGTTCTCTGGAATGGATTTTCCTCGTTCCCCTTCGATATTTTTTTAAACTGCTATGCGCCAGAGACTTCTGTCGTCCTTGCCTTTCTTGCTTAAGTTAAGTTTTGCTTTTTGTAAAATGCGAAGTGTCAGTCATTAGTTTGAATGTTCTGTGCTCCTTCGTGTGATAGGACGATGTTGATGTTGAGATTCACTACTCAACATGTGATGTACCTATTCTTATATATGCAAAATACGTTGTGAAACTTTGATTATTGGTTAGAAAAAGTTGTGGTATGTACAGGATTGTATTTTCGTGCCCTTCTAAAAGGGCTTTACATTTGATATCAGACATATTGATAAAATATTTTGTAGAAGAATTATGACAGTTGTAAAATATTGTTAATATTATGATTGTAATACAGTCTGCGAGACGAGCTGAGCTTTGCGTTTGTGTGAGTGATCACCAAAAGTCATCAATAAAAAAATATTTGACTTTTATATTTGACGATTATTTTTCCATTATTACTGCTGGTCACATAAATTCTTGTACAGGGATCGTGCCAACTTTTTCTTTTAATTTAATAAATCGAAGAAAAAAACAAATATTAAGATTTAACACGTGACGGTGCTATCAGTGTAAGAGGTGTAATTACGTCAAATAAGAGACTTCAATCACAGATGCAGCTCAGCTTACACCTCGCGGACATATTTACACTATCATATGTCATAGCATCTCTTTTTTTTAATTAATTTATCATGTCGTACCATACCTATGAAATAATAAATTAATTAACTTGAGCCTGGCTGTCGATGATGGAAAATATAAATATAGTAATAGATTAAACATTATTCACCAATAAATGCAATGCCCAAAGAGCATCTGTTGTAGCCAAAGGTGTGTGCTCCTTCTTTGTTCCAGCCGCGTCCTTCGTACACGCGCCCGTCATTGCCAACTATAAAATTGTATCTGGAAACCAATAATATTGAACAGAACAGTATGCTCTCTGTAATTAATATTGAACAGGTACTGATTTTAGTACTACCGGAGCCATGGGGCGAGATATTTATAAGGTAGGCGCAAAAGTATTTTTATATTATTCTTACAAAGTAAAATATTTTTTTAGGTATATTTTTTTATTTATTCATAATATGTATGTGCCGTTTTGATTGATGACTTGTTGTCGTCTTATGGATAGTTCCACAATCCCATTCCTGAAGAAATTTTGAGATTTTTGATTAAAAAAATCTGACAGGTAGTGTTCACGGTGTTCTTTTGAGGTTAGCTTTATGCTTCCTAAAGTGTTCTGCAATGACCGAAATAGAAATCTGATGGAGCAAGGTCAGGGCTATACGGAGGATGTATCAACACATCCCGGCCAAGCTCTCTCAATTTTTGGTGCTTTTTTGGCTATAGATGAGTGCGGTCTGGCGTTGTCGTAGTGGAACACCACGCCCTTCCTATACACCAGCTCCGGTCGGTAGAAGCGTAGGCTGACAGTAGAGATCAGAATTGATAGTTTTACCCGGTGGCAAAAGCTCATACTGGACGATTCCTTTCCGATCCCACCATACACATAGCATCACATTGTTCTGAGTCAGGCCGGGCTTTGCCACGGTCTGTGGGGATTGTCCATATTTTGACCATGATCTTTTTCGCATATTCTTATCGTAAGTCACCCATTTTTCATCATCTTGGTTCGGAATTGTTACGTTTCAAAAAAAAAATCGCAAATGGAAACACGTTGCATTAGGTTTCTCTCAGTAAGATTTTTTTTTTGTAACTTTTGTAAATGACGTAAAACAGTTTTATGATGAATATCCTGTTCTTTAGCAATGTCCTAGCTACTAATATGTCGATCTTGCTCCACTTTGTCAAAGATGGCACTGATTATATCTGTGACATAACCTCATCTTTCACACTAAAGTTTCCAGACTTGACACGCTTGAACCACATTTGTGCTACTCTTATTGATACCGCATTAAAAAACTATTAAAAATTGCGGATTTTTTTTTTTTTTTATTTATTGCATCTTCAGAATGTGTTAAAACCAGCCAATTACATTCAGAACAGCCAAAGAGGTTTGATTACTAATAATACATTTAAAATACGAAAATACTTTTGCCTCTACGTATTATGAATTTGACAAGTTTGCCAATCTTTATAATTATTTTTGACCCATTTTGGAAATTGACATGCGCCTCCTAGAAGTGCTAGAGAGCTTGCGTCATTAATGAAAAGAGAAAAGACAGTGCTTGCAGTGCTCCTTTTGCCTCGTTGGGGAACCAACCGCGCCCCCCTTAATGACGCTTCTGGTGATGGTGAAACTACTATTTTACGCCCACAATGCTAAAATCAGGATTTAAGGTTGTACTGAAGGCACTGGAGACCATATTTTCTCAAATTCATATGGAAATTTTTGATTTAACGTTTTATAGTCCATACCACAGCACTAGTTTTATAGCCAGTCGTGATGCAGGCAGGGGCATAAAGTGTGACTGTAAACTCAATGAAATATTCATTTAAATTTATTTTTTTATTTCATTGCTCTGTTGTCGAGGCAAAGTGCGGCGTTGAGTTCCTCTACCCACCACGCAACACCTCAAAAATTTTGCGAAAGTGGAGAACGGAGTGTCCTAAGACTAGGTTCCCTCTGCTTACCCTGCTGCTTGCTGTGTGTGAAATACAGCGTGGAGCTGATTACCACACACATTGTGGACAACGTAGGTGAGCTTTTTTTAAAACATATTAACGAATCTATCAAGAATTTCTAATCAAAAATAAAATAAACAATAAAACGACATCAAGATATTATGACTTACGGTATGTTATAACCTTTATCTCTTATGAACCAGCCTTGCATGGTCCTTAGTTCCGCAGCGCACTGGGCGAACTTCGTGCACTCACCGCTAACAGTGTGCTGGACGATGACAAGCATCAGAGGAAGGAAGTTTTTGGCTATAGGATTGTCGTCATATGGTTGAGCCAGCCACATTTCACTTGTTATATTCCAGAGGTTAGATGCTGAAAAAATTATAATAACACAATTAAATACCTAATTTAAAATTAATTTAACTAATTGATACTAATCTTATTTGATATACTGATTCTAATTAAATCAATAGTTAGGTATAATAGGCAAGACACTGTGTTGGCGCCGTCGTGGCGCAGGACACGAGAGTTGTGGGTTCGATTCCCACTCGAATTGAATTAAATATTTAATATGTATATTTTTTGTTTGCTCTGGCGATAAGGCGAGTATACACAAAATAAAAATACAACTGAATAAATAAAAACAAAGTTACTGTGATGTAGCTTTTATGACACACATACACAATAACACACATTGCTACGTACAACATGTTTCAATTGAATATTAATCTGCCCCACGTGGTTCGTGGTTCATATTTACATCGGCTCAGTTCAAATGGCCTTTTTTAAACTCATGCGGTCCTAGTAACTTGCATCGAAGTTTTCTGTTATAGGTTGTTGAACTTTGCTTTTTTTTACCTATTTTCAATGTTCTCACATTTAGTGTTTGTTTAACCATAATCGGTCCATAAAAAAAAATATATCAATTTATTTAGTATTTGTTCTACAAAATCGCTAGTTTGCTAAAAGAGTTTATTTATTTATATGTGTATACAATTGTTGTTTCATTTCATTAGTTTTTAATATTTTGTTGTTTGATATTGTTTATAAAATTGTTATTTGTATAATATTTATATACACCGAAAAACCGAGATTGTCTAATCATAAAAATCACCGATTTAGAGATCCGAGTCAGGACCACGTGCGAATATATGCAAAGCGAGACGAGCGCGTCCGCTGCCCTATCAGTCATATTAGGTCTTTACAGCGACACTGGGTGAATACGGAAGAGGGTACTCTGTCCCTACCCCTAGGTTAATAAACCTCTACGGCTTGATGGGTAGGGACAGAGTTTTTTTCGATTATGAGGTAAACGCTGTTAACCCAAAAGAAAAAATCCGGCCCGTTGTTCCCAGCGCGACGGCCCGCAGGTGGCGCCCTTGTCGCCGTCGTCATCCTCTTAAGTAGCCAAGTAGTGCTTGTCATTTCTCAAGGACATACTACTTTTTTGCCTGCCCATCCGCCGTTGCTGTAAAGATCAACAGGGCTAACAGCATTATCTTCATCCCGCCATTACCGTCAATATTAATTCGTAGCGAATGTACATAGATATTTTAGAAACGCATATGGTGGGAAATTAAAAAATATATATTTCATTCTTTTTTTTTATTTCGTTTGTGATTATTTTATAAGCCTAACCTAAACCTAAAATGTTTAAATTCAAATTTATGTTACAAATAAATAAATGAAAGCTTGCTAAAATTCCTAAAACAAATAGTCGTTTCGTCAGTATACTTTTCGTCCACTATACTTTTATACAAAATAGAGTCAATATGGACGAATATCTGTTTAAGCAATATAATAATATTTCTTAGTCGTGCGTTAGTTATATTAATATAATCCTTAGAACAAATGCACTTTAAGTAGAATGAGTCTCATTGTATAGTTATCGTAGATATCCTATACAAAATACATGATTTATTTGTTATTCGTATTTAATAAATAAAATTGAAGGGTATGTCTATGTTGTGGGGTCTGTCTAAATGTTAATATCTTTTTTCTTATGATATCCTTGTAGCAATATCTCTTTTACGTGCCCACGTAAATTCATACATATCTACGTGTTTATACATATATGTTGTTCTACACACGTTCGACTTGTGTATTGATTAGCGTCCCACGCGTATCCCTGTTTGACCTGTGCCGATCAAAACCACTTTACCGTTTATGCGATCCTAGTAACATTGCATCGAACTTTTCTGTCATCGGTTGTTGACCCCAGTAGTTCGTACAATTTTATCTCCTTATACTAACTACTACTTCTTTCCATTTAATTTTTAAATAATATATAAAATAGAACTATAATTATATAAAAGTCTACGGAACCTAATATTAAGTACTCCGTTTAAAAAAGGCGACATTTTTTTGGGAGTTAATTTGAAGTTTATTCTTCTGTTTCTTACTTTAGTGTTTACTTTACTTTTTACTTTCATTCACTTAAGTGTAATATTATATAATTGATAGAAATAGTCGTAACCGTGCTTGATATCTGTTGTGGCGCAGTTGTGACGTGTTCGGCTGAACGTGTAAAAGTCAACAGGTTTAAAACAATCAATACTTTAGACGAAAGTTAATTAAAAAAATCGACAGTCGGAAATTTTTAATTTAAAAGACGACCCTTGCTACTTATTTTCATAATTATTTTATTTATTAGCTGTGAAAATTTTTTTTACTTCATTATGTTCTCACTGCTATGCAGGATAGAGTGTACCTATTTTTTTATATAATTGAAAAGCACGAGCAAGTAAAAGACGCTACCTGTTAGAAGTATTTTGTATTTTTTTTAAAATTTACATTTTATATTAGGGTTGTACATCACTGTCTTATATCCGTTGTGCCTTTGTTGCCCAAACTTAATATATTTGTCTAGTAGTTTCAGAAGAAAAAAAAGCAAAACAAATCGGCGGCCCAATTAATTAATGTCTTTAACAAATTATTTTAACGATTATTATAACATATCACAAAAAAAATCTAATGAAAAATAACATATACTACTGTGAAGCAGTCTCCACTCAACAAGCAATGTCCTGGAAATTGGACAGAAAATGGGAAACGGTGGAAATCTGGTGCAAAACTAGATTCGTATTGACTACACTGCTATGATGCAAGATAAAACACAAAGCTACCTCATGAATTGATTCTTAGTAAAAATATAGATATGATAACAGATATGATAAGGATTTAGAATTTTATCTCATGAATTAGTAGAATTTTAGCAGTACCATTTGATATTGAGCGAATCGTACCGCTTAATATTACTTTTTTCTAATCCATTTATTTTATATGACCACTATTTCAAAGTTTTTTTCTACATATGATCTGTTTACAAAAAATAAAAATTAAGTTAAGCAATAAACACTATTCGGTTAAGCATGAAAGTACCATATTGTATAGTGTGAAAATGTCCTTAGCGTTATCTCACAGCAATCGAGATCCTTTAATTTTATGTGCTCCTGGTAATATTACGCATATTTTTATAAATAATACATTTATTTATTCCTCGCTCGCTCGCTGGCGGTCCACCCACGGCGGAATGTCCGTATCATGTGTAGACGCAATTCCCAGAATCCTTTCAGCCACCCCACGTGGTCTGCGCTTCCTATATTGAAGTTGTGCACGAAAAGTCCATCATAGCTGGTATACCTTAATTGTTTGTAGTTTAATTGACTTTAGTAAGCTGAGTACTTAAGTTATGTGTGTTTTTTTTAATCTTTATTTATATAATGCGTTTTGGAAGCGTCTTTTTTATTACCAGTGTCTACTAATAGTAAAATTAGAAGTTGACTTTTTTCTACCCATCTGTGTCTTACAATACAGATTTTATAAGCTTTTATTTATAGACAAGTCGTGGCGCAGGGGTACAAAGTCTGACTGTAAAACCGAGTGGTTGTGGGTTCGATCCCCACTCGAGGAGATGAAGTATTTACTTAAATTTATATTTTCATGTCTTCGCTCTGGTGTCGAGGCAAAGCGCGGCGTTGAATTCTGCCATTCAACACGCAATGCCTCCAGAATACGGCAGAAAGTGGGGAACGAAGTGTCTTAACACTAGTTTCCCCTGCCTACCTTGCTGTGCGCGGGATACAGCGTAAAGCTGATTTAATTTTTTTTTAATTTTTATTTAGCTTGCCGTGTTAGTTAGTATGTGTATCAGTGTATATGAATTCTTGCAAAGTCAGTGTGACCCACTTCAATTGCCAATTCCACATATGAAGTCAAGCAATTCCACATATGAAGTCATTTTTTAAATGGACTGGATACTGGAGATGGAGTGGAAGCGGGCCAGAAAGATTTCTGACCTAAGAAAGGTAGACCTAAGAAAGGTAGTCGTGTTTGGACTCGTTTGATATATCTTGGCAAGAACTCTAGTGTTAAACAATATCAAGCACTTGAAGATGGAGATTGACCCGGAAAAAACCTAGCAATAATGATGCATTAATAGAAATGAGAAAACCAAAAAGTAAAAAATAAAATATTATTTGAAAAAACCTTTCTAAAAAACAAGCTTTTGCTCAAAAGGTAAGTTGTACTAAAATTAAAGTAATAATTAATAATCAACAGAGAATTAATTTCCAAATTTATTTATTCCAAATTTCTTGCGCGATACAAGTATATGCAATTTCATAAAATTATTATTTTCATTCTAGTACATACACACAACTTGCTTTTTGAATAAAATATTGTTTTTAAAAACAAAATAAAAGATTTTTTTAATAATATTCAAATTTTTGCAATATTATTCTGCTTAAAATGTACATAAAATATTTTTTTTTATTCTTTTTTTTAAATTATGTAAAAATATATAATTGATGCTAATTCACACAGTTAAATGTCACATAATATCTACACAAGATCTTATGCATACAATATTTATTAAAGAAAGTCTGTTCAAAATATAAAATATATTTTAAATACTGACTATTTGTTTGCATCTATCAATTTTTTTGAAGATTTCAATTAGAAATACTTAAGTTCTTTGAGATTTTTTTTTGAGTTTTGATGAGTGACGTGTAAAAGAAAAAGTCTTCAAAAATAATACAATAATGCAACAATACAATAAAAATAAATTATTATATAACGTTAGTATAACTGTTAGGGTTTGAAACATAATCATTATTTGTAAAAAACTATAATTCTATTCGATACTGTCTTCTGAGCCGGTGAAAAAACACATCTTTCGAGGATTCAAAAGTACTTGCAAATCTTCAAAAAAGCTGAAAAAAGCTGCTTTAAAATTATCTGACTATAGCTTCACACTGTATCCTGCATGGTAGGCATAAGGCCTAATATTAAGACACTGTTCCCATTAAGACATTTCCCTTCCCCTCTTTCCATCGAATTCTGAAGGCATCGCGTGTTGAGCGGAAGTCAATTCCGCGCTTAGATTCGTTACCAGAGCGAGAAAAATATTGAATATTTCATTTCCTCAAGTGGGACACGGACGTACATTTACTACTAGTCGCGCTATATGTGTAGTGAAAATGATATCTGCATCTCTTTCATATACAGGGGTGTTATATAGACAATGTTTATATAGGTCAATATAAAAGGCTCCACCCCTTGCGTAACGCCACGCCCACAATTTATAACAACTACTTTCTTCCGGTTCTTTTCAAGAAATCATTCTTGAAATATTTACATATTTACAAGTATTTGAGATATTTAATAACATTTATAATATTCTTTACATTATAAGGGCAACAAAATACATTAAATATTGCAATTAGAAATTAAGAAACATGTATCTTTTACTATATAACAAAATCAACGTATAGACGTCATCACATGGAAATGTGTATATAGCGATGAGTGCAAATCTGCACTTCATCTCCTCGATGCTATGAGTTCCTGGTGTGGTTGCATCGGTATTGCGTTTTGTTTATATCTCTCTCTATCTATATCTATCTGCATGGGGTGGAATATTTTTGTTAGAATTGAAAGAAATAGTTTTACTCGTAATAAGAAAAAACAATATATATAAAGATTTTTTTTAATATTATTTATTATTCACAAAGTAATCTTTCAATAATTTGATGTATATTTCATTAACATATTAAATTCAACAAATTATATTTTCACTACACGTGGGCTCGATTAATCGATGCGTAACTTACGACATTGTAAGTAATTTTATACAAAATTACATTTTTTACATGTGTAAAAAAGCACTGGTATGGTATTATGTTGTTTTTGTTATAAAAGTAACAAAAATTTGTACTAAGAAAATATTTTCTTAAATGTTTTCTAAATAAATAATTTTTTTTCCTAGGTGTGGAACAACACTTTAAAAATGTTAAAAATATTTTTTGGACTATGTGTGCAAACAGCACAAATTGCTAAGACGAAAAATAATAAAAAAAACACAGATTCATGTTCTATCACTTGTTTTGTCATTAATATAATTATTGTTATTTTATCTTGAAGATATTTTATGTATAGACACACTTTTTTATTGTTTATATAGATAATTTAAATGATTATGAAAAAAATTCCGTAATTGTTATTTTAAAATAATTCTCACTGAAAAAAATTGAATGATATGCAAAAATATTTTATGTGTAATAAGATGGATAGTCCTCCCTTTACTTAAAAATTTGTAAATGTCTATCTAATTCTTGAAAGAAACCTAAAACCGTATGTAATATACATCTCGGTGTACTTATACTATCTTAGGCAGCTAAATAAATAATTGTATGCATTCATTATAGTGGTATACTTACTATCTTCACTTTTTAAGCATTAAAAACTACAATATAAACTTAAATAGTTACAGGAAATGTCTTATCTATCTTCTATCTACCTATATATAT
This sequence comes from Heliconius himera, assembly GCA_021202915.1. NCBI lineage: Eukaryota > Metazoa > Arthropoda > Insecta > Lepidoptera > Nymphalidae > Heliconius > Heliconius himera. Next base: position 438,405 of record JAJHJA010000452.1, read on the forward strand.
AAAAGGACTTGAGCTGACTGACTGAGATAAGACGCACGCAGAGCCGTAACCGCTGATGGTAGAAACGTGAAATTTGGGCAGATGTTTATTTTCATATTCTGGACATCCACTAAGAAGGGAATTTGAAAAATTTTAACCCTAAAGGGATGAAATAGTGAAAGTTTGTATGGAAAAAAAAAATAATCTGCACCGATTTTTATAAAATTTGAAATACAGACTCTTAAAAATATTTAATTGAATACGTGTTTCTTGGTTTTTAAGAATTCACCCCCTAAGAGTTCAAATAAGGGGTTGAAAGTTTATATGGAAAAATCTTTAAATTGCCACCGATTGTTATAAAAAATTAAATTCAGACTGTTAAAAATATTTTATTGAACACGTGTTTCGTGGTTTTTTTAGAATTCACTCCTAATAAGCGGGCGAAGCCGCGCGCGCCCTCTAGTATGTATATATTAATAATTTCGCCGAGTAGCCGCTTACTTTGAATATCAACGACATCCATTTTTTTTATATAAAATATTGTTCGCGTTGCATTTTAAAGTTCAATTGCAATATGCAATTTTTTTAAATAAATAAATACCTCAGCGGCATATCGGATTACTTACTACTACTAGTATTCACATACATGTAAGAAGTATATTGAGCAGTGCTCGACAAGCTGCGTAGCATTTATGAAATCCTGATATTTCAAACTAAAAGATTTCTATAAATACACCTATGCAAATTGTTCCTCTTCTTCGGAACTTCTAAAAAAACGCCTGTTTTTTTTGTATTTAATATCCGAATCCTCTATTTTTTGGAATTAAAATTTTTTAAATGATGGATTTTTTAGCGTTAAAACGTTTCATGAATAGTTAGTAGCGAAAAATAACATAAGTGACGTGAAGCAAAAACTTATTAGCTCTTTTTATGAAGGCGACGGAGGAGTACGAAATTTACAGCACAGTTATAGTTTATGTAAAGAGAAAAAGTGCAAAATGTTATTTGTTTTTAAATAATACATAAAGACAAATTTAATTAATAAATTTAGTAAATAGTAAATTAGTTAATTTCGAATCTATTACAATAGATTTGAAGATATATGCACTTTTGTATTTATAAAGTGACATACATGTTGGTGGTGGCAACGCGTATTATACGCGCCAACGTGTCCTCTAAGTAAAGTATTATTACATATAAACCACGTTAGATTTGATGCCAATCATAACATTCGATCAATCAAACAGCATTTATATGAAACAGTTAAAACAGTGGTAGTATAACAATGAATAACAAAATAATAAAATACACACACACTTAATTATAATATTGGAAAAATAAAATTTGCTGACATAAAAAAATGTATTATCATTTAATATTTATTAATTATTTCATAAATAAAAGTTTCATTATAATCTATAATTGTAATCATATCTATAATTATAATCTATAATTATATCTATCTCTCAAGAGTTTTTTTTATACACTTGTTTGGCATTGGACAGCTTTTAAGCCCGCAACTATTACGATGCAGCTGTACCAGGAACACATAATTGTTATGAAGGTACAGTGTATGCAATTCTGCATTGTACGATGTACTACTTACTTACTTTATATTATTACTTTAAAACAGAAATACAAGGAAGACATCTTAAAATGTATTTTCTTCATATTGGAAAAGTTGATGGAAGTTAGCGACTATTTATTCTATTATTTATCAATTTTGATAAATAATGGAATAAGGTTAATTGATTTTTTTTAGAGGGAATAAAATGTTATATGATATTTGACATAATTGAAACTTTAAAATTTTATTCAACTAATACAAAAATCATGCATGTTGCACAAAAAATTAAATTTGTCTCAAAGATTTTTTTTCGAACTTATTATGGTTACATTACAATCAAACGATATCTGTTTAACTTTTTTATTATATAAACCCGTAAAATATTACTTAAAAATCAAAAATAATGAAGGTCAATTCAAATTTTCAAAACGCGTCAACTTTTGGCAAAATGTGACGTCATGGATCGAAAATTGGATTTATCGTCGTCGATATGTATACTGTGTCAGTAGTGTCTGAGATGAAAATAGTTTAAGTCTTTTGTTATATTTTATAGTTACTTTTTTCTTTAAAAAATATAAATTTAAAATGAATCTACAATAACACATACATTTAAAAAAAAAATGAACACATACATTTTCGTGACCAAGAAGATGTATTGATAATGATATCCTTTTTCACAAGAAATTCTGATTTGATTTTTGAAGTGTTGTTACATTCATTATACTAACACTATTAACATATATACATATATATGTATATATGTTATAAGCTAACATTAGCTTATAACATAGAATTTGATTAAAGAATGCACAAAGCAGTTTTTACAACTGAGATCATACATAACAGCTTATAATTTAGTAGTACATAACTGGTGGTTAACGTCACTTAGACGTGATAACTTTTTGTAAATTTTAGATAAATATAATAATGTACAAACAAATGTGTAATTATTTGAAATAGGTATATCATAAATCCACATTTCGATGAAGATAAACAATTTTATTGAGATAGTTGAGTAGATAGATATGTAGGTATTTGATTATTTGGTTGTTTTAAATTTAGACTATAATCTTTCGGTGATATAGCACTTAGATAGGCCAAGTAAAGTTTAAGTAAGCAGACTCATATATAAATATAATATTTACATAACACAAACATGCATATTTTTTTTTGTTTTGTTTTGATTTTTTTTTAACTCAAGTGAAACAAATACAAATTATGTCTAATTGTATATTATTAGAGGCCGTCCTGGCGCAGGGGCACACAAGGGTGTAAATATAACACGACGGTCGTAGGTTCGTTCCCCACTCGAGGAAATGAATTATTATTTCTTAATATTATCATTTCTTCGTCCTTGCGCAAAGGCAAAAGCCCGGCGTTGAGTTCAGCTAATCAGCTCGCAATGCCTCGAAATTTTTGCAGAAAATGAGGAACGGAGTGTCTTAACACTAGGTTTTCTTTGTCTACCCTGCTATATCCGGCTTACTGGAAAAGCGTCGAATTGTAAGCGTGACGTGATTGTGGGCTCCATACCCAGTCGGGGAAACGTATTATTTGCATTTTTTTGCTCTAGTCACACAATATTAAGTGCGTTTCGGCGCGTTGTGTTTGGCAAGTCAACACGCATTGGTTTGAATACTAAATTTATAGCAAAACTTTATGAAAATACGTAGAAGATTATTTATGTTTAAAATAAGTGTAATAAGCTTAACATAAGTTTAGTTTAGTTTCTTGTTTCACGAGATAGATCGTGGACATTAATTAATTAATGTGGGCTTACTTGGAACGTCTGCTTATTCCTTTTAAAAATATTATCTCTTAAGTAATTTAAATTTTGTTTGATATGTTTATGTAAAATTTATCAGATAAAAGAAAAACGAACATTTCTTTAAACCCGAAAAATATTTTCTTTCAACACCGATGAAACTACTAGCTTCCAAGGTTCTCCGTTCATCCTTCAAACATTTACGTTCAAGGTAAAAATATAACCAGGACTACATGAATATGTAGGAGTGAAATGATTTTAAAGGTTACTGAGTGACTGAAACAGATAGGTAGATGTAGGTTTAAAAATCAAGGACCGGCTAGACTTCACTGACGTCATATTTGGTTATGACCTTCGTTCGGATTATATAATTCGATATAACCCACTTTTGCTAACTAACCCACCTTTGCTAACTAACCTTTTAATTTTTGTGTTTCTTATATGTTTTTAAGTGCAATAAAGAATATATATATAATTTCTATGGAATATTAATAATTATTTTTTATAAGAAATTATGACTATTATCATTAATACTTCGATTAATTTAAAAATTCTTTATATGTGCTTTATATGTAATAATGTTTTAAGGAGTGATTGCGTTAGTTATAAAAATGCTGGTTTTTAAACATTAATGTATCAATAACTTTTGAGTTAAATTATTTAAATTTATATGCATTTAAAGCTAGGGGATTATAACAAATATGCTAAATTACATGCATTCAGACTACATGGCTTACGAGTTATGAAGGGCCCAATACTCAGCTTCACGCTGTATCCCGCAAACAACAGTGTAGACAGAGAGAACCTGGTGTTAAGACACTGTTTCTCATTTTCCAGCGAATTCTAGGGGCATTGCGTGTTGAGTAGCGGAACTCAACGCCTCATTTTCTCGACATCAGAGCGAAGAAATACTGACGCGTGTCTTGATCGTCATCTCCTACTATAAAACATAATAGCAGAATCTTCTATTAATTAATTGTATTCTAAAACTAGTTCTAGTAAATCAATACGCCGGAGCGCAACGTCATCGGTATTCTACTACTATTTTATTGATTTAAGACGACGTCATAATAGTACTTTTACTAGTTTGAAATTTAAAAAAAAATTATAGTGAAAAGTTCAGTTTAAATTTGTCTTAAAAATATACTGTTCATACAGATATATAAATAAAAATGTAATATTTTTTTCTGAGAACATTTTCTTTTCTTCTTTATATTTTATTTTTTCACGTGAGCGCGTCTCGTTATTATAGCTGGGACTTCAGGTAAAAATAATATAATTATAGTATTATTCAAGAAATTTATAGATGCTATAAGTATCAATCTAGGGAGAAAAAGAGCTATTGTACGCTGATTTTTTTTATTTATTTTTATTTATAACAGTATTCTAAAAGTATGTTAAAATCGAACTCCGAGCGAGTGAAAAAATTTTTCTAGAGGCATATAAAATATCTTATGGCTATTTTCTTAGATTACCAATTTTGGAAGGACATCCCAAGAGAATAAGTAAATAAATACATTTCTTAAAATTCACTAAGGTAAAAAAAAAATCCGATATCGTTTTATTATGATAGCATTAGTTATGAAGTGGTGATCTACGTTTTAAAACAACCAATGACAGAAAACACACGTAACTTCTTAGCTAATTTCTACAAGAATAAAAATATAATAAATAAATATTACATTAATTCACAACAAGATGTTACAAGCATTAATGCTTTCGAGCTGATAAGCTTTTAAGGAAAACAATGTATAATCAAAAAACATCAACAATTTCAATTATTATTATTGCTATATGATTTTTTTATTACTAATTAATTAATTAACTTGGCTAACTAAACTTACTCTTAACGTTTCCTACCCTAACTCCTACAAGTTTTAGTAAGGCGAACGACTAGGAGAATATGAATGTGCAGGTGGTGTTTCTTCTCAAGCTACGCCGCAGTAACAGGGAGGGCTAGCTGATACGACAGGGACAGATATGACAACATACTGCGCACAATAAAAGTGAAAGTTAACTTTGCGCATCGCTGCAACAGATGTACGTACTATATAGAGAACTATATATACTTTATTATAGAAAGCCACCAAGAATGGCTTATATGATGATTTAGATGAGAGTCAGATGGCGTAATACAAATTTGTATAGTAAAATTTTTACAATCTTCACAATATATCGTTCGTTTTCATATATTTACATATGTCTTTAAGGAAAGAAGAATGCGTATATATAACATTGGATAATACTTGCCTTACCAAAACTTGTAGAAGTCCTTGCTTCACAAGCCTACCCTAGGTTTGAGAAGCAAGGATCGTCATGAGTAGTTAACTTAGTCAATTAATTAACTAATTTGTTATTTTAAATAATTCATTACAATATAATAATTGATTTTAAAATTTTAAAATTATATATTAAATAAATCAACTTCACGCTGTATCCTGATGATTTGTTTATTTATTTTTTAAATTTATATATTCTTTTACTTAAAAGCTCATCAATTTAAAAGTAATATAATTTGTAATATCTTGTAAATTAATTTAATGTTCTTTATATAAGCTCTGGTCTGTAAATAATTTAAAGTATTTTTGTCGATTATATTAATATATATATATTTTACCTCATAAGTTCTCGTAGAAGGCAGCTACGAAATACTTACGTGCGTACCTCTGTTATCTGTTGTTTTACTATTTTTCTCTGACACACACGTAAAACACGAATCAACACTAACTAATCTTATTCTAATAAAAAAATATCGTAACTTTTTTGTACCCTACTGAGTTTTAAGGTAAATAAGTATCTATTTTCTGTTTATTTGTCGTACCCTAAACTTTGTTTTAAAATTGTCAGCTAATAAATAACAGATGATTGCGTTATTCTAATCTTTCTCTGGGTTGTCTTTTCAAAATCTTAGAAAAAACCATGATACTCTAGATACTATGGCAAGACAAAATATTTTGCGCCCTATAATAGCTTAAAGTTCAATTTTAATATACTTTTAAATCACCGTTATAAAATATACAATAATACAGATTAAAAAAAATCTCCGTAGATTATTGACGCGTACAACATCTATGTATCTATAACGTCCCAGCAGTAGCGGGACGCTCTCTCGTAGAAAACTAAAATAAAAAAAGAAAATATTAATTGTTTTTATTTATTTATATAACTATATAAACTTTATAAGCTTTTTTAAGTCCAACCTAAACTGAACATGACGCCATCTTAAATCAATATATAGTAGTAGTAGTTTGTAGTTGAATACTACTCGATGACGTTGCACTCCGGTGTATTGATTTACTAGAACTAGTTTTAGGATGCAGTACTAAGCTTTCATGAAATACTAAGAGATGCTGTTAGGTTGCTTCTAAGTAAAGAATGAAGGGTCACTATTTTGTTGATGATCGTTGTCCATTATTGAGTATTGAGAACAACAAATAAATATGTGTTTTTTTTATTATTACATCATTACACATTATTATACATGAGGCCGGTCGTGGCGCAGCGACACGAGGTGTGACTGCGAAACCGAATGGTTGTGGGTTCGATCCCCACTCGAGGAGATGAAATATTTACTTAAATTTATATTTACATTTCTTCGCTCTGGTGTCGAGGTTAAGCGCGGCGTTGAGTTCTGCCACTCAACACGCAATGCCTCCAGAATTCGGCAGAAAGTGGGGAACGGAGTGTCTTAACACTAGGTTCCCTCTGCCTACCCTGCTGTGTGCGGGATATAGCGTGAAGCTAATTTAATTTAATTTAATTTTTATTTTTTATTACACATTATTAGATTAGTTCAAATAGTCATTTTAATGCTTTTTGTAAAACAGTACGTACAAACATGTGCATTATTTTTTAAATATGGCAACAATTTTTATCTTGTTACACCTGTTATTACCTTTATGGGAATGGATCGTATGTATTTAAATAATTTACAAAGTATTGTACTACTACGTGAACAACCTATATTGATAAACGATTCATTTCGTTAAGGATTCGTATTAGGTACATCATCACGTTTTCCACATATTCGTATTTTCTCAAATAATCTACTATTAAAAAAAATTAAATCAGCTACACGATGTATCCCTCCCAAACACAGCAGAGTAGGCAGAGGGAACCTAATGCTAAGGCACTGTTCTCCATTTTCCGTTGAATTCTGTAGGCATTGCGTGTTGAATGGCGGAACTTAACGCCGCGCTTTGCCTTTATATCAGAGCGAAGAAATGAAAATATTAATTAAAATAAATATTTCATTTTCTCGAGTGGGGATTGAACCCACAATCAGTCGACTTTACAGTGACACTTTGTGCCTCTGCGTCATGACTGGCCTCGATTACCAATTTGTACATAAAAGGTACTATTTTATTTACAAATTAGTATCTAATAACAGATAACAGAAGAACGTAGGAATTTGGTAGCTGCCTTCTACGAGATTTTATGAGATTACGAAAAAAAAGATGAAAATAATCCAAATAAATCAATTTAAAAAAATGTCAAATTTAATTATTAAATTATTGTGTGAATTAATGACGAAACCAAGAAAGAAATAAATTAACTAAAGTGACGACGTTTCTTTCCTTGCTAACAACAACCAATCCACCCTAACTCCTACAAGTTTCTGTAAGGCAAGCGACTAGGAGAATATAAATGTCCAGGTGGTGTTTTTTCTCAACTACACCGTAGTATCAGAGAGGGCTAGCTGATACAACAGGAACATGTTTGTGTAATAAAAGTGAAAATTTTCCAAGTATCTGTATTTGAGATTATTAATTTGTACAAAAATATATTATTCTATATGTATAAATTGAGGTCATGTGGCCTTCCATTGTAAACGCGACTGCTTCGGGTTCAATTTCCACTTGAGAAAATGAAATATTTAATATTTTAATTTTCGTTCTGGTAACGCAGTAATCATATGCGCAGCGTTGAGTTGCGCCACTCAACACGCAATGCGTCCAGAATTCGAGGGAAAAAGGGGAACGCATCTTAATGGAAACGGAGTATGATTATATTTTGCTAACATAACAAACCAATGGAGAATTATTTTTTAAAAGTCCGAAGGCCAAAAACAAGTATGACGTCGGTGTAGTCTAGACGGAACTTATTGATTTTCAGACCCACCCAGACACATTTGGAGTTCGTTGATTTGTATTATCTGTTTCAGTCACTCAGTAACCTTTAAAATTATTTCACTCCTACATATTGTTGTAGTCCTGGTATTTTTTTTTCCTTGAACGTGAATGTTTCAAGGATAAATAAACGGAGGAAACCTCTTTCTTATATATAATAAATAATAAACCTCTTATATTAATTAATTGTCGATGTTGAAAATTTTATTCGAATAAAAAAAAGAAGTGTTCTTTTTTGTTTTATCTAATGAATTTTGTATATCACATATGTACGAGTATATATATATTAAAATATTAAACAAAATTTAAATTTTTTTAAGATAAAATATTTGAGAAATAATAATAATAAGCATAAGAAACTGTTAGGAATATTGGCCTTCAGTGTAATATACAATTAAAAAATGCCAAATAAATTGTTAAACGATTTATTTGGTTAAGGATTAATATTATTAGGTGCATCATCACCTTTTCAACGTATCCGTAGTTTAGATTACTTGAAAAAAATTAAATCAGCTTCACGCTGTATCCCGCACACAGCAAAGTAGGCAAAAGGAACTTAATGTTAAGACACTGTTCTCCACTTCCCGCCGAATTCGCCATATATCGCAACATCAATAGCTTCACTGAGTGTAATAGAGTTAACATTCATATGTCGGGAATTTATTTAAAAATGAAAGAGGCAAAAGCTGATGTTCACTATTCTCCACTTTCCGCTGAATTCTGTAGGCATTGCATGTTGAGTGGTGGAACTCAACACCACGCTTTGCCTCTATGCCAGAGCGAAGAGATGAAAATATAAATTTAAATAACTATTTCATTTCCTCGAGTTTGGATCGAATCTACAACAAGGCGATTTTACAGTGACACTTTGTGCCCCTGCCCCACGACTGCCCTCGATTACCAATTTGTACATAAAATATACTATTAGATAAATCAGCTTCACGCTGTATCCCGCACACAGCAGGGTAGGCAGAGGGAACCTAGTGTTAAGACACTGCGTTCCCCACTTTCTGCCGAATTCTGGAGGCATTGCGTGTTGAGTGGCAGAACTCAACGCCGTGCTTAACCTCGACACCAGAGCGAAGAAATGGAAATATAAATTTAAGTAAATATTTCATCTCCTCGAGTGGGGATCGAACCCACAATGAGTCGGTTTTACAGTCACACTTCGTGCCGCTGCGCCACGACCGGCTAAAAATAAAATATACTATTAGATTTTATATATAAATTAGTTAGTAATCTAATAACAGATAACAGAGAAGAAGGCAGCTACGAAATTCCTACGTACGTTACGTAGGAATTTCGTAGCTGCCTTTTACGAGAAAAAAGGCTACGAAAAAAAGATCAATATAATCTAAAAAAAATCTAAAAATAAATAGCCGATTAGAGTTCATATATAAAATGTTTATTTACTTGTGAATTACATACATACACAAGATTTTGCAAATGTATGTATTTATTACTTTTAAGCTGATGAGGAAAACAATATATAATTCAAAAAACATCAAATTCAATTATTTATTATATTGCTGCGTAAATTAATGAAACTGAGAAATAAAATTAACAAACTAAATAAAAAATACACGTCATATAATAAATACGTATTATGTATGTATGTATTATGTATGTATTATGTATGAATGTATGTATGTATATATATGTTTCCTTGCATCACCCTAGCTCCTATAAGTTTTGGTAAGGCATGCGACTAGGAGAATATAAATATCCAGGCGATGTTTTATCTTATACTACGCCGTAGTAGTAACAGAGGGCTAGCTCATACTACAGGAATATGTGTTATAAAAGTGAAAATTTTCAATGTATTTGAATTTGTGTGAGATTACTATTTTGTACAAAAATTTATTATTCTGCATGTTAAATTATATTGAGGCCATCGTACAATGGCATAAGTGTTTTAAGAAATGAAATATTTTTATAATACAGTAAGCATATACCCGGCGTTGGGTTGCGCCACTCGACACGCAATGCGTCCAAAATTCGGAGGAAAGTGGGGAAAGTGACTTAAAGGGAACGGAGTGTGTTAACACTATGTTTCCTAGTTTCCTCATGCCGGGTAGGCATGAGGAAACTAGGCTATATGCATACAACGTGAAGCTAAATATACATATACATATATTACTTACAGAGTTAATTGTTATGTTACTAACATCATTTTAATAAAATAATTATTAAATCGATACTTTCAAAAAAAAAGTGAATTCAAAAATATTTTGTATGCGGAAATTTTAAATGGAAACTGGTTAAGTTTGTTGATTACATTTTACTAATCTCGTAGGTTTTTTTTTAGAAATCCGAAGGTCAAAAACAAGTATGACGTCGGTGAAGTCTAGACGGACCTTATTGATTTCCAGACCAACACATTCGGGGCTCGTTGATATGTATTATCTGTTTCAGTCACTCAGTAACCTTTAAAAGCATTTCACTCCTACATATTGTTGTAGTCCTGGTAATATGTTTTCCTTGAACGTGAATGTTTCAAGGATGAACCGGAGAAAGGACCTTCGTTCGAAGTAATTAATAATCGTTCGTTAATTGCCGTTGTTGAAATTTTTTTTTCAAGTAGAAAAGAAGTGTTCGTTTTTGTTTTATCTTATGAATTTTGAAATATATTTTAGTAATAATAAGCATACGACAGACAAGTTTTAGATTAAGACATTAAAATTTAATATACTAATAATACAATAATATATTGTACTGTATTGTTTATTTAAAGTATTGATGAGATGCTTGGATCATAAGATATTGTTAGAAAAGTTGACCTTCAGTATAATATATAAAAAACATCAAATTCAATTAAAATCATAAATAAAAATATTTTCAATATTCAGTTCAGAGAAGGCATAGAGAAACGCAATCATTAGTATTTTTTTTTAACTAACAATTTTAAACAAAGTTTAATAAAAATCGTTAGTCAAAACGCTATTTAGAAAAACGCACGTAGTTACTTCGTAGCTGTCTTCTACGATAATTTAAGATGATAATTAAATTAATTCCCAAGACATTACAAATTATACTACTTTTAAGCTGATAATATCTTAAGAATACTTTTTGAGAACAATCGTGGAGCAGGGGCACAAGTATGTAACTGTAAACGTGAGGTTGCGGGTTCGATGCCTTTTCCAGGAAATTAAGTATTTATTTAAATTTATATTTTAATTTCTTTGCTTTGGTATCGAGGCAAAGTATGAAGTTTAAGTTCCACTGCCACTCAACACACAATGTCTCCACAGTTCGGCGGAAAATGGAGAACGGAGTGTCTTAATAACACTAGGGTCAAGTTAAGTGAAGCTGATTTAAATGAATGAATTAATTAACTAACTGATAAACTACTTATCACGGATGGGTTGCTTTATTTACAAAACTACCCTAAATCCTACAAGTTTCTGTAAGCCAAGCGACTAGGAGAACATGAATGTTCAGGTGATGTTTCTACTCATACTATGCCATAATATCAGAGAAGGCTAGCTAATACGTACGATAGGGATAGATATGACAGCATCCTGCGCACAATAAAAGTGAAAGTTAACTTTGCGCATGATACAACAGATCACAGATAACAAATAATTACCTCGAACGACAAATCTATGGTGAGCTATGGATATGTGTGGCCTGTGTATATATTCATTTCACCCTCATGTATGGTCTTTCAGTTGTTCAGCTTTGGGATTGGGAATTTGTTGTTTTCTCAAAAATGTCGCGTTCTTGAGGAAAATTGGCAAACACACCCTGACTTACTCAATAAATAATACGCCTTCCGTATAATATAATAAAAATGTATTTGCAGTGATCTTTTGAAATACGCGACATGGTTCTGGGAGCTATCTTAATTTTCCGTACGAACACTACAATGACGGCCAGATCTTTTTCCTTCACAGCCGCAGGAGGTTTTATTATAACTATCAAGAGCCCGGTAGCAAACATTTAAAAAATATCAAGCGTATGGACGAATTCAAAAATTGTATTTGTCTTCGTACCTACGTCATGTAATGCAATCATAGCGGTACTCTTTATCACCCTCTACTTCATTTTAATATCACAAAATATTTCACTATATATATAGTGGCGCAAAAATAAGAATCGTACAAAAGTCATAGAATTCAAATTCTAACTTTTAAATATTATTTTGTGTATTTTTAAGTATAGTAGTATTTATGGCCATGATTTTTTATTGTCATGTCTCAAAATGTTGTTGGAAATGACTATTGTTCTTATTTTATATTTTCTATGTATATATTTGCATATATATATATTTTATTATTGTATTTATACATTTTATCAATACATTTTATTAGATATTATACAAGATTTTTTCGCTCTCAGGACGCCAGGGTGCCCAATAATGGACAAACCTGACCTACTGAAAGCGATCAATATCAAATGCACTCAGCTCTTATAGTTTTCAACTGAACCAAACCATAGCCTGATTCAGGACCGATGCGTTTCAGGGCAGCGTCATCTAGCTACTAGAATTAAAGTTAAAATCTTTTGTAATATTTGTTTTGCTGTAAACTATTATATAAGTAATTTAGTAATTGACCCCGTCGTGACGCAGTGGCACAAGGATGCGATGGTTGTGGGTTTATCGCCATTTGGGGAAATTAATTATTATTTATTAATATTTTCTCTTCTTGAAGAAGAGCGAAGGCTGTGGAAAAAAGGCAAAGCGTGACGTTAAGTTCCGCGATGCCTCCCGATATTTAGGTATGTGGTTGATTAAATTATTTTTAAATTAACCACATACCTAAAAAAAAATATACGCTATTTTTATAAGTATTTTTCTTTCCTAAATGTGGAATAACTTTAAAAATTACTTAATTTTTTTTTATATAAAAATAAATTCGAACTCCTCGCTTAAACTTAAAAAATATAATTGTATAGAAAACTTCCATAGAATTATTTCATCCCTTGAATATAAAGAGAAAAAAATAAGGAAAGAAGAAGAACACTGCGACAGGATATTTTCAGAATAATATTTACTGGATTTCTGTATTATTTTACCATATAAACTTTAAACTACACCAAACCAGCCAGCAGTATAATTGAACGTAACGGGATTTGAACCCGCGCCTCTTTGGAAACAACGGACAGTTTCCAAGTATTTACTTATTTATATATATTAGGTAACATAAGATATACATCTCAATTCATACAATATAACTAAAATTTATTTATGATGGATATTTCATTTATCAAGTAACGCTTAAAAGCTAGTGCGTGATATGTTGAATGAGTGGAAATTCACTTAAAAATATAATAGAATGCCCACTTAAAACTTGTATAGGTCATGTCTTTCCGAGATACAAGACATGTTAACTGCGCCTGTCCCTTAACAAAAATACAAACTAAAATTTTGCCATGATTTAAAAAATAATAAATAACAGGCAATTTTATAAAGAAATGTATTAGAAACGCCGTTTTCGTTCCAATTCCCACTCGATAGATTTAATTATTTTCACTCCCTCGGCATAAATTTTATACTAGCGACATATTCGGGAATTTGTCCGCTTAAACTTATTATTATATATTATAGCATATAGTATATTATTATAGTATAATTATACAAAATGTTGATAGAAATTGTAGATGTGTTATTCTGATCCGTTTCTTTCTTTCTGATTCGATTCCGTCCATTAGTTTTTTCGTGGGACATATATCCATTTTCATAAACTTTCACATTTATAATATTAGTGGGTACCTAATATTATATTTAATTTAAAAGATGCAAGATGCAAGGTTTAAAACAACTATTGAGTCATATAACATCAATCTGATATGTTAATTACTTTGGATATAATTCTAAATACTGCTATCTATTAGATAGAATATCAATTAAATAATATATGATTCTGCAATGTCATGCGTAGGTTGGTGTAATCGTTAGATGGCGGTTTGTGCAAATTTCAAACCAATGTAAAAAAAATAATATAATAATACTTATATTACTCTTTATATATAACTAGTAAATACCTTCGTACCTTTATCTTTACCACAACGATCTAAAAATTAAAATAAAAGAAAAAGATATAGCATAAAAGTCTATTAAATGATTGATGATTTTGTGTCTAGACTGATGCAAGGTTGCATAATTACTTACTCTTCAATTACTTTGGCCTCCTAGTACTCTTGCAACATAACTGCAGTTTTCGCAGTTGAAAATAAAAAAAAAAACAAAAATATAAAAAAAACATTAAAAATTTAAAAATTATTTGTATGTATGTAATAATTTTTAACAAATAAAAACGACCCTTCAACCTAATTCCAAGAACGAAACCAAGAACCTAAACAAACTCTCATCAAACTACTCTTTAAAAGTAATAAGTATCCTTTCCAACTTGCGTACTCGTGTAAAGAGGGTAGATTTAGGTGGAAAATAACTATAAAAGCAGTGGCATTGTGTCAATTGGGAGCACTTGCTCGTAGGTAACGGCCCCTATTGGAAGGAAACTAGTGTGAAGTATTGTTATTAGGTGGTACATATCACTTATTGCAATTACGTAGTATCTCTTTCAAAATAGTTTAGAATCATATAGACGATGTGTGTTTTTAACGTGTTTTTTTTAAAAACGTTACTTACCCACTTCCGATTTCTAACAGTATATATACGAAACGAACGAGAGAAAGATATGGCATTTTGATTAATACACAGCCATTGCTCAGAGCGGGCTGTGTACCATTGCTAAGTAATGACCACTCCATAAAGACATGCTTAAGGTTAAAAGAAAATTACTTTATCAACGCGTTGTTTTAAATAAATAGAATATTTATGTTTCAGGAAATATTATTGTTGTTTCCAATACAAGAAATTGAGTTGTTCCGATCTTAAAGATTGGACCGCCTTATTGATAGCTACACAAGTGATGTATAAGTTCATTTATTTCTTAAACTTTGATAAAGTGGTGATTTTTCCCGTTTGAATAATGATGTCATTATTAGATACGAATGGTTGTATAATTAAATTAAATGAATATGACCGGAGCAAGTTATTTAAATGTTGATAAATCTTAATTTAAGCATATTGAAATATAGTGGTTTTGATACGCAATCTTAATAATAGAGGTGTGAGAAGTATTTGTGAACCAAAATATTGCTAATTTATGCTTTAAAATGCAATAAATATGGGTCAATACCCATATTTATTGCATTTTTGTTCTAAAGAGAAGAAGTGGGATTATATGTAAAAAATAAGTTATTAATTGATCTGTAAATATTGTTACTAATTAAAAATAACAAGGAAGACCAACTTTAATAATTTAATATTGTCCAAATTTAAATAAATACATATAAGTATATTATTTATATTATTTATTGCATAAATTTTATTAGTGATTTTCTTATCTTTCTTTCCCGTTTTACCTTTTCTTCTTTTGCTCTTTCTTCTTTTTTCTTTCTTCTTTCTTTCTTTTTTTTTATCTAGATTTCTATACCGTAACACAACTGACCAGGAGATCATGAAGTACTAAGTAACATATTGAACTTTTTCCACTAACATCTTCATGATACTCCCCAGATTGTGCATTTCAGTAGTGCAGTTAGAAAGAAAGGGATTTCACTGGAAGCTCCACCCCGACTAAGCGACACGCCCCATTTATTTCCACTAAGTATATATATATTACGACATTTTCTATGATTTTTTAAATTTAAACTGTATCTTTTTTCTTTTTTTTGTTAGAAATATTATAGAAGACGGTTGTAATGGCTGGCCTCCTCTGTAACAGTAAAATAATCAATCAACATGCAATTTCATTAGTATTAAGAAATATGTTTTTAATACTGCTACAAATCTGTTCAGATGTAACCGCTTCATTATTATATTGTACGTAATTTGCTGTGCTTTAATATCTCCTTTACGACTATGCGTTCCTAGTAGAGTTGCATCGTAATAGTTTTCGCGGGACCGCTAATAATTTTGTGCATCCTCTTACAGAAATGTTTGTTTCGATGAACTTAGAGAGTGGTATACCTACCTACCTACCTTTGGGCTACCGCCCAAAGAGATAGAAAAATATAAATTGTTAATATTTGAGTTAACCCCGAAATGTTAAAATAATTCATATAACAAAAAACATTATTTAACATTTATTTGGGAAGACTAAAAGTAAATTACATAAAATCTACAAACAGGACAGGAACTACATACCTAGACAATAGGTTGGGTTCTATTTATTTCCTGTTTTATTTAGTTAAGCGGCGTTCAGCGTTGAGTTCCGCTATTCAACAACTAATCGGCTCCAAGATTCGGCGAAGAGTGGGGAATGGAAGTTGTTTTAATGCTAACGGAGTGCCCTACTTAACACAAGGTACTCTTTACCTACTTTGATATGTAACAAACAATAAAAAAAAGTTTAAACAATACAAGACGATGGAGACTTATTAAATAAAAAGTTTTTTTTCTTTTTACGCTTGCCAACTTTATGTAGGTTAGAATTTGATGCGATTTACTAGGAGAACAGATAGTGGCAGTAACTTAGTCAAACCACCTCCCCATTTACCCAGTATCTATGCAATTTATAGAATTGCATGCACATCCTCTTTACACTTATGTATACCTGGTGTGAGTGCATCGTAATAGTCTATACAACAATTTATGTAGATTTTGATCCTTCTTCCTAATTTTGCTTCTTTCTTATTTATTTTTTTTCTTTCTTATTTTTTTTAAATTATTAATTTTAATTAATGAATCCATCATAAAATATGACGACTGTAGTATGTATGAGGCCAGTCGTGGCGCAGTGGCACAAAGTGTGACTGTAACACCGACTGGTTGAGGGTTCGATCCCCACTCGAGGAGATGAAATATTTATTTAAATTTATATTTCCATTTCTTCACTTCGGTGTCGAGGTTAAACGCGGCGTTGAGTTCTGCCACTCAACACGCAATGCCTCCAGAATTCGGCAGAAAGTGGGGAACGGAGTGTCTTAACACTAGGTTCCCTCTGCCTACCCTGCTGTGTGCGGGATACAGCGTGAAGCTGAATTAATTTAATTTTTTTGTATGTATAACTACTTACTGTATGTACTTTTTATACTACTCGTAGACACATGCTACGGAAACGTCTACGTGAGTTTTCCGTGGTTGACGTTGATTGATGATGACTGTAGATTTTATAACCTATATTCGATATTGTGAAATAATTCACTAGGAGAACATAAAACGTAGGATATTGATATATTTCCAATCACTCACACATTTATAAATGAAAGTAGTTTATTATGCATTTAAGCAACGCAACAAAAGAGATGGATGAATAATATGTTGGCTACCTCTTTCCCTCATAGCTCCGCCCCCACAACTCGACACACCCTCTTAATCTGTACTGAACACATACTGTGGAATTTGTGTTAAAATAAAAAAAAAAAATTAAACTTTAATTATAGTATTTACCCTTTTATAATTTACTTTTAAAGTATAATCATCATAATATAAGGTCCAGGTATAAAAAAAGAAATGAATACCTTAACTTTGAGTGTGTTTATTTGAAGTTAATAAAGTTACGTTAAAATTTAACAGACACGACCTCCTGATATTTTTTACTATATAGAACGAAGAAATAAATGCATCAATAGCTTCAACAACGTTATGTGTTCCTGGTAAACTTGCATTGTAATAGTTACTGCATTTATATAGCTCTCTCTAGTTTGTTTGATATGACTTGGCTGTTTTTTTATTAAATCAACATAATTTAGTTAAGTACAAGCTGTAAGTAGGACTCTAACTTGAAAATATATATTATAAAGCCTGTATGTAAAAAAAAATCGAGTGAAATTTATCTCGAATGAACACAGAACTCTGTAACCATAGATCTCCCCATTATTTTGTCAGTGAAATCGAGAACGACGCATGGCTCCGAATGTTTTATTGAATTGGTCTTCTTTAACTTTTTTTTTGTTTGAAATTGTTTGTAAAATTATTATTTATATGATAAAAAAATACCAAAATTTCAAGATTTAAGATTCTTCAAAATAAGTAGATCTCATGTTTATGAAATCAATCATGTTAAATACGGTTCAGCACATACGTTGCACATACGTTGTACACAAAGCACGACCATGTGCGTAGGCGTATAAAGTGAGATAAGCGCCGGCCAACTGCTCCACCTCATTGCGGCAAGAGGCCTTGTTAATTTTCCATAAATATATATTTTTTCTGTAATATTTTGCTAATACATATAAGTAAAATTAGAGGGTCTGTCGGTGATTTCAAAATAACCGTGTGTTTTCCCAAATACATATAGTTATTTACACGATACAAGAACACAAATAATTTTAAAACTTTTGTCCGTTTTTCTGTTTGTCCGGGTCCGGTCCACCTGTACTGATTGCTATGAGACCAAGATTGAAAAAAAGAGGAGATTGTATAACCAACCTATCGGTTATTTTTTCTTTTGGATTTCTAGCGAGATTGGAGTCTGGACGTGGAAAAACTGCATTTGCCGTGCGCTCATACTTACTGCCTAGCCAGACAGATGTGAAATAGCTAAATATTTTCTTATAAATTTTCTTTTACAATCTTTTTGAGCAACATCAAATAAATTCTCAAAAGACTTAAATTAAGATATATTTATTGCATAACAGTAGAGATAACGATACTCCTACTAAAATAATTAATATTTTATTCTTAAATGTTCTTAACCTAAATCAATTCGTATAGTTCAGGTAGACGAACGAAGTCGTGCAAGAGCCGCTAGCTATAAGAAGAAGCTCAATCAAAAAGGTAGTCGTTGGTAGTATTTTTAGTTTAAACGCACTACGCGTGCAAATAATGCCTTCAAAATTTTAGAAATTTTAAATACGTTTTCTTAATAAGTATTTTTAATATTAGGAAAAATCAATCTATTTTTTTTTTATCAGTTATTTTTCAGGTAGTAGTTTAGTTTTTTTTAGTTAGTTTTTTTTAGTTTTTTAGTTTTAGAATTTATTTATATTGTTTAATTTTTTAGAACTGCTTAGTAGTAAAGTAGTTAGTACTTACTTTTCTTACTTGAAGAAAGAATTCTAAAGAAAGTTCGTGACAATTTACTAGGGAAACATAAAGTAGTAGAGCATCAATATAATTTACCAACACATATACTGTACATACATATACTTATATCTATCTGTGCATTTCAGTAGTACAACAAAAGAGATGGAACTGTGGCTTGTTTCCTTCACGGCACCGCCCCTTATTCCCTGACACGCCCTCTTTAAGCACACTAAATATATATCGTGGAATGCAATATGAAATTTTAAAATAACATTCAGGTTTAAATTGTACTTTGTTATGAGTATCAACAACAGCAGCAACCTTTTTTTAAACCTAAAAAGAATAATTATCACAACGAAATCAGTTTATTAGTTTGCCACAATTTTTTGCATATATTTTTGATATTTCTAGCATGGCCTACAAACATACTTTCATCATTATTTTATATAGGTCGTGAATCTCCACAACGGTTATGTGTTCCCAGTATTTCTGCATCGTAATAGTTTCGACGTTCGATCGAGTAGAGTAGTAAGTAGTTAGTTAGTGGGTATATAAAAAATAAGTAAGTAGTTAGTTAAGTTTACAAAGACCGCAAAAACTTGATGAAATCTATTTTTTAAGGGATTGTGCGGACGGAAGAGTATCTTTCATTCCTTCTCGGTTTTGGTTAGTGCGTATATGTTGATGTCAGAAAGAATAAAGAATATATACGCCCGCAGGAACTTATTATGGCTTTTATATTTTGAGATATGTTAGTGTTATATCACTTTTGTAAACAAATATACAAGTGATATACACGTTGCTATGGCAAAGATTTCTCTGGTAATAATAATAAGCTTATGAAACCACGATCGGTTTAAATTTTATAAATATGTATGTAATAGACTATAGAGCGCGCGCAGATTCGCCCGCTTATTTGCACCCTTAAGGGTGAATTCTAAAAAAAACACGAAACACGTGTTCAATAAAATATTTTTAACAGTCTGAATTTAAATTTTTATAATAATCAGTGGCGATTTAAAGATTTTTCCATATAAACTTTCAACCCCTTATTTGAACCCTTAGGGGGTGAATTCTATATAATCATGAAACACGTGTTAATGAAATATTTTTAAGACTGAATTTAAAATTTTATAAAAATCGGTGCCGATTTAAAAAAAATCCATACAAACTTTCAAGCCCTATTTCATTCCTTAAGGGTTGAAATTTTTTAAAATCCCTTCTTAATGGATGTCCAGATTATAAAAAAATATATATATATCCAAATGTTACGTTTCTACGCACAGCGGTTACGGCTGTGCGTGCGTCTTTCTCAGTCAGTCAGGAACATGTCCTTTTATATATATAGATCTTCTATAATATCTTCTAAAAATAAACTTTAACTTCTGAATTAGCACCACAACTTCCTCACTGTGAGGGAGAAATACTTTTGTTTTTACTATTTCAGATAAAAAAGAATATAATCATGTTAAAAATAATTTATCAGAAGCGAGTGCATCTTTTTCACGCTTATCTAACTAGTAAGTAGACCCTTCGACAAAATTATAGTTAAAATGGAGCTAAGAATTAATCTACTATTAATCTTTATTCACGTTTCTTTTACACTATTGTTAGCGAACTCGTGTAAAAAAGGGTAGATGTTGGTGAAAAAAAATATTTGTAAAAACAAAAACCCCGACTGCATAAAACCAAAAAGAAAATAAACAAGCCCAATAGTTTATTAGGATGATTATTGCTTTGATTAGGGCGTCATCAACTTCAACTAGACGACCTGAGCGTTTTTCATCTTTGAGTGAAAAATCACCGGAACGAAATTTTAAAAACCAATTTTGATACTGCCGTTCTTTAATGGGTTCGTCACCATAATCAGCACATGACTCTTTATGAGCTTGTGATGCGTTTTTGCCTTTGTGAAAATAAAAAAGCAAAATATGACGAAAATGTTCCTTTTGATTTTCTATTTTTCAACGGACACCAAACGAAAACTACGCAGCCGATCAAAAAACTTTTTTTCTGATTTACAGCTGAAGTCAAGAAGGAGGCCAGTCGTGGCGCAGCGGCACAAAGTGTGACTGTAAAACCGACTGGTTGTAGGTTCGATCCCCACTCGAGGAGATGAAATATTTACTTACATTTATATTTCCATTTCCTCGCTCTGGTGTCGAGGCAAAGTGCGGCGTTGAATTCTGCCACTTAACACGAAATGCCTCCAGAACGTGGCAGAAAGTGGGGAACGGAGTGTCTTACACTAGGTTCCCTCTGCCTACCCTGCTGTGTGCGGGATACAGCGTGAAGCTGATTTATTTATTTTTATTTACAGATGAATTGCCAGCTATCAAATAACACAAAGTTGTAAACATTTGTATTACGTCTGCAAACCTAAAAATTCAACTGACCTGAAATTCAACCATCTATGAGTGAAATCCGCAATTACTTAGTTGCCAACCTGTTATTTTGCCGTTTGATTAAACGATATAAATAAATATATTAAATGAATTTGATAGGGCTTCAATTCTTTGAAAATATTCTTTCTTTTTTAGACACATCTAATAGTATATAATTAACGAAGGTAAGCGTAGAAGAAAACAATCTATATATAGTCTGTTTTATTGTACGCTTACGTGAAAGTTGTCGTCATCACTATGATAGTTGTTTATGTGAGTAGCAAAATCAATAATAATAGCAAGCGGCAAGTCGGTAAAAACTTAGTGACGTCGATCATTGTTGTATTGATCCTATAGTACTAGATTAAGGTTCTGGTACCAAGTTCTCATAAAACCACAGAAGCTTTATATTTTCTAGCCTTGTCTGACTATAAGGAATTTATGGGAGGAGCTTGATACAAATTGCATTCCTATTTATGCACTATACATAATATATATTTTGGAGTTTAATATTGGTTTTATTTGTATTGATATAGTTTTTTTTTATTTAATTTTATATCAAATAATAGAAAATGGTTAAAAAAAACTAAATTAAACACTTATAACATTTACTTTTCTTGTTATTCTGGTCTTTACCCATAGAAAATATTGTGTTGCTATTGAATTCTGATTCGAGCGTGTGCAAGTTTTAAAAAAAAAATCGACGGCAAGGGGACAAAGGACCTTTGTAAAATTATTGAAGTTTAAGTTTAATTTATTTAGTTTTGGCATAAAATATACCTTTAGAGATCAGACTTTTGGAGACTACCATCTATACAAAGTAATTTAGATTTATACTATTTTATTTATGTGAATATCGTATATTATCTCTAATAATATATTAGTTACGACTTTCTTTTTTGTCGATATCTTTGATAATAAATAGTAAATATTGCTTATTATTTAGAAGAGATATCTAGTGTATAAGTTGAACTGCCAATAATGATAACACATTGATATATGTGAGGCACTATTAGAAAAAGCTTCCTCTGATGTTATAATTTCCTGGTAGTTAGGAACAAGCTAGACCACGTGGCCTCAAAGAAAAAAAGCTGCTATGATGCAACAACGTTTTATATAGGGGAGAGGGGGGCAGCTTAGAACAGGGGCACCTTTGAAAATATGTGCTAACAGAGCTATTTTAAAAAGAAATTTTGGTAGATTTTTTTTGAGTAGTGGCAGCACTAACCTGCACACGTGTCACTTGTCACCGCTGATATACGAGAGCCAGTTGTTGAGTTACGAGGAGTGTTTGATTTTGAGTAAAATTTTATACATTTTTAAATAAACGCGTAAGGATCGCAGGGATCCAATTCAAGGTATATGGTATTATTTTTTCCTCTTTTAGTTAGAATGTTTCATATATCATGCAATAAACTAGAGATTACAACAATTCTTAAACTTTTACTTGAAAAAAAAACGTTTGGAAATTTCCAAATACCACTGAGGCAGCTTTGAACAAAATAAAGGGGGCAGTTTTGAATATTATTATATGTAAAAAAATACCGCGTAAGTGGCGCAGTGGCACGAAGTGTGAAACCGACTGTAAAACCGACTGGTTGTGGGTTCGATCCCCACTCGAGAAGATGAAATAATTACTTAAATTTATATTTCCATTTCTTCGTTCTGGTGTCGAGACTAAGCGGGGCGTTGAGTTCTGCCACTCAACACGCAATGCCTCCAGAATTCGGCAGAAAGTGGGGAACGGAGTGTCTTGACACTAGGTTCCCTCTGCCTACCGTGCTGTGTGCGGGATAAAACGTGAAGCCGATTTTTATTTCTTACGTAGACTACTTCCCCCAATTTCAGTTGCTGGTTACGTCACGTACTACATCCATGTTTTCCTTTAAATTAAATTTTTCCAAGTTCAAATTAGGGTAGTAAGCTGTTTATTTAAAAAATATTTTGTTTTATTTTCATAATATTAGATTTATTCTATGATTGATCCCATAATGTTAATTACTTCTACGAAGCCAAAGCTACTTATTTGTTTTTTTTTTTAAGTTTTTTAAAGTCTATTAATAATATTAAAGTTATTTAACACTAGTACTAGTACAATCGCAATATTAAACTAGGTATATTATTTTTTTAAGTTAGCATGGTACTGATATTTGATCTCCATCGTTGCTAATGTTAAGTTTATTAATAAAATTACTTAAAAGCCTTTTAATTTCATTAAATTCGATGATAGTTCAAAACTGCCCCATATATGTTCAAAGCTACCCCGGAAAGGGGGCAGCTTTGAACATTTGACTACTGCTACTAAAGTTGATATTGCACCTTTAACTTATATATTTTTCTACATATGATGCTACGATTTTGTGGCACAATAGTTGGACTAAGCATTGTGAAATAGTAAAGAAGTTAAAAACTGTAGAATTTTTAGATATGACACAAAGTTTAAAAATCGTTCGAATGTGCCCCCCTCTCCCCTATATATTTTTAGGGTACTTAATGGTTTATTGATTGAACTTTCAATTTACTGTGGTATTTCTGTCCCTATCAAATCGGTGAGATCTCTGTACTCGTTTACTCCTCACATGTTATGTTATCCCTAATTCGGTTCTTCGAGAATGCACTCACATATCATTTTAGGAGTCGTCAAGAGAGAGAGGTGCGCAAAATGGCAGAAAGAAGGAGAAGCTGATTTAATGGCATGTCGATACTTAGGTCATATTTTACAATACAATCTTCGATCTATAGATATAACATAACCTACTACTCTGTGTATAGATCGAAGAGGCATATAGTCAAATTCTGATTAATAATTTTGAAATAAAGACAAAGAAAAGAAGAGGACATCGTCATGTCATTTATACATAAATATTATTTGAAACTCAGTTTTTTTTTACTCTAGAATCCTAATTGTGCAATAATTCGTATCTGGCCCTGTGGCGCAACGGATAACGCGTCTGACTACGGATCAGAAGATTCCAGGTTCAAATCCTGGCAGGGTCGCGTTTTTTTTCTATAAAAAAAAAAATTGGAAGGTTTTATTTACTTTTTTCAAATTAGAACGTGTGAAGACATTTTTTAATACGATGCTTTATGTAGTTTTTACAATCATATTATTTATTATTAGATTTTTTTTATGCAATTATAGTAGTGGCCAGCCATTCGAGGCGGAGCGGTACATTGCTTGGAGAGTGTGATTGTAAAATCGACTGGTTGTGGGTTCGATCCCCACTCGAGGAAATGAAATATTTATTTACATTTATATGTTCATTTCTTCGCTCTGGTGTCGAGGCAAAGCTCGGCGTTTTTAGTTTTCAAAAAGTGGGGAACGGAGTGTCTTAACACTAGGTTCCGTTTGCCTATCCTGCTGTGAGCGGGATACAGCGTGAAGCTGATTTTGATTTAATTTTTTAATGTCGCTCGTAACATAACGAAATAAATATTTATTTTTGTCCAATAGGTTTGTTCCTCATTGAATAATGCTACATAGCTACGATAATATAACTATAATACTACATTTTTATAAAACCTCAACGTTTAAAGTAAATATAAATAACATGTGAATAAAAAAAACTGCACCACCTCAAAATCGAAATACCCAAAATATTTTTTATATAATTAATTAATTTTCTGAAATTTATTTTATTTTAAAATATTGTTTTGAAAAGCTACTTACTTACTTACGTGCACATGTTTGTCTTTACAAGGAAAAAAAACTATAGAAAAAAAAATTGTCAGTCACCCACTCAATTAGCAATAGATAAAACCATAAAAAAAGTACCAGCAGTAACATAAAAAAGGATTTTATTTTCCACGTGGTTAGATAAAGAAGGATAATGGGAAATAACTTAGCCTTTGAAACTTATTATGAGAAGAAATAAGAAAATAAGAAAGAGTAAGAGGTAAGCAGAAAAATACATTGTGACTATGTACTTGACTGGAATATGTGCCTCTTATATTTACTTATTATATATACATTAAAATGTATATATTTTTATTGTACATACATACCATTATGTATCCTATCGAGTAGGATAGGATATAAAATAATATATGAATAAAAAATATAAATATTTAGTTGCTTAACATTTCAGTAAATTTCATAAAATGAAAAGATACAAAAAGACGCCAAGTACGAATCAAACTCGGAGCAAAGAATAGGAGCCGGAATACCAACTCTAGAATAAAATAACAATTTTCTTCAGTTAATTAAAAACAAAATCATTTTAGACTTTGTTTTTAATACGCTTTAATAAATAGTTCTGAAGTAATTTTCAAATAAACCCTTGTATAATAATAAAGTAAGAGCTGTTTTCTTAAATAAATATTTTCATTTTTTATTTATTTTACTTTCAGGGAAGCCAATTTTCATAACTGAAACTTACGTTGCAACAGTACTAGGAATGCATGACCTATTTGTAGCTACAACTTGTGAACAAAGTATAGCTTATATATATGTATGTATATGTATATATATAAGTGGTATGTATGTGTATAGATGATATGTATGGGATGAAGTCTCTATAACGCCACTTGCGTAGTATGTGTCTATAGCAATTTTATTTATTGACTCCGCCCTTATATAACCTACTTTTGTTATTTGTATGTATCGGCGGATAATTTATTCTATAAATTTAATGATTTGAAAAATTTGTAAGCGCACAAAATAAAGCATGGTTATCTAAATATTTAGTAATATAAAAATGGTTATTGATTGCTGTTTGTATGGGAAAAATTTATAACAAAAACTCGGGGCATTTGTCAATGTTA
The DNA here is from genome assembly GCA_021202915.1 of Heliconius himera. NCBI lineage: Eukaryota > Metazoa > Arthropoda > Insecta > Lepidoptera > Nymphalidae > Heliconius > Heliconius himera. The sequence goes on from JAJHJA010000452.1 coordinate 464,974, forward strand.
TAGAAACCAAAAATGTTTTTTTTTTGTTTGTTGATCCGTGCATTTGTGCACGCTTATTTCAGATTAGGTTGAACTAAATACAGTTTAAATACAGTTTTCATTATTGTATTTCGACAAACTTTCCTTAATATTTACTGATTTTTATTTTCTTAAATCGGTATATAAATAAAAAAAATAATATCAGTATAAAAAAAGTGAAGTATAAATCAGTAAAAATTATGAATAATTCTGTAGTCTAAGCAGGCAAAGCCGTGAGCGGGTCGCTTGTAAATAATAAAGTGAAATTTGTAAAAATTAATAAATTTCATTAAATTAATCTCTTTTTAGAAATTATTTGACGTTATTATGTAAATATTGACTACTTCCTTTTTTTAGATTTGAATATTTAACTGAAAGGATGAATATAAATAAGTAAGTAAGAAATAAGTAAGTATTAATATTTATTTTTTGTTACGTATGTAATGTAGGTCATGCCACACATCAGACATTTTTTGTATTATATACATCAGGCATGCATAGATACTACCCAAATGTTATGCTTTCCTAGTATCCTATACCGTACAAGCTATATCTACCGTAATTTATTTAGCCTTATCTACCTTCTATTTAGATCGTATCGTATAATATATAGGTATCGTATAATATGTAGGTTGTATGTATAGGTTGCAAGCCAAGCCAAGCCTTGAAAATGACAGACCAATATACAATAATGACCTAAACTTATAATCTTACAATTTGCTGAAATAATTAATAATAATAAAGTTTAAGTTTGAGTTTTGTTAACATTTTTATAGGGAACTTCAACTTGCATCTTAAGTGGTTGTCGGTGTTGGATTAAGAACTTAAAACTCGGATCCAGAAATATTATTTGAGCAGAAGGCGCGTATTGTGAGGAGGTTCCTCTCTCTGGAGCCCTAGCCACCGTTAGCGTGGACCCTTGTCCTTACGTCAGAAGAGTATGTTTTTATATTTTTAAATGTATTATTTAAAAATAAAAATATTTAATTTTAATAATAAAAGCGGCTGCGGCGTTGAGTTCTGCCACTCAACACGCAATGCCTCCAGAATTCGGCAGAAAGTGGGGAACGGAGTGTCTTAACACTAGGTTCCCTCTGCCTACCCTGCTGTGTGCGGGATACAGCGTGAAGCTAATTATTTATTATAATAATAAAAGTATATTATAAAGTTTGATTATATATGTTTAACATAACCATATCATTCACGTTTTATCTATTTATCAATGCAAGAAAATATCTTCATATTTTTTCCCCTTTTTTGCCATTTTTAACGTCAGATTTACTTGAAAATTTTTCCCTTTTTTTATTTTTATTTTTTTTTGACAGTGAATTACAGTGATAGTTTCCAGATTTTCTTTACATCATTAAGCTGAATTTCATACTAGAACGAAAAATGATGCAAAATTTATGTATTTTTAAATTTACGTATTTTCGTTGTTTGTTTTTTTATTATTATAATCTTATATATATTACGACATAAAATATGTTATATCAAGCGGTTTCCAAAATTTTATATGTACCACTTAGGTCCTTTAACTTGTATAGTTTGAAATATATAACTATGCGCACAGCAAGCAAGCTTTCACTTACAATATGCGCAGGGTGTTTTTTTTTATTGTTGTCATATCAGTTCGCTCTATTTTAACAAGGGGTGGTATGATTACGTTTACTACATCTATATTTATGGTTTCCTAGTATTTTTCTCAAAACATACCTACGTGGTGTAAATTACGAAAAATACGAATAAATTGTTAATTGAAGAAAAAAAAAGAAAGAAGAAAAAATAAAGAAAAAAAATAAAAAGAGAAATAAAATATTTTGTGATTAGAAAGATTCATCAAAATTTTTCAAAATAAAAAATATATACATATATCATCAAATCTTCTGTGTCTTTTGCCTTAGAAATGAATACACGTATTTTTTAGAAATTAATACACGTATCATACGAGTACGTCGTTAGTTCTCGTATCAGCAAGAACAGCGTTGTGTCCACTTTTTTTTCTTTCCGCTTGATCACTTACATTTTTCCATTCTTGTACAGTAATAATACCAACTTAATCTTCCACTTTTAATACATTAAAATCATAAGTAAAGTATTAAGAATTAGTTATGTGACGCCGCTTTCAATACAAAAAATGTAGGCTAGTTGTCAAAAAGTAGTATAAGCCGATTGAGGCCCAGCAAGTGACGTTACACCTACGAGTACACTAAAAATATAAATAACACTTACAAAAGTGCAAAGGTCAGTTTAGATCTCGCGGACTGTATGTATCCGAGATAATTTAAAATAAGTAAAATTTTGAAACAAAAAAATAATTTATTTAAATGAAAACAAATATTACCTCTTTATAATAGATATGTTTGGTCTGATAAAAATAAATAATGTCTAATATGAACACTTCCAAATTCTCAAAAAAAAACAAACAAATTAAAGATATCATTCGAAAATATTATGACATACATAAATAACATAAATTATATATCCGTTAACTTAATAAAAATAAAATTTAGACAAATAAATAAAAACAAGCACAAAAATGCTATAAATGCAGAATGCACATATACTTTCCATAAACTATGCTGTCCTAGTATACGTGCAGCGTAAAAGTTTGTATGTAGGTTGTTGCACTGCAAATAAATTCCAATGGCAAAGAATGGACGATAACAATGGACGTAACAAACATTTATTTTTTACATAATTTTTAAAGCTTGTGTCGATTTAATCTCCGTAACTATAACATTTTTAACGTCCCTTTATCAGTTAAGTCAGTATTTTATAATGTATTCTTTATCACTCCAAGAAAATTTTGATCCTGATGTAAGTAAATACAAATACAATTTGCTTAGAATTAATCTATCTATGCCAGAAACATGAGAAGAATAAAGAAGATGAGACAATTCTTGCTTATTTTTTTAAGATATTACCGATTAAGAGAGTATTAACTTAATATTTAAAGAAATTAGATATAACTTAAAAAGTTTTTTTTGGAGCTAAACTTATGGAACTTTTTAAAATGTAAAACAATCTTTTTTGTCATTTTTTACCGCTTAGATCATTTTTACATCGAAGATTTGAATGAAATACGAGTATGCATACTTTCACTTTCAACATGCGCGGAGTATTATAACTTATATCCTTTACATTTCTGTTGTCTGTTCTATTACATGCACATTTATGATGTCCTAGTAAAACCAACATGGCCCGGGAACCAGTAAATAATAAAAATTGATTATTCTAATAACATAAATAAAACATTTTCGTAAGAATTGTTGTAGTAACAAAATAAAAAAAACAACATTCATTATTTTAATTAACATAGCCAAATTTCGCCAAACAGAGCGAACAATTAAAAATGAAAAAAAAAACACACTGTTTTTAGAATAAAAGATAAGAATTTTTTCTTGTGTTTTAAAAAATGTTACACAAACGTGGTTTACATAAATGTATGTAGTCTGTGTGCTGTTTTCATCATCAACAAACTTTTATATGTTTAATAATAGTTAATAAACAGCCGACCAAAAAAACATTATGGAAAGAAAGATACTTACTGTTTGTTGTAAATAAATCGGGCAATTCTATCTATCTATCTATATATTTATTATTTGTGTATAATTTTTTTATGAATAAGGTGATATTAACCACAATGAACAAAAATGGTTTCCAGTAAAAAAGAACAAATAAATAAAATGATAAATAAAATAAATAATTAAAAAAAGAAGAAACGAATGATGAAGAAAATTGAATTAATTGAAATGAACTCTGTCAGAAACTTACGTTACAACATTACCAGGATCACATATCTTATTTGTAGCTTCAACTTGCATTGCACGGCAAGCAGTATAAGCCTCTCATATTGGCAGGGTGCATGATACTACGTGACAGTATTATAAACGCTCGCAGCGCTAATGGCGGCCAAAAGTAGAAAAGATGTAGGCTTTGTCACTTATTAATGTCAAAGCAATCTGTTCGACTTATCGTTTTACTAAGTTATTAAAAATGAGTCACAGCAGTTGCAGTTGTTCTACAATGCAACAAATACATTTACATGTAATAGATATATTTATAGCGAAGTATGTGATGCAGAAATACAAACAGAAATAGACAACTCAACTATTTATATAAAAAACTAGAGGGCGCGTGCGGCTTCGCCCGCTTATTAGGAGTGAATTCTAAAAAAACCACGAAACACGTGTTCAATAAAATATTTTTAACAGTTTGAATTTAATTTTTTATAAAAATCGGTGGCAATTTAAAGATTTTTCCATATAAACTTTCAACCCCTTATTTGAACCCTTAGGGGGTGAATTCTTAAAAACCATGAAACACGTATTCAATGAAATATTTTTAAGAGTCTGAATTTCAAATTTTATAAAAATCGGTACAGATTCAAATTTTATTCCATACAAACTTTCAACCCCTATTTCATCCCTTTAGGGTTAAAATTTTTCAAATTCCCTTCTTAGTGGATGTCCAGAATATGAAAATAAACATCAGCCCAAATTTCACGTTTCTACCATCAGCGGTTACGGCTCTGCGTGCATCTTACCTCAGTCAGTCAGCACAAATCCTTTTATATATATATAGATTACAATAAAATGAAGAACAAAATATGTAATACCCTTAAAAAAACATACTCAGGTGTGGCAACTTCAACAAAAAAATATATTTTACTGGGTTTTCATCTATCTGTAATGATGAGCAACTTATAGATCTTGCAGGTGTAATATTCAACAATTTCCAATTATTATTGAAAACATTAGCAACCAATCACAAATACAGTATTAATAGTTTTTTTTTTTATTTTAATTACTTTTTTTTCTTAAATCACATTTCGTTTCGTTCACGTTTTGATATTATAATAATCATTTATTTAGAAAATAAATCATTATAATAATATCAAAACTAGGTAACTACTATACTAACTGCCATTAAATTTGCTTTGTTTCCTTGTTTTTCAGTAAAACTACAACTAAAAAAAGTAGTAAACAAATTCTGATATAACCAAAATAAAACACAATTTTGAATAGAGAATACTTACCTCTCTCAATTTGAGTAACCAGAAATGATTTATCGACACTTTTTTCACCCAAATCATAGTAATTAAGTAATATAAATGAATTTGAAAGTATTTTACGAATATTTTCAAACAATCTCGCCATCATATGTCAAAGCGTGAGAGCCCACAAATTTGCGTACGCTGGGTGGCGCTGTAGTCGTGCACGGTGCCAATAGTAAGTATGAGACTATATCTAATATTATTTATTAAATCAGCTTCATGTTGTATCCTGCGCACAGCAGGATAAGCACAGGGAATCTAGAGCTAAGACACTCCGTTCTCCACTTTCCGTTGAATTTCTGAGGCATTGCTTGTTGAGTGGCGGAACCCAACGACGAGCTAAGAAATAAAAATATTAAATAAATATTGTGATTAGTTGATCGCAGCCGTCACTTTCCGCCGAATTCTGGAGCCATTGCGAGTTCAGTGGCAAAATTCGACGCCGCACTTTGTCCCGACACCGAGCGAGAATGAGAATTTTAGAATTCGTAGGAACTTCCTTCCACGCGCCACGGAACTGTGGAATGGCCTAGATGTAAATAATATTATTGAATAATGTCTATGGCATTTATTGTTAATAATAAATTTCAATTAAATTTAGGTTGTGAGTTCGATCTCCACTCGAAGAATAGGAATATTTATTTATTTAAATTTATATTTTCACTTCTGGTGTCGCGGCAAAGCGCGGCGTTGAGTTCCCCCACACTCAAGACTAATGCCTTCAGAAATCGACGGAAAGTGGAGAAAAGGGTAGGTTTCTATGTGCGGGAAACAGCGTGAAGCTAATTTGATTAGATTATATGAGATGTTTTGTTGTCGGTCAGATAATATCCACCATTTTTACTAACGGTCAACCTGTTCATAAGATAGTACTGTTATGATTCCTTTGTTATTTTTGTTGTTTTTATTAAGTTTCTTGTTTTGTTAAGTGTAAAGTATTTTCTGATTATTTTAATTTTGTTGTATAGATTTTTTTACATTTTATAATATGAGTAAACCTGGACCAAATTAAATTAAAATTAAAAAGTTACATATAAATTTTAGAAACAATATTTCTTTGTTAATATTTTGTCTTATGACAAAATGAAAAAATTAAATATAATAAATAGGTGTTATATTTATTATATATACTCTGCAATATAGTAGGTTTCGCATAATTTAATTACGCATAATAATGCACAAAATACTTTCCTTGTGCTATGCTGTCCTAGTACGCATGCATCGTAATAGTTTATGGTGGTAGGTTGGTTGGTGAGACGACAAACTAAAGGAATTAAAAATATAAAATACTCTTTAATCATGGCGTCTATGAGCGGTAAATTTCTATATAATAAATATAAAGAGGATCTACAGTAATTATAGTATAACTTTAAAGAACACAATGTGTCGTGGAAGCATTTATTTTTGCCGTTCTTTCGGATTCGAGAATTTTTCAATACATACAGTTATATATATAATATAAAATATGATCATTGCGATTCTGAAGAATTTATAAATGTAATAGTAGTAATTTTAGTCTGTTCGTAGACGGCATGCTACGGAAATGTATACGTGAATTTTTCGTGAACAGAAGATAAACAAATGTCAGTCAGTCAGTTTCTTTCTCTGTCGATTGATAGTATTTTATAACCTATACCGATATTGTGAAATAATTCACTAGGAGAACATAAATAGTAAGATATTGATATATTTCCAATCACTCACACACACATTTATAAATGATAGTAGTGTATGCATTTTCATTTAACCCTTAATTAGGCGCATGGGGTCAGGGCAACTTGAAATTCAAAAAATAATGGCTTACAGTCTTCAGAGGGTACTAACACTCTTTCTAGCTTCCTAACTCCCCGCAGGGTACGCAAATTAGTCGCATCCAGAACATTAACGCGTGTGCACACATCGCTGTCCTTTAGAGAGCTGACCCCATGCGCCCAGTTACGTTCCAATTTTTGGCGAAGGTAAGTTATTACTTTTGTGATTTTTTTTTGTGTTTATATTAGTATATTGCTTACTAGTTATCTTTGTATGTGACTATTTTGATACGGCATGATTTCTTTATGTATTTTAGAGGTTTTTTCTATCCTTTTTCCTTTTTTTAAGTTTTTTTTTTAATTGAAATGCCTAACGACAAACAAGTATTGCAATGGCTGGATGAAGTGCTTGATGAAGAGTAAGATATTGCTGGTTCGGATTCGGAAGACGAAACTTTGCAGTAATTATAATGTTGAATTCTTCCAACAAAAAGGTGGCCACTGGCTGTCTTTTTTCATCTTATAAACGTATCTGGCATCAACGCATTTGTCATACACAAAGCGAATACTGTGAAGAACACATACAAGACGGATTTTCTTGAAGAAAATAGCTGCGGCACTTGTGGAAGATCACCAAAAACGCCACATACATCTACGTGATGTACCAGCGACAACAAAAAAACGGCTCCGTGACGTTTATAATTATGAACAAGGCGGTTTATCAATCGACAGCTAAGCGCGGACGCTGTTCATCATGTCCTAGAAAGGACGACAAAAAAGTGCCAACAAAATATTTCAAGTGTCGTAAATCTATTTGTCAGCAACACTCAAGGATTTACTGTGCCGGATGAAGAACAGAAGAATCCGCTGATGAGACTGAGTAATTTTAATTTTTTAAGTTGATTTCGGCTATTAAAAAAAAATAGTTCAAAGAGAGGTTTACTGTTTTTTATATTTTTTAATATTTTTAATGTCCCAGTAAGTATTTGTTTATTAAAGTTAAGTATATTAAAGAACTTTATTAATTACTATAGAAATTCATTAAGTTTTATTCCTTTTTGATACTCCTTTCCAAATGTTTTTTTGGGGTCATTTAAGACCCCACGCGCCTAATTGGGTGATTTTCTTTATGCGCCTAATTAAGGGTTAAGCGGCGCAATAAATGAGATGGATAAATAATATTTTGGCGACCTCTTCCCTCATAGCTCCGCCTACACAACTCGACACACCCTCTTCGTCTGTACTAAAGACATACTGTGGAATTTATTATGAATCTTCAAAACATATTTTTCAATCAACAGTAGCATTTAGCATTTAATAATGCACTTTTAAAGTACAATTATTATAATACTAAGCCTTAGACATCAAAAACATATGAATAATCATAACTTTGCTTGTGTTTATTTAAACTATTAAGGTTGTAACATTTAACTCATTTGTAGTCTAAAAATACATCTTATTTTATAACATTTTTATAGTTTTTAAAAACTTTATCGTGGGTAATTTTATTTTGAACTATATAAGTAAATATCAATAGGATGCGATACGGCGTCGCGTGATTGTAAGGAGCGGATAGGCGACAGTTCATTTCAATTTCGAACTGCTTTATAGTAAAATAGATTGAAAAAGATATCTATCTATGTATTATTATTTTAAAATATTTAATTGGTCATATAAACATATATTGGTTATATAAAGAGACCCCAGATTGGGTAAGTGTTGTAAGATCCATATTTTTAATTTTAGTTTTAGGTGTTATGAGATAGTTTGAATTATTATTTGTATTTAAAGTTTAATTTTATATAAATGGTAATGGTTTAGTAATGGTCAACTTTTATACAAATGCTTATAGCATTTGTATAAAAGTTGAATTTGAGTTGTTAAGTTGAATTGAAGTCTATTGTTTATTTATATTCTTTTTATATGTTACGTACTATTCATATATTGTAATTAGTATAGGATGCCTTTTAGTTTTATATTTAAGTAAATGGAACTAAGTTACATTATTTCAATATTTTGTTAGAATCATGTTGCAGGTCAGTTTGCAAAATCAGACTTAAATTGAAATGTTAATAAAATTACAGGGTTTTTGTAACAGATGATTATAACTTGAGATGGGGAAGAGGCAGAAAGAACTTGCCTTGAATATTTATAGGAAATCAAGATGGCGCCGTAACAGAGTGCACGGGTCATCTCTTTAGACCGGTTTTTGTACCAGTTTACTATAACTTGAGATGGTGAAGAGACAGTGTAAGGTTGTATAAAGTATTTTTTGAAAATGAAGATCGCGTCGTAACGGAATGCTCGGGTCGTTCCTTAAGTCAGGACAGCAACGTTATTTTATTTAAAAAGTGTTAACCGGGCAATTCGATTTGTCTATATCCGTGAACCCTTTTGTTTTTTTAATTATGGTGTTTTATTAAATACCCTTTTTATTTCTTGTTAGATAATAATCACTGTTACAAGGTCGCATAAAAATTAACCAGACACGACCTTCTGATATTTTTTACTATACAGAATGGAAAAATGCAATGATAGCTCCTACAAAGCTATGTTTTCCTGCGACACCTGCATTGTAATAGTTACCGCAGTTCTCCTAGATAAAAAATGCAAATAAATAAATAAATAAATGCAAGTAAAGTTATAATATTGTCTGGCAATGATAACATCATTTCTTAATCATATTATTCCCAAGAAAATATAAAAAATCTGCTTTATAATAAATAATTTAACGAAAGTTAAATTACTATTAAGTTACTATTTTTGGCGTCATATTTACCTAATAACTGCTAAGGTAACCACCACCCAGGCTCCATCTTCCCAAATAGTAGATAAAATACCGGTGTTGGGTGAAGATCTGGCTTGGTTTCTATATTAATCCATTAGTTTTGATGATTGAAAAACTTGCTCAGTTTGTATATTTTTTTGTTATTGTAAATAAAATTAACCCCGCATTTTATTACAGTTTTAATTTTTTTCCACGTAACTCCACCGAACTTGAGACATCGAGTGTTGAGTGATGGAACTCAAACATGTGCTTACCAGAACTATATGAGAAAGAGCTGAATAAATATCAAAACAAGCGCAAGTGCATCCAGGAAAAAAAATTAAAATTGTAAATTATAAAAAATTACTCTCAAGAAAGTAAATAAAAAAAGCTAAGTAGTTGTTAGCTCAAAAAACATAGCAAAGAGTGTATGTAATATAAATATTTATTTATCTATGTTTGTTTTTCTTATTTATTTATTTATTTATACTTTGCGTCCTCTCAGCTACCAAAACAACCGACCAACAAACAAACAATGAAAGGAGAGGAGAACCTCAGCCGCAGCCTTGCCTTTTGCGAATCCTCGGTACTAGGAGAATATAAAATAAACAAAGCTTTATTTTATTATATTGATTGCGGAAGTCTGCCCACGGTGATGAGGCCCTTTGCGAACCTTGCTACCAGGATAGCATAAAGTAAAAGAAGCTTGTTCATTCATAACGTCTGTTTACAAACATTGGTTGTTGCCAATAAATATAAGTTATTTAGTAAACTTAAAATGAGATTAAACCAAAGAAAAACAAAAGTGAGTGAGTAGTTAAATTTGAATGACCCCGCCAGGATTCGAACCTGGGACCGTTCTGTTTATAGTACAGACGCGCTTACCACTGCGCCACGGGGCCTTATGACTAAGTATTGCTAATACATGAATACAAGTTGTAAAATGCTGTCTTTGTCTTAATTTAATAGTTGCTCAAGTTAACTATAATATCATTAAAAATAAATATATTGAAAGTATTCATTATATTGTTGATAATATATGTAACTTAACATCGCACGCTCTTTACTCTCTGGCACTAGGTGGCGTTGACGAAATTTTACACATTTGACAAATACTGTAGATTATTTGTTTTGTAAGAAAAATAAGAAATTTAGTTTCAATAATTTTGATTTAATTTTAAAACAAAATGCGTATATATAAAAAACGTAACTGAGCTACAACTAAAATTTAATAGATTATATTTAAATAATTTTCTTTTCCCGATTTGTCAAAGCTTTGCGTTAGGTGGCATTGAGTTGCAAAAGAAATGCTATTTTATGTACCTATGGAAATAATAGCAGCTCTAATGGTTTGTAAGTTTGTATTTTTTTTTGCTTCACGTTTTATACCTAGCGGTGATGGAACCAGAGAAAACGGAGTGCCAAACGGTCTCTGCTTTCCTCTGTAGCGTCGGCCACCATCATCAACCTCTTAACACATACTCTCTGGGGCGCCCTCACGCGTTTTACCTTCATCCGGTATCATCTATACTGAGCCATCGGTGGCTAGGGCTCTAGAGACAGGAACCTCCTAATAGTACGCGCCGTCTCAAGTAGAATTGCCTTCTGCATCCGGTTCTTGATCCAACAATATAAGCCCACCCTCGGAAGAGTGTTTTTTTTTTATATTTATAATGTACTTTTTATAACAATTTATATCTAAGAATGTAAAATTTATTCCTTTTATGTAATAAAACTGTAGGTATGTATTAGTTAAGAAATTATAAATACAGATGAATATTTTTTATTTCAGTATTTTCTCACACATATATACCAATAATATATACATTCCAATGTTATTATATAACGCCACCTAGATAAAATTTACATGTAGATGGAGACATTTATGTACTCGTAGATACATTATATTCTATTCTATTCTACTCTATTCTAGCTTTACGCTGTATCCCTAGCGGGTTAGTCAGAAAGATCGGAGCGTCAAACGCTACGATCTCTGCATACCTCTTTTGCCTCGTCCACTGTCATCAACCTCTTCATACATATCTTTGATACTGTGTTTTCGAAGATCAACCGTGGTCGCCCCCCCCTTCCTACCTCTTTTACTGCTCACTTTTCCATAAATCTTTTTTGCCATTCTTTTATTACTTATTCGTTCGTCGTGCCCAAAGATACATGCCTATCATAAATACGACGTACAATTTCTACGATCGTAGCATTAGTTGTCGCTACGACGAATGCTATGGGCGTAGAAACTGCACACTATACTGAAGCTACGAGATCCGATAAATGTTAACAGCAGTTCTGCAGATATAAATTCAACATTTCTTTTCAAAACAAGAGCCGTGAGATCTATTTGTAACCGTACGAGCTTGTATGCGAGATGTTAAAAAAAAAACAGCTTCATGCTGTATCCCGCACAGGGCAGAGGGAACCTAGTGTACTTTGTTCCTCACTTTCTGCCGGATTCTGGAGGCAATGCGTGTTGAATGGCAGAACTCAACGTCGCGCTTTGCCTCGACACCAGAGCGAAGTGATGGAAATATAAATTTAAGTAAATATTTCATCTCTACGAGTGGGGATCGAACCCACAACCAAGTGGTTTTAAAGTCACACTTTGTGCCCATGCGCCACGACCGGTCTCAGTTGTTTTTAAATATATTATTTTAGTTTAGCAGGTATTATTGTAGTTGCTTCCCTACTTGACCTACGTCATTTTAGTCTAATATATACTTAAGACAGAGTCCTTTCAGACGTGGCTCCAAATAAAGGTGTATCTCTCTCTGTATGGGACAATGATTAAGCCATGGTATTGGTCTGGGTGCTTATATGGGGTCTTGAAATAGTTCGTAAACAATATAAGTAAAATTGAAGCTTGCTAGTATAATGAATGTATTTTGCCCCAACTTTAAGAAATCTGGGAGAAATCTTTAGGATGTCTGGCAATAATAAATATACATTTTTCCGAGCGTAGGTGAGCGTGTACCTTAAGTTGACGCTACCTCTGAAAGCAAAATTTCAGTTTTGCTAAAATGACCTAGGTCTGGGGACCCTGGGAACTCAGATGTTTGTTAATTCGACGATTTAAAAGTGCCGACAATATTTAAATAAAGAATATTTTGAATTTGAATTTATTTGAAGCACTTTCCGATCACCAATCAACCAACCACAGAGCACAGCTACAGTTTATTGATTGCGGAGCCTTGGAGATGGTGATAAGGCCCTTTGCGAACCTTGATACCATAGCATGAAATAAACGAAAACGATTGATAACGCCTATTTACAAGCATTGGTCGTAGCAAAAAATATAAGTTATTTACTACACTTAGAATGTAATTAATTATACAAAAAAACAAAAGTGAGTGAGTAGTTAAATTTGAATGACCCCGCCAGGATTCGAACCTGGGACCGTTCTGTTTATAGTACAGACGCGCTTACCACTGCGCCACGGGGCCTTATGACTAAGTAATGCTAATACATGAATACAAGTTGTAAAATGCTGTCCTTTTTTATTTTGAATAGTTGCTTAAGTTAACTTTAAATATCATTAGAAAGAAATATATTGAAAGTATTCATAATATTGTTGATATATATGTAACTTCACGTCGTACTCGCTTCACGCTCTGGCACTAGGTGGCGTTGACGAAATTTGAAACTTGAAACTTAGAAGAAATACTGTAGATTATTAGTTTTGTATAGAAAAGGAGCAATTTAGTTTCAATAAGTTTTATTTAATTTTAAAACAAAATGTATATAAAAAAAAATAATTAAGCAACGACCAAAATTTTATAGATAATATTTAAATCATTGTCTTTTCTCCGCTCTATCAAGGAAACGCGTGACTTACAGTTGCGCTTTACAAAATTTGAGACAAATTTGACTTAGGAAATTATAAACCGAACTCCCTTTTGCTGTCTTGAAGGAAAAACAATAATATTAAATATATTTTTAACCACTTTTTTCTAAAATTTTAACAATTATTTCCATAGTGGGCAATATGGTTTCACCGAATGCAAGTCCACTACAGATACAGATGCTGCACTCTCAAAAAATTCAACATAAATAATTCAGAAGGTTAAAATTTAAAAAAAAAAAATCCGGATCTCCTCTAAGTATGGGCGTTCCACAAGGATATATTGATCCCCTAATATTAACAATCTGCCTTTTTATTTGAAGAGCCTATGTAATATTGTATTGTTCGCATATGACACCTCTTTAATATATAAGGTTGACTGAAACAAAATAAACTATGAAGAAGTGAACAGTGCCTTATCCCATATCCTACGTTGGTTTGATGTTAATAATTTAATGTTGAATGCCATACAAATATGAGCTTGCTTTACCAAATATTAAAAAATATAATTTTAGTCTTACAATTAAATACGTATTGTATTTCATATTAAATTTTATTTTGATACGCATGTGAGAATTATACGCACATCAGTATGCATATAATTCACACATACATAAACACAGCTAGTCAGCTTTAACTCCCCGTAGCATTAGTCGTAGCGCCTCTACGAGATCAGATAAATAATATTAAGAATGAATCTACAACTTATTATCATCATCAATTTTTTATGTTCACAGTAATGATTTATTAAAAATATGTGAATTGTCATTGTCATTTCGTATTTTCCTTTCTTTATTCTTTAATGCACTTAAAACATGTGAAGACACACAAAATTAAAAGGTTAGTTAGCAAAGATTATTTCTAAAAGAAATCTCTTCCAGCCAACCGATGGAAGTGGATAACTGTCAAACAGCGGGAGGAGAGTTTAGTGTATTTATCAATAAGAAAATAAAAAAAATAACAATAACAGAAACATAATATACAAATACACAAATAGATACATATGCTAGCATACATACATATTATACATATAAACACTATATAATAAATAGTATATAAAATAAATCAGTTTCACGCTGTATCCCGCACACAGCAGGGTAGGCAGAGGGAGCCTAATGTTAAGACACTCCGTTCCTCACTTTCTGCCGAATTCTGGAGGCATTGCGTGTTGAGTGGCAGAGCTCAACGCCGCGCTTAGCCTCGATACCAGAGCGAAGAAATATAAATTTAAGTAAATATTTCATCTCCTCGAGTGGGGATCGAATCCACAACCAGTCGATTTTACAGTCACACTTCGTGCCGCTGCGCCAGGACTGGCCTCAAATTCAGATTTTGATTTATTTTATTTTATATTTGTTTTAAATGACAGATGTTGTAACAGTATGTACCTATGGTATAAGTTAAAAATAAATAAATAAATAAAATAAAATATGCATGGCAATATACATAAATAACATAGTTAAATATGAATAATAAAAACTATATATTTTAAATATCATATTAATCGAGACGCGTTCGTGTATTCTCGTCCCGAGTGTCGCGACCGTCGTTCTGTATATATAGGTGGTGGTGATGCTCGGAAGGCAGCGGTCGAGTCGAACTCTTAAGTACTACGGTACTAATAAATATGATGCACATAAAGACTCGTACCAAGTATATTATAAATATACTATAATAATTCGAAGCCTATGATGGCACGATCTTTTAGGATCGAATTTCTTATAAAGGCAATATATGTGTAGGAGCGACACATATTGTGGATCTTTGATCCATATTATAATATTGAATGTTGCTTGACGTCGCGAAGGCTGACGTGATGGGCTTATGCGAACTGTTATAGCGACATTACCTATGTCGTGGCTGATACCGTCTCGCAGTATGCTCGCGATACGTAAGCTATGTTTGTATGGCGTTGGTCATTGATATATTATATACCTACCACTTCTATGACTTGGTATACGAGTAGTAGGTGTGTGGTGCTATTTTATGTCCCAGCTCCGGTGTATGTAGTAGTGTCCGCCTGTCTCGTACGGGTGTGTGGTGCTATTTTATGTCCTGGAACTCTGGTGTATGTAGTAGTGTCCGCCTACGGTTCGAGACACGACTGTGGGGTGTGTGCCGTGCGTTTATTTAACATATCGGCCGCCTAGCGGTAGTGCGTTCGTTCCAACGACTTATATTGATCTCACAAATCAATCAACATCACGAATCACTATTCTAATACAATCTTAATATAAACAAGCGTAACAAGTACCTTCGGAAAGATCACACACAAACGTCCCGGAGGGTTCAACGATGACTGTAAAGTCACGGTCTGGTCGGAACTCACGGTGTAGGGCGGGGAGGGGCCCGTACTCTTTCTTCCTTTTATTATAACTAGTTCGCAGTTATAGTGGAGAGGAAGATAGGACGCGCTCTTGGCTTATCTTCGGACGAGCTTCGAGTTATGACAATGTTATATTGTCGAGTCAGCAGTTATCTAAATAGCTGACACAAGAACAACTTCTGATGGCAAATATCTTATTAAAGCGATACCTTCTAATGGCATAATATGAAATTCTTGACACTGTTTCCTCTGAATCTCTAAAAGATTTTGGGTTCTTCACGATCACAACTATAAAGAGTTCTAACCACTAGACACATCACGAGCCAAGGCATTAAATATTAAATAATATTTTAAAAGGTGTTTGGGATATCAGTTACAATGTGACAGCTGAATGCGGGATACAGCGTGAAGCTGATTTAAAATAAATATGATTGATTTTAATCGATTTAAAATGGATTTCTTTGTTTTGTCAGTAATTAATTAATTACTTTAATTTAATTGACTTTTAGTTTATTGAGGAGAGCTAGATTGTGAACTCTCGGTACTAGGACAGCATAATAAAATAAATGTTTCGTGTGTCACTCACAATCTGCGGTGACGAAGCCCTTTCCGAACCTTGCTACTAGGACAGCATAAAGCAAAGGAAAGGTTTAGTTAGCGTTTTGCTTGAGGCCCGGCCACAATGTATTGAGTGAGCCCTTTTCAAACGAAGCCACCAGGAGAGCATAAACTAGCAAGAGCCACGATTACTCACAATAGTATTTACACTCCACACACACACGTATATTTCTATCTAACTACCGCTTCACTTTGCGGGGGTATAATAATACCCCCGCAAACCCCTACACTGTTATTTGTATAAATATTAAAGTTATATTATTTATTAACTCCGCCTCTATATTAACTAAACTTATTATCCGTATCCGCCCCAAAGTTTTTCTTTAAGTTCAAGTTTTATAAAGCAAAAAAAAAATTTTTCTTTTTACTTCACGTGGTTTCTGCGTAAACGACATAGCAAACAGTATGGGTATGCAGATAAATTTAGTGTCGAAACATTCTGTTCTCCATTTTCCACTTTAACAAATGACGTGGCGGAACTTAAGCCGCGCACTGTCTCAACGCGGAGAAAGAAAAATAATTTATTCCTTCCTTAAAAAATTAATTGATGCCACCTTTGATCCATCAATTTGTACAATATTACTGTGATTATTACTATATTACTTAATACTAATAAATAATAAATTTGGTATACTTAAGCTGATTTAACAAACATTCGTATATATACAGGGTGGAAGAGGGAAACAGCATATAGGGTTAAATATTTCAAACCCACACCTAAAGAAATTAATCAAGATGCCTTAACAGTTTGGACGTAGGATTTTTTTTTCATTTCACGATTTTTATCCATACCTGTATTTCGTGTGACGCAATTACGTATAGATCCCAATAACGTAAACACTTACTACTACAAAAATACTACTAAAGGTTAAACAACTTTGAACTCTACGACTCGATTTCAGAATGAGGCGTGTGCGGCGGTGTTCCTTTGATAGGTTTATGTGTGCGTGCGTCGTCCTTACAAATAGCGTTTTATTTTAAAACGACAATTTTATTATTTATTTTGTGTGAGAAAATAACAAAAAATTATATTCGGCTTTTATATCGTAGTTAAAACTGTGGTTTCATTTAAAGTGTTTTCATGTTTTCCTGCGACACCTGCATTGTAATAGTTACCGCAGTTCTCCTAGATAAAAAATGCAAATAAATAAATAAATAAATGCAAGTAAAGTTATAATATTGTCTGGCAATGATAACATCATTTCTTAATCATATTATTCCCAAGAAAATATAAAAAATCTGCTTTATAATAAATAATTTAACGAAAGTTAAATTACTATTAAGTTACTATTTTTGGCGTCATATTTACCTAATAACTGCTAAGGTAACCACCACCCAGGCTCCATCTTCCCAAATAGTAGATAAAATACCGGTGTTGGGTGAAGATCTGGCTTGGTTTCTATATTAATCCATTAGTTTTGATGATTGAAAAACTTGCTCAGTTTGTATATTTTTTTGTTATTGTAAATAAAATTAACCCCGCATTTTATTACAGTTTTAATTTTTTTCCACGTAACTCCACCGAACTTGAGACATCGAGTGTTGAGTGATGGAACTCAAACATGTGCTTACCAGAACTATATGAGAAAGAGCTGAATAAATATCAAAACAAGCGCAAGTGCATCCAGGAAAAAAAATTAAAATTGTAAATTATAAAAAATTACTCTCAAGAAAGTAAATAAAAAAAGCTAAGTAGTTGTTAGCTCAAAAAACATAGCAAAGAGTGTATGTAATATAAATATTTATTTATCTATGTTTGTTTTTCTTATTTATTTATTTATTTATACTTTGCGTCCTCTCAGCTACCAAAACAACCGACCAACAAACAAACAATGAAAGGAGAGGAGAACCTCAGCCGCAGCCTTGCCTTTTGCGAATCCTCGGTACTAGGAGAATATAAAATAAACAAAGCTTTATTTTATTATATTGATTGCGGAAGTCTGCCCACGGTGATGAGGCCCTTTGCGAACCTTGCTACCAGGATAGCATAAAGTAAAAGAAGCTTGTTCATTCATAACGTCTGTTTACAAACATTGGTTGTTGCCAATAAATATAAGTTATTTAGTAAACTTAAAATGAGATTAAACCAAAGAAAAACAAAAGTGAGTGAGTAGTTAAATTTGAATGACCCCGCCAGGATTCGAACCTGGGACCGTTCTGTTTATAGTACAGACGCGCTTACCACTGCGCCACGGGGCCTTATGACTAAGTATTGCTAATACATGAATACAAGTTGTAAAATGCTGTCTTTGTCTTAATTTAATAGTTGCTCAAGTTAACTATAATATCATTAAAAATAAATATATTGAAAGTATTCATTATATTGTTGATAATATATGTAACTTAACATCGCACGCTCTTTACTCTCTGGCACTAGGTGGCGTTGACGAAATTTTACACATTTGACAAATACTGTAGATTATTTGTTTTGTAAGAAAAATAAGAAATTTAGTTTCAATAATTTTGATTTAATTTTAAAACAAAATGCGTATATATAAAAAACGTAACTGAGCTACAACTAAAATTTAATAGATTATATTTAAATAATTTTCTTTTCCCGATTTGTCAAAGCTTTGCGTTAGGTGGCATTGAGTTGCAAAAGAAATGCTATTTTATGTACCTATGGAAATAATAGCAGCTCTAATGGTTTGTAAGTTTGTATTTTTTTTTGCTTCACGTTTTATACCTAGCGGTGATGGAACCAGAGAAAACGGAGTGCCAAACGGTCTCTGCTTTCCTCTGTAGCGTCGGCCACCATCATCAACCTCTTAACACATACTCTCTGGGGCGCCCTCACGCGTTTTACCTTCATCCGGTATCATCTATACTGAGCCATCGGTGGCTAGGGCTCTAGAGACAGGAACCTCCTAATAGTACGCGCCGTCTCAAGTAGAATTGCCTTCTGCATCCGGTTCTTGATCCAACAATATAAGCCCACCCTCGGAAGAGTGTTTTTTTTTATATTTATAATGTACTTTTTATAACAATTTATATCTAAGAATGTAAAATTTATTCCTTTTATGTAATAAAACTGTAGGTATGTATTAGTTAAGAAATTATAAATACAGATGAATATTTTTTATTTCAGTATTTTCTCACACATATATACCAATAATATATACATTCCAATGTTATTATATAACGCCACCTAGATAAAATTTACATGTAGATGGAGACATTTATGTACTCGTAGATACATTATATTCTATTCTATTCTACTCTATTCTAGCTTTACGCTGTATCCCTAGCGGGTTAGTCAGAAAGATCGGAGCGTCAAACGCTACGATCTCTGCATACCTCTTTTGCCTCGTCCACTGTCATCAACCTCTTCATACATATCTTTGATACTGTGTTTTCGAAGATCAACCGTGGTCGCCCCCCCCTTCCTACCTCTTTTACTGCTCACTTTTCCATAAATCTTTTTTGCCATTCTTTTATTACTTATTCGTTCGTCGTGTCCAAAGATACATGCCTATCATAAATACGACGTACAATTTCTACGATCGTAGCATTAGTTGTCGCTACGACTAATGCTATGGGCGTTCATATATAGCAGTTCTGCAGATATAAATTCAACATTTCTTTTCAAAACAAGAGCCGTGAGATCTATTTGTAACCGTACGAGCTTGTATGCGAGATGTTAAAAAAAAAACAGCTTCATGCTGTATCCCGCACAGGGCAGAGGGAACCTAGTGTACTTTGTTCCTCACTTTCTGCCGGATTCTGGAGGCAATGCGTGTTGAATGGCAGAACTCAACGTCGCGCTTTGCCTCGACACCAGAGCGAAGTGATGGAAATATAAATTTAAGTAAATATTTCATCTCTACGAGTGGGGATCGAACCCACAACCAAGTGGTTTTAAAGTCACACTTTGTGCCCATGCGCCACGACCGGTCTCAGTTGTTTTTAAATATATTATTTTAGTTTAGCAGGTATTATTGTAGTTGCTTCCCTACTTGACCTACGTCATTTTAGTCTAATATATACTTAAGACAGAGTCCTTTCAGACGTGGCTCCAAATAAAGGTGTATCTCTCTCTGTATGGGACAATGATTAAGCCATGGTATTGGTCTGGGTGCTTATATGGGGTCTTGAAATAGTTCGTAAACAATATAAGTAAAATTGAAGCTTGCTAGTATAATGAATGTATTTTGCCCCAACTTTAAGAAATCTGGGAGAAATCTTTAGGATGTCTGGCAATAATAAATATACATTTTTCCGAGCGTAGGTGAGCGTGTACCTTAAGTTGACGCTACCTCTGAAAGCAAAATTTCAGTTTTGCTAAAATGACCTAGGTCTGGGGACCCTGGGAACTCAGATGTTTGTTAATTCGACGATTTAAAAGTGCCGACAATATTTAAATAAAGAATATTTTGAATTTGAATTTATTTGAAGCACTTTCCGATCACCAATCAACCAACCACAGAGCACAGCTACAGTTTATTGATTGCGGAGCCTTGGAGATGGTGATAAGGCCCTTTGCGAACCTTGATACCATAGCATGAAATAAACGAAAACGATTGATAACGCCTATTTACAAGCATTGGTCGTAGCAAAAAATATAAGTTATTTACTACACTTAGAATGTAATTAATTATACAAAAAAACAAAAGTGAGTGAGTAGTTAAATTTGAATGACCTCGCCAGGATTCGAACCTGGGACCGTTCTGTTTATAGTACAGACGCGCTTACCACTGCGCCACGGGGCCTTATGACTAAGTAATGCTAATACATGAATACAAGTTGTAAAATGCTGTCCTTTTTTATTTTGAATAGTTGCTTAAGTTAACTTTAAATATCATTAGAAAGAAATATATTGAAAGTATTCATAATATTGTTGATATATATGTAACTTCACGTCGTACTCTCTTCACGCTCTGGCACTAGGTGGCGTTGACGAAATTTGAAACTTGAAACTTAGAAGAAATACTGTAGATTATTAGTTTTGTATAGAAAAGGAGCAATTTAGTTTCAATAAGTTTTATTTAATTTTAAAACAAAATGTATATAAAAAAAAATAATTAAGCAACGACCAAAATTTTATAGATAATATTTAAATCATTGTCTTTTCTCCGCTCTATCAAGGAAACGCGTGACTTTCAGTTGCGCTTTACAAAATTTGAGACAAATTTGACTTAGGAAATTATAAACCGAACTCTCTTTTGCTGTCTTGAAGGAAAAACAATAATATTAAATATATTTTTAACCACTTTTTTCTAAAATTTTAACAATTATTTCCATAGTGGGCAATATGGTTTCACCGAATGCAAGTCCACTACAGATACAGATGCTGCACTCTCAAAAAATTCAACATAAATAATTCAGAAGGTTAAAATTAAAAAAAAAAAATCCGGATCTCCTCTAAGTATGGGCGTTCCACAAGGATATATTGATCCCCTAATATTAACAATCTGCCTTTTTATTTGAAGAGCCTATGTAATATTGTATTGTTCGCATATGACACCTCTTTAATATATAAGGTTGACTGAAACAAAATAAACTATGACGAAGTGAACAGTGCCTTATCCCATATTCTACGTTGGTTTGATGTTAATAATTTAATGTTGAATGCCATACAAATATGAGCTTGCTTTACCAAATATTAAAAAATATAATTTTAGTCTTACAATTAAATACGTATTGTATTTCATATTAAATTTTATTTTGATACGCATGTGAGAATTATACGCACAGCAGTATGCATATAATTCACACATACATAAACACAGCTAGTCAGCTTTAACTCCCCGTAGCATTAGTCGTAGCGCCTCTACGAGATCAGATAAATAATATTAAGAATGAATCTACAACTTATTATCATCATCAATTTTTTATGTTCACAGTAATGATTTATTAAAAATATGTGAATTGTCATTGTCATTTCGTATTTTCCTTTCTTTATTCTTTAATGCACTTAAAACATGTGAAGACACACAAAATTAAAAGGTTAGTTAGCAAAGATTATTTCTAAAAGAAATCTCTTCCAGCCAACCGATGGAAGTGGATAACTGTCAAACAGCGGGAGGAGAGTTTAGTGTATTTATCAATAAGAAAATAAAAAAAATAACAATAACAGAAACATAATATACAAATACACAAATAGATACATATGCTAGCATACATACATATTATACATATAAACACTATATAATAAATAGTATATAAAATAAATCAGTTTCACGCTGTATCCCGCACACAGCAGGGTAGGCAGAGGGAGCCTAATGTTAAGACACTCCGTTCCTCACTTTCTGCCGAATTCTGGAGGCATTGCGTGTTGAGTGGCAGAGCTCAACGCCGCGCTTAGCCTCGATACCAGAGCGAAGAAATATAAATTTAAGTAAATATTTCATCTCCTCGAGTGGGGATCGAATCCACAACCAGTCGATTTTACAGTCACACTTCGTGCCGCTGCGCCAGGACTGGCCTCAAATTCAGATTTTGATTTATTTTATTTTATATTTGTTTTAAATGACAGATGTTGTAACAGTATGTACCTATGGTATAAGTTAAAAATAAATAAATAAATAAAATAAAATATGCATGGCAATATACATAAATAACATAGTTAAATATGAATAATAAAAACTATATATTTTAAATATCATATTAATCGAGACGCGTTCGTGTATTCTCGTCCCGAGTGTCGCGACCGTCGTTCTGTATATATAGGTGGTGGTGATGCTCGGAAGGCAGCGGTCGAGTCGAACTCTTAAGTACTACGGTACTAATAAATATGATGCACATAAAGACTCGTACCAAGTATATTATAAATATACTATAATAATTCGAAGCCTATGATGGCACGATCTTTTAGGATCGAATTTCTTATAAAGGCAATATATGTGTAGGAGCGACACATATTGTGGATCTTTGATCCATATTATAATATTGAATGTTGCTTGACGTCGCGAAGGCTGACGTGATGGGCTTATGCGAACTGTTATAGCGACATTACCTATGTCGTGGCTGATACCGTCTCGCAGTATGCTCGCGATACGTAAGCTATGTTTGTATGGCGTTGGTCATTGATATATTATATACCACTTCTATGACTTGGTATACGAGTAGTAGGTGTGTGGTGCTATTTTATGTCCCAGCTCCGGTGTATGTAGTAGTGTCCGCCTGTCTCGTACGGGTGTGTGGTGCTATTTTATGTCCTGGAACTCTGGTGTATGTAGTAGTGTCCGCCTACGGTTCGAGACACGACTGTGGGGTGTGTGCCGTGCGTTTATTTAACATATCGGCCGCCTAGCGGTAGTGCGTTCGTTCCAACGACTTATATTGATCTCACAAATCAATCAACATCACGAATCACTATTCTAATACAATCTTAATATAAACAAGCGTAACAAGTACCTTCGGAAAGATCACACACAAACGTCCCGGAGGGTTCAACGATGACTGTAAAGTCACGGTCTGGTCGGAACTCACGGTGTAGGGCGGGGAGGGGCCCGTACTCTTTCTTCCTTTTATTATAACTAGTTCGCAGTTATAGTGGAGAGGAAGATAGGACGCGCTCTTGGCTTATCTTCGGACGAGCTTCGAGTTATGACAATGTTATATTGTCGAGTCAGCAGTTATCTAAATAGCTGACACAAGAACAACTTCTGATGGCAAATATCTTATTAAAGCGATACCTTCTAATGGCATAATATGAAATTCTTGACACTGTTTCCTCTGAATCTCTAAAAGATTTTGGGTTCTTCACGATCACAACTATAAAGAGTTCTAACCACTAGACACATCACGAGCCAAGGCATTAAATATTAAATAATATTTTAAAAGGTGTTTGGGATATCAGTTACAATGTGACAGCTGAATGCGGGATACAGCGTGAAGCTGATTTAAAATAAATATGATTGATTTTAATCGATTTAAAATGGATTTCTTTGTTTTGTCAGTAATTAATTAATTACTTTAATTTAATTGACTTTTAGTTTATTGAGGAGAGCTAGATTGTGAACTCTCGGTACTAGGACAGCATAATAAAATAAATGTTTCGTGTGTCACTCACAATCTGCGGTGACGAAGCGTTTTGCTTGAGGCCCGGCCACAATGTATTGAGTGAGCCCTTTTCAAACGAAGCCACCAGGAGAGCATAAACTAGCAAGAGCCACGATTACTCACAATAGTATTTACACTCCACACACACACGTATATTTCTATCTAACTACCGCTTCACTTTGCGGGGGTATAATAATACCCCCGCAAACCCCTACACTGTTATTTGTATAAATATTAAAGTTATATTATTTATTAACTCCGCCTCTATATTAACTAAACTTATTATCCGTATCCGCCCCAAAGTTTTTCTTTAAGTTCAAGTTTTATAAAGCAAAAAAAAAATTTTTCTTTTTACTTCACGTGGTTTCTGCGTAAACGACATAGCAAACAGTATGGGTATGCAGATAAATTTAGTGTCGAAACATTCTGTTCTCCATTTTCCACTTTAACAAATGACGTGGCGGAACTTAAGCCGCGCACTGTCTCAACGCGGAGAAAGAAAAATAATTTATTCCTTCCTTAAAAAATTAATTGATGCCACCTTTGATCCATCAATTTGTACAATATTACTGTGATTATTACTATATTACTTAATACTAATAAATAATAAATTTGGTATACTTAAGCTGATTTAACAAACATTCGTATATATACAGGGTGGAAGAGGGAAACAGCATATAGGGTTAAATATTTCAAACCCACACCTAAAGAAATTAATCAAGATGCCTTAACAGTTTGGACGTAGGATTTTTTTTTCATTTCACGATTTTTATCCATACCTGTATTTCGTGTGACGCAATTACGTATAGATCCCAATAACGTAAACACTTACTACTACAAAAATACTACTAAAGGTTAAACAACTTTGAACTCTACGACTCGATTTCAGAATGAGGCGTGTGCGGCGGTGTTCCTTTGATAGGTTTATGTGTGCGTGCGTCGTCCTTACAAATAGCGTTTTATTTTAAAACGACAATTTTATTATTTATTTTGTGTGAGAAAATAACAAAAAATTATATTCGGCTTTTATATCGTAGTTAAAACTGTGGTTTCATTTAAAGTGTTTTCATGTTTTCCTGCGACACCTGCATTGTAATAGTTACCGCAGTTCTCCTAGATAAAAAATGCAAATAAATAAATAAATAAATGCAAGTAAAGTTATAATATTGTCTGGCAATGATAACATCATTTCTTAATCATATTATTCCCAAGAAAATATAAAAAATCTGCTTTATAATAAATAATTTAACGAAAGTTAAATTACTATTAAGTTACTATTTTTGGCGTCATATTTACCTAATAACTGCTAAGGTAACCACCACCCAGGCTCCATCTTCCCAAATAGTAGATAAAATACCGGTGTTGGGTGAAGATCTGGCTTGGTTTCTATATTTATTTATTTATTTATTTATTTAGATTCACCAGTGGTAAATTACATTCATTTTACAAAAATATTAACATTTTAATTCTATATTACTACTAAATGCATTACCTTTTAAGGCGAATACCTCATGCAATATAGGAGACTAGTGTATAAAAGTCAAATATATATATATATATATATATATATATATATATATATATATATATATATATATATATATATTAATTATTGGTAAAGTCTAACTACATAAATTTAAAAAGGATAAGTTACTATAATTTGTTAAGAAAAAAATAAATAACGATAATGGTAAAAATTACATAAGTAATAAAAATAAATATCATAAAAGCGAAATAAGAAACAAGAAAATATCAGGGGCGTTTTGTTGCGTTTCTGCGAAATCTAAGCACAGAGTCTCTAAATGGATCTAAGGCGCCATCAACATTTAATATTTTACAAAAGCGAGACATAGGGGAATTTTTACCTAAAATAGATCTTCGAAAAGGTACTTCGAGAAGGTTAGACGGCTTGCGTGTACTTCTAGGCACTTTAAAGCAGAATGATTGTACTAAAGAGGTATTATCATATATATTATTAATGCTTTTGTATAAGAAAAGCGAATCTAATATTTCTCTTCTTTTTTCTAAGCTGTCTAACCTAAAATACACAAGTCTATCTGCGTAGCTTTTTAGTGTCCTCGATTTACCTAACGAAAAAGCAAGATGGTATAAGAAACGCTTTTGTAGTCTCTCGATTCTCAGACAGTGAGAAGCGTAATGAGGTCTCCATACAACACTTGCGTACTCTAATATACTCACTACTAAGCTCTTGTATAGGGATATTTTAGTACAAGCTTTTTTAAATATTTTAGAGTTTCTTATTACAAATCCAAGCATTTTACTGGCCTTACCAATAATGTTGTCTATATGAGGCACAAATGTGAGCTCCTTATCGAAGATAATACCCAAATCTCTAATTGTTTCTACTGTATTAACAGGAGAGCCCCCTATGTAATATTTAGTGGATGTTAGTCGTTTCTTCTTTGTAAAAGTTATATGAGAACATTTGTTGGTATTAAGTATCATGCCATTCAGCTTACACCAATTATATAGGCTTGTTAGATCCTCCTGTAGTAAGCGAATATCGTTTGGATTATAGATAGTTTTGACAATTTTTAGATCATCAGCATACATAAATGGAGTAGAGAAAAGGAAAATATTAGGTAGATCGTTTATAAATATATTAAATAAAAGTGGACTTAAATGTGAACCTTGGGGAACCCCAGATGTCATATTACATTTTATAGATTCATATCCATTAGCTACAACGTAGAACTGCCTTTCTGTGAGGTATGATTTTAGCCAGTTTAGTAAAGAATTAACGACTCCATATGAAGACAATTTTTGAAGTAGTACGGAAGTAGGTACTAAATCAAATGCTTTACTAAAGTCAGTATAAATGACATCAACTCTATTTCTCTTGTCGACCGCATCTATTAACATTTCACAAAAATTTACTAAATTTGTACAAGTAGACCTACCATTGATAAAACCATGCTGGTGAACATTGAACATTTGCTTAAAGTAATGAAAAAGATTCTGATATACTAAAGATTCAAGAATTTTGCCAAACACAGATAGTATTGAAATAGGTCTGTAGTTCTTGACATTTGTTTTGTCACCGCTTTTAAAAATTGGTACAATCTTTGCAATTTTCCATTTAATAGGAAAGATTCCAGTTTTAAGTGACTCATTATATATTTTTTCTAAGGGTAAAGCAAGCAATTCAGCGCAATGTATCAAATAGGCTGGAGAGACATGGTCAGATCCAGAACTTTTGTTGTGATCTAGTTTTTTTATAGCACAAATTATTTCGCTATGGGTTAGATGTACGCAGGATAAGCTACGACTATCAAAATTCTGAATGCTTAAATTCTGTTCGATTTTTTTATAGTCGTATAGTGAATCGTAGTTTTGAGCATAAATAGATGAAAAATGTGATACAAATAGATTGCAGATATTTTGACCTCCTGATTGACTTATATTATCACATTTCATTTCAGCTGGATATGAATTGGTGAAATTTTGTTTTTTGCGTTTTAAAAAAGACCAGAAAAATTTACTATTAGAAGTGACTTTATCTTCAGTGAATTGAACATATGCATTATAGCACTGTATCGACAATTTTTCACATCTTTTCTCGAGTAATTTTAATATTATCTCGTCCATAGGGTTATTGTATTTTTTGTATCTCTGTCTTACAATTTCCTTCTCCTTAATTCGTTTAATCAGAGTATGACTGAACCAAGGTGGATGCTTTAAACCATGTACAATTTTTATTTTTGGTATGTAGAGATCCATTGACTTATATATAACGTCATACAAAATATCCACCATCTCGTTTACATTCGTACACAAGGAGAACCTGGTGTCCCAATTAACAGCAGAAAGGTATTTATTTATTGATTTATAATCAGCTTTAGCATAAGCATACTTCAGACTAGAACTATTCAAACTTAGCGTGGGAGCTGATTTGTTTATAGACGTGCTAACATTTATTAGTAAAGGTGGATGCAGCGGGTCAGTACGGATTAGTCTTCTAGAGGGGGATTCGACTGACACTTGAGGATAATCCAAGTTAAACAACACAAGATCTAAAAGCTTATTTTGGTAGTTTTTTATGTGATTTAATTGAGTGAGATTGTTAATAAGACAGAAATCTATAAATGTTTTTGCAGCACAGGACATACGGTAGTTATTATCAATCAAACTCCAATCAATATAACTCATATTAAAATCTCCGATAATAAGCACACCAAAATTAATTGTATCAACTATGTTATTGTAATTATTTATAAAATGATCCAGCACTACTTCATTAACTGGTGGCGGAATATAGGCTACACAAATAGCTAATTTTATATTTTTATTTAATTCTAAAGTAACCCATATGTCTTCACAAGCACTATCCCAATTTATGTTTCGTTTAGAATTAATATGGTTGGAAACTGCCACTAATACTCCCCCACCATTCAGTTTCTTGGAGTTAACCACGTTGCGATCTCTTCTATAGACATTGTAGTTTGCACTAAAAAGTTCTGAATCATAAATACCAGTACATAGCCAAGTTTCAGTAAGTACTATGAGGTCGTAGTTATTACAGCATACATTATTTAAGAATTCGTGAGTTTTAGTACGTAAGCCTCTAACATTTTGATAATAAATATTTAGCGAATCGAATTTAAAAAAATTATAAGTGGAATAATTACATGCAGTAGAAAAAAACAAATATGTACAATTAAGTAAGCTTATCTAAGTAGTCCATGTTAGAAATCACTTTATAGTCCGAAACGTCAGTTTTTCTCATAAAAATTCTTCCATTACGCACCCACACGTGTTTATAATTCAACTCCTTAGCTTTGTGCCGAGCAGCTGCGTGAAGTAATTTAGTTGCACTTGAAAGATGCTCGCATACATAAATAGGGGATTTGTTCCCTTTAATGCCAAGATGAGAAGAGTTTAATTTTTCATTTGGATTGTTTTTATTAAATTTTATTACAGCAGCTAATAGGTAATCACGCGTTAAAGGTGTATTCAGTTGAACTACAATAGAACGTGGTCTTGTTGACTTAGGATTAATTTTAGCAATACGAGCACAGCGAGCAATATTGTTGTCACCCAAATTATATTCAACAGTCGTCGCTAATTGTTTTACAATTGAAACCAAGTTTTCATTTTTAGACTCTGGAATACACTGAATCTCAATGTTATTAGATCGAGCTTGCTGTTCCATAACATTAATTTTATTGGTAAGACTTACAACAGCCCCTTGAAGTGACACATTTTCATTCTTTTGCTTTTCAATTATATCCGAATATGTGTCAATTTGCTTCTTCATATCATCGTATTGAGTGCTTATAAATGAGATTGATTGCTGCAAGTCCACTATTTTGGTATCTATACTCTTAAAATAAGAGCTGACAGTCGAAGTAATTGTTCTATTAATATTGGAAAGTAAGTTAGACATTTCTTTTTCAAAAATATCATTGACTATTTTGCTTATTTGCTCAGATGTGACGGCTGAAGATGAGCTTGAAGACGTAGGTGAACTGAGAGCTTGCCTTTTATGTGAACTTCTGTTAATATTCATCACGTCAGATTTTTACATTCAACTTATGTAAAACAATAGATAGTAACTTATATCACACAATTAGAGTCCTTTATAACGTTTTACAGTTCCTTTTAGTATTATTTTCAGTTTAAAATAAACAGAGCAAAATATAGACGTCTATCTCCGAGAATGACAGATGTCAGTTCAATATTAATCCATTAGTTTTGATGATTGAAAAACTTGCTCAGTTTGTATATTTTTTTGTTATTGTAAATAAAATTAACCCCGCATTTTATTACAGTTTTAATTTTTTTCCACGTAACTCCACCGAACTTGAGACATCGAGTGTTGAGTGATGGAACTCAAACATGTGCTTACCAGAACTATATGAGAAAGAGCTGAATAAATATCAAAACAAGCGCAAGTGCATCCAGGAAAAAAAATTAAAATTGTAAATTATAAAAAATTACTCTCAAGAAAGTAAATAAAAAAAGCTAAGTAGTTGTTAGCTCAAAAAACATAGCAAAGAGTGTATGTAATATAAATATTTATTTATCTATGTTTGTTTTTCTTATTTATTTATTTATTTATACTTTGCGTCCTCTCAGCTACCAAAACAACCGACCAACAAACAAACAATGAAAGGAGAGGAGAACCTCAGCCGCAGCCTTGCCTTTTGCGAATCCTCGGTACTAGGAGAATATAAAATAAACAAAGCTTTATTTTATTATATTGATTGCGGAAGTCTGCCCACGGTGATGAGGCCCTTTGCGAACCTTGCTACCAGGATAGCATAAAGTAAAAGAAGCTTGTTCATTCATAACGTCTGTTTACAAACATTGGTTGTTGCCAATAAATATAAGTTATTTAGTAAACTTAAAATGAGATTAAACCAAAGAAAAACAAAAGTGAGTGAGTAGTTAAATTTGAATGACCCCGCCAGGATTCGAACCTGGGACCGTTCTGTTTATAGTACAGACGCGCTTACCACTGCGCCACGGGGCCTTATGACTAAGTATTGCTAATACATGAATACAAGTTGTAAAATGCTGTCTTTGTCTTAATTTAATAGTTGCTCAAGTTAACTATAATATCATTAAAAATAAATATATTGAAAGTATTCATTATATTGTTGATAATATATGTAACTTAACATCGCACGCTCTTTACTCTCTGGCACTAGGTGGCGTTGACGAAATTTTACACATTTGACAAATACTGTAGATTATTTGTTTTGTAAGAAAAATAAGAAATTTAGTTTCAATAATTTTGATTTAATTTTAAAACAAAATGCGTATATATAAAAAACGTAACTGAGCTACAACTAAAATTTAATAGATTATATTTAAATAATTTTCTTTTCCCGATTTGTCAAAGCTTTGCGTTAGGTGGCATTGAGTTGCAAAAGAAATGCTATTTTATGTACCTATGGAAATAATAGCAGCTCTAATGGTTTGTAAGTTTGTATTTTTTTTTGCTTCACGTTTTATACCTAGCGGTGATGGAACCAGAGAAAACGGAGTGCCAAACGGTCTCTGCTTTCCTCTGTAGCGTCGGCCACCATCATCAACCTCTTAACACATACTCTCTGGGGCGCCCTCACGCGTTTTACCTTCATCCGGTATCATCTATACTGAGCCATCGGTGGCTAGGGCTCTAGAGACAGGAACCTCCTAATAGTACGCGCCGTCTCAAGTAGAATTGCCTTCTGCATCCGGTTCTTGATCCAACAATATAAGCCCACCCTCGGAAGAGTGTTTTTTTTTATATTTATAATGTACTTTTTATAACAATTTATATCTAAGAATGTAAAATTTATTCCTTTTATGTAATAAAACTGTAGGTATGTATTAGTTAAGAAATTATAAATACAGATGAATATTTTTTATTTCAGTATTTTCTCACACATATATACCAATAATATATACATTCCAATGTTATTATATAACGCCACCTAGATAAAATTTACATGTAGATGGAGACATTTATGTACTCGTAGATACATTATATTCTATTCTATTCTACTCTATTCTAGCTTTACGCTGTATCCCTAGCGGGTTAGTCAGAAAGATCGGAGCGTCAAACGCTACGATCTCTGCATACCTCTTTTGCCTCGTCCACTGTCATCAACCTCTTCATACATATCTTTGATACTGTGTTTTCGAAGATCAACCGTGGTCGCCCCCCCCTTCCTACCTCTTTTACTGCTCACTTTTCCATAAATCTTTTTTGCCATTCTTTTATTACTTATTCGTTCGTCGTGTCCAAAGATACATGCCTATCATAAATACGACGTACAATTTCTACGATCGTAGCATTAGTTGTCGCTACGACTAATGCTATGGGCGTTCATATATAGCAGTTCTGCAGATATAAATTCAACATTTCTTTTCAAAACAAGAGCCGTGAGATCTATTTGTAACCGTACGAGCTTGTATGCGAGATGTTAAAAAAAAAACAGCTTCATGCTGTATCCCGCACAGGGCAGAGGGAACCTAGTGTACTTTGTTCCTCACTTTCTGCCGGATTCTGGAGGCAATGCGTGTTGAATGGCAGAACTCAACGTCGCGCTTTGCCTCGACACCAGAGCGAAGTGATGGAAATATAAATTTAAGTAAATATTTCATCTCTACGAGTGGGGATCGAACCCACAACCAAGTGGTTTTAAAGTCACACTTTGTGCCCATGCGCCACGACCGGTCTCAGTTGTTTTTAAATATATTATTTTAGTTTAGCAGGTATTATTGTAGTTGCTTCCCTACTTGACCTACGTCATTTTAGTCTAATATATACTTAAGACAGAGTCCTTTCAGACGTGGCTCCAAATAAAGGTGTATCTCTCTCTGTATGGGACAATGATTAAGCCATGGTATTGGTCTGGGTGCTTATATGGGGTCTTGAAATAGTTCGTAAACAATATAAGTAAAATTGAAGCTTGCTAGTATAATGAATGTATTTTGCCCCAACTTTAAGAAATCTGGGAGAAATCTTTAGGATGTCTGGCAATAATAAATATACATTTTTCCGAGCGTAGGTGAGCGTGTACCTTAAGTTGACGCTACCTCTGAAAGCAAAATTTCAGTTTTGCTAAAATGACCTAGGTCTGGGGACCCTGGGAACTCAGATGTTTGTTAATTCGACGATTTAAAAGTGCCGACAATATTTAAATAAAGAATATTTTGAATTTGAATTTATTTGAAGCACTTTCCGATCACCAATCAACCAACCACAGAGCACAGCTACAGTTTATTGATTGCGGAGCCTTGGAGATGGTGATAAGGCCCTTTGCGAACCTTGATACCATAGCATGAAATAAACGAAAACGATTGATAACGCCTATTTACAAGCATTGGTCGTAGCAAAATATATAAGTTATTTACTACACTTAGAATGTAATTAATTATACAAAAAAACAAAAGTGAGTGAGTAGTTAAATTTGAATGACCCCGCCAGGATTCGAACCTGGGACCGTTCTGTTTATAGTACAGACGCGCTTACCACTGCGCCACGGGGCCTTATGACTAAGTAATGCTAATACATGAATACAAGTTGTAAAATGCTGTCCTTTTTTATTTTGAATAGTTGCTTAAGTTAACTTTAAATATCATTAGAAAGAAATATATTGAAAGTATTCATAATATTGTTGATATATATGTAACTTCACGTCGTACTCTCTTCACGCTCTGGCACTAGGTGGCGTTGACGAAATTTGAAACTTGAAACTTAGAAGAAATACTGTAGATTATTTGTTTTGTATAGAAAAGGAGCAATTTAGTTTCAATAAGTTTTATTTAATTTTAAAACAAAATGTATATAAAAAAAAATAATTAAGCAACGACCAAAATTTTATAGATAATATTTAAATCATTGTCTTTTCTCCGCTCTATCAAGGAAACGCGTGACTTTCAGTTGCGCTTTACAAAATTTGAGACAAATTTGACTTAGGAAATTATAAACCGAACTCCCTTTTGCTGTCTTGAAGGAAAAACAATAATATTAAATATATTTTTAACCACTTTTTTCTAAAATTTTAACAATTATTTCCATAGTGGGCAATATGGTTTCACCGAATGCAAGTCCACTACAGATACAGATGCTGCACTCTCAAAAAATTCAACATAAATAATTCAGAAGGTTAAAATTAAAAAAAAAAAATCCGGATCTCCTCTAAGTATGGGCGTTCCACAAGGATATATTGATCCCCTAATATTAACAATCTGCCTTTTTATTTGAAGAGCCTATGTAATATTGTATTGTTCGCATATGACACCTCTTTAATATATAAGGTTGACTGAAACAAAATAAACTATGACGAAGTGAACAGTGCCTTATCCCATATTCTACGTTGGTTTGATGTTAATAATTTAATGTTGAATGCCATACAAATATGAGCTTGCTTTACCAAATATTAAAAAATATAATTTTAGTCTTACAATTAAATACGTATTGTATTTCATATTAAATTTTATTTTGATACGCATGCGAGAATTATACGCACAGCAGTATGCATATAATTCACACATACATAAACACAGCTAGTCAGCTTTAACTCCCCGTAGCATTAGTCGTAGCGCCTCTACGAGATCAGATAAATAATATTAAGAATGAATCTACAACTTATTATCATCAATTTTTTATGTTCACAGTAATGATTTATTAAAAATATGTGAATTGTCATTGTCATTTCGTATTTTCCTTTCTTTATTCTTTAATGCACTTAAAACATGTGAAGACACACAAAATTAAAAGGTTAGTTAGCAAAGATTATTTCTAAAAGAAATCTCTTCCAGCCAACCGATGGAAGTGGATAACTGTCAAACAGCGGGAGGAGAGTTTAGTGTATTTATCAATAAGAAAATAAAAAAAATAACAATAACAGAAACATAATATACAAATACACAAATAGATACATATGCTAGCATACATACATATTATACA